>JAVRKA010000089.1:1200000-1602927 GCA_034508555.1 Venustoraphidia nigricollis | reverse complement strand
ATTACCAGCTGTTACCCGTGTCACCGCACGCGTTAACAGAAATTTTTGAAGTTGAAATAGTCATGTCGTTCAATTGGCTGAAATTTTTAAATTATTTTAAACGTTTTTTTATTACGTTTACTCATATTACAATAGCTTTATTACAATTACTACTGACTAATTGTTTGTAAAAGTAGAAAATAATTCGATTAAAGCATGCAGGTAATAATGTTCGGTGCCCCTAAAAAACGTACTCACTAGCTACGACATTCTCTAAAAGCTATACAGACGCTGATAATATCAGCTGGCTCTAGAGATGGGAAAAACGGGTCTTTTTAGTGATCTGCATCTTTGCATCTGGATCCCGTATGTGAGCCGGCTCACTGAACCGGTTCAAAAAGAGCCGAGTTCTGAATATGTTACTGCAGTCTGCCACTGAGTTACCTAGTTCAGTCAATCATATCACGACCTGTATAGAATCAAGAATGCATAGCCAAACGTGTGATGCATGAGTCTTTTGAGCTGACAGATGCATCAAAGCGAGAACTGATACGTAAGTGTAAAATGTGCTTCTGTGTGTTAAGTGTTTCACTGAGTTATGAGGATCCGTTGATCCGTCGGCTCAAAAAAAATGAGTCGGCTCTCACGGATCTTCTGTCGGAGTCGGCTCTTTGAACCGGTTCAGATCTGAATTACCCAACTCTAATATTTAGTCATGTCTCCGCTCCATTTAATTCGAATAAAAGAGGGTTTACTGTGTTAAAACTATGTATGTAAATTTAAAGTAATTTGCGGAGATACTGTGTACTGGCTATGTAGTTATTATTTATTATATTATACAAGGTGAGGCGCCCTATAAAAAGGTTGTTATTGCAAGACATATTTCGTGTATCGAAAAAGTCTGTTGCAACGTTGGCCCCGCTTGAAGGCCGATTACCGACAGTAAAAATTCCCGCTATACAACGATAATTATAATGTCGCTTTGATAACAAAATATCAAAAACCGGATTACGAAGTCTTTCTGTCATCAAATACTGCCTGAGTGGGCGGCCTGAAATATGTCTCAAAAGAGAGAAAGAAGAACTATAGGATTGCAACTGGTGTAACAATGGTCATCGCTAGTTTACATAACATCACTCACAGGTGCGAGAAAACAAGTGAATTTTACAACTAACGACGCATCCAACAACTATTTCTTTCTTAATTAATAATAATTATTGTTTAATTCACCCACATTGTGTAAATTAACTTTTTTAATTTAATTATCACGCACCATGCAATTAAATATTGTTAACCAATCATAAACCAGAACCACTTGGGCTGAAAATTTGTGATTTCGTAAAATCAAAATATAAGTTGGCATAATGTCGTAACTGCACTTAAAATAAAAAACCAAACACTTTCACTTGTTCTGCGAGCCGAACTGCAGTTTCCTTCATGAACGATGGAGAAATTGTGTTCGCGATTCAACAACAATGAAGAAACATTTGCATTCACAAACGTCCGCGTTCACTTGTTTATTTGTTACCGATCACTTGTTTGAATATTTATTTTTTTGACCGCAAAATCCATCTGCAATAGATTCCTGCGACAACCGCTCGCGAACTAAAATAATTATAACAATGCGTCATGAACTCAAGTCCGAGCGCTGCCATGGCTTGGCCTATGAATACGTTCAACAAGGTAAGATACACCTCACCTCTCTAATGACTATTCCCTTCTCTGTTGTGCACATTGTTTACGGGGAGACGCGCACCTCAACGTAATTCGTATCGTCCGAGTTTGGAAAGTTTACCTGTCGTCCTTGAATTGTTTCAAATATACAGTGCATTTGTTTTCACAAGGAGTTTTTATTTTTACTGTAATCACTGAAACGATTTTTTTTAAGTAGTAAAGGTCGGACATTGGCGCAGCTGCTTGATGGCAAGGAGACATACATTAACAATACTATGTCGTTATAGTTATAGCTACCCAGTCAGACTTCGCCCGGGCGCAAATGATTATTTTCGCTCGCTGCTCATTCCTTTTTCATCGTCGCGTAATAACTATGTTCAGCGCCGTATCTAGAGATTAGTGACAATGGTCACTACTTGATTAAGCATTTTAAAGACGTTTGTCACAATTTCGTTGTTTTGTTTGTTTGTGTGTAAAAAAATCTTGCAACTCGATTTTCAACCTCTTCCAAATGTCCAATTGACGTGAAATTTTGTAGTCGTATGCAGTTTTTATGACAATACAATATTCTAATTTTTTATTAATTTATCAAAGCGTTATCAGTTACAAAATAAAATTTATAGTTTTAAAAACACCCTTATATCAACGTAAAAAGTAGACAATAAATTTCTGTCTCTTCTATAACTTGAAGAAATAAATGAAATATAGAGACACGGTTGGTGGATAAAAAATTCGCTATATATTTTGGGTATCAACTGACAGTGTTTCAAGTTTAACCAAAATCAGTCCAAACGTTTTCGGGTGATGCCAGCTCAAACCGACACAAATTCAGGAAAATATATCAGCAGAGTAACTCTACAAAATTATTATGACTACACTAGCGGTATCCGTGCGAATATTCGCACTAAAATTCGTTTCTAATTTCTCACACTCTTTATAACTTTCTTCTTTTTGTTGTATTATATTACGACGCTCAGTGACAGTTCAAGAAAATATTTTTCTAAAAATGTTATATAGAGGCGCAAGTATCAAAACACAAAAAAAACAAAGAAAATTTACTAACCGTCAATCATGTTGACGTTGTTTCAAAGTTAGAACCATCAGATGGCAGCATTGCTGCATATTGAGTAAATGTATATCTATGTATATATATAATTTTTTTAATTGTTGATGCCGGTAGAGCAAGCAATTATCTATAAAATGATATAAAATTTATGTGGAGCAATTGTGCGTTTTTTTCAAAAAAGGGAGGCAAACACCTTAACCTTAGCGTATTAATATATATGATGATATTAATATGATTTAAAATTATATTAATAAACAATTAACACTGACCAATTATTTAACACGGTCATACTTTAAACGTTAAAATAAAGACTATGAAACTTTGAACATTTTCTATTTCGACGATTTGTAATGCAAATATAAAGTTATTTTATAAAAATAGTAATAAAACAATACAATTCTCACGCTATAATAATAACGGTGTTGTCGTCGATTGTTTTCAACTATTTATTAAAATTACTCAAACAATTAGCAATTTTATAACTATGTGAATGAATGACTCTATATAGCATTATCATAATAATAATAATAAAAATGACGCTATATACAAACAATAGACAGTCTACAAGGTTACCTCACTAATCATGCCACACGGCGATACCCAATTATATACATAAATATTTATGTATTATATTACAAATTAGTTTTGCTAAATTATAGTTGTATTAAACATAGATTCAGCAGGCCAATAGGTTCTCGACAATGCTAAAAAGTTGAATGTTTATAAACAAATGCTTGTGTGCTGGGTATTAAATACGTCACAACAAATGACATCAATTTTAAAGAAACACAGAAAAAAAATGAACAATAGCTTTGCGACATTTTTAGCGAGCGCTAACACAGGAATTTTCACTTATGGAATAAATGTGAGTTTTCCCTTCAAATAACTAATTTTTTTGAAGTGAAACTTCTTCAGGCGTGGTGAGTTAGAAGTGTTCCTAATTGAGCAGTGTAATGAAACGGAAGGAAAACAGAATACAACTGCGGTACTAGTAAAGAAGAATTAGTTAACTCGCTAACAGGTGGCAGTAAGAAATAAATGGAAAAAATACTAAAGAACCGCGGTTGGAAATTAGAAAAAAAACAGCACGTTAGTCACTAATAGATCGATTTGTGCGTTTTTACGCATTTTTTTAGAATTATGTATTTGTCGTATAATTTAAATGTTAAAATACGCTTTGATGAGCACACGTATTTCGAAAGTGATATTATACGAAGCAGCCAGCTATAATGAACGACATAGCACAATTGGTCACATACATTTAGGCGTTTTCGTAAAACACAACATTACGCTAAACGAAATTTATAAATTAAGGTACTTACAGCATCTCTTTAGTCTACGATTTTTTCAGATATTTAAAAATATTTACTACTTAGGTCAGCCATACACGGACTGCTTCAAGCAGTAGAAACTGCAGTCAGTGGAATATTTCTATGAAGATTTATAGAATTCCAATAATAGAAAATATTACCGAGCTGGGTAGAGTAGTGGTGACAGCACTAGACTCGCATTCGGGAGGTCTGGGTTCGAATCCCGGCGGGGGCAGATGTGGCTGGGACTTTTTCCTACTGCCTCTCGCCGAGAAACGGTAATTCCTGTACCGGCCATCTTGATTGAGGTTCTCCATGGTTTCCCTCAATTAATTCCAGATAAATATCGAGATGGTTCCTTATTTGAGGCCATGGTCGATTACCTATCAAACTCCTAGTTCAAAAATTGCCTACCTTATCCTAATTTCCTATAATTCCTTCATTCGCCCATTGCTATTACATAAGTTGAAGTTTTAAAAATGTAGAAAAATAACGAGAAGTGTGGTAAATGGAAAATAGTAATGGTGTGAATGGCGTCTGTTATGACATAAAGTCGAGAAACGGACGTTAAACGCATTATTATTATTAATAGAAAATATTTCACTGACTGCTTGAAGCCGTCGGTTTCGATTGCCTTAGATATTTATTGGAAATAGTTTACTTCTTAAATCACAAATGGTTATTATTGTTCCGATGCGATTTTTTTTCTTTTCAAGAAAATGTTACGAAATTGTTACACTGAATTAATTGATGTGGATTTACAATTTTTTATAAAAAAAATATACAAGTTATAACTTACCGAGATCAACTTGTTTTTTACTGGGACTCCTTTCCCACTGACCTCGAACTTTATGCGACCATCCAGCTGTCTTACGGATTTTTGATTTTTCACGCACGCTGCAACAGAAAATTAAATTTATATATTACAATACACGGCCAATGCCCCAACCTTCAGTAATTAGATTGTATAGAAGTTATACTTCTTATAATAATGATGAGAATGAATTTGTACAATGCGCGCGCGTACATTATAAGATCAAAATTAACAGCATGAAGTTGCTCGCAGAAAGGGGTTGCCAATAGAATAGAGATTTACATTAGTGGACATGCCTTCGTCATATATCATCGTACAATGTTTTTCATTTCATTGAGTGAGGAAGATAGAGTATGGTAGAGACCATGTCCTTTTATTATTTTATTTCAATAAATTATTTCCATGCAAATTAAGCCCCGCCAAAGAAGTATAATTTCTAACGCGCGTACTAACTTTTTTTAAGTAATAGATAACGGTAAACTTTACTGTTAAACTGAACTTACATGACAATTCCCGACGCGTCATCAAACAGGGAATTCTCCGGATCCGATATGTCGATCCATTCATCGCTCCTATCGCTCGTACAGCTCAAGTCGCTCGCGTTAGCTGCGACGTTGCCGTAATAACAGCTGCCATTGCCCGGCTCTTCGCAATCGGTCCAGTCTGAAGCCAGCGATTTATTGTACAGACTGTTGCTATGCTGGTCGCACGATATCACCGAATTCCTGTGAGAACGCGAGTCTATCAAAAGGTCCGTTGTTGCAAGCAGGCGGTCATTTATAAGAACCTTTCTTTCCATGTAAACAGACTCGTAACAATTGTTCGAATGCAATTCTTTCCCACTCAACGTCGACTGGCTCGAATTTGAGCTGCAGTCGTCGTAGAACACCGACCGCGACTCTTTTTCCGCTTTTAGTTTTTTTTTACTGTATTTTGGACTCGCTGAATAGATCGATTCATAACAATTCGATATCGATAAGTTTTCTTGTTCGCTTTTAACGGTGTAATATATATTGGAATTGCTTTTATCTACGAACTGATAATCATCGCTCGAATCTGGTTTTGGCGGCAGTGGTTCCGAAACTCGCCTGGATGTGGTAATGGACACGCTCCTCGTTCTAGGTGACGACTGTGACGACGGAAGACATTCATAAATATTCTGATCTTTACTGGCACCTTGTCCGCAATATTCGTAGCCATCGTTTGGATCCAAGTCTTCATACTTGGCCGGAGAAGCACATTCCTCATAACTATGCACGCTATTCGTTTCTTCTTTTTCAAGCACTTCTTTGCTTCCAGTGATTTTCGGAGCTAGAGGCTCATATCCATTATTATCTAATTCGGGGCTCGGAAGAGGTGTTTTGAACTTTTCAATTAAAGCGTCTGTTTTCGCCAGCATCAATTCGTATTTTCGGTTTTCATTCTTTTCTGTAGCACCGTTATTAACAGCCTCAGAAGAGGTCGCAGTACCCGCAGCTGAAAGTGACGACATATCGACGTTTCCGATACAATCATATATGTTTTCTTCAGTTTTTGAAGACTTTGAAATATTATTCGTTTGATCAGCAAATTCGTAAGTACTAAAAGTATTTTTAAGAGATTCTTTCGACCTCGACCGCCACAGGAACGAATTATTTGGCTTCAGCGGTGATTCTTCTCGTTTTGGTTTGCTAGTTTCAATTTTAGGTTCCACTACAACAGTGTTTTCAGGTGCATCCACATTTTTAGATTCCGTTACATCTGCGGTTTCTAGTGCATCGATATTATTAGATTCTGTCACGTTTGTGGTTTCTGGCGCATCTATATTAATTTCTGACGTGATTTTAAACTCCAGGAAGCCGTTACGCTCCGAAGGTTTGTCTTCGTTTACCTCGGCGACTTCTTCAATAATATCGTAGCACTTTTCCATTAGCGTGGTTGCTTTAAGTTCGCTAAGTCTGGATTGTTCAGATAATAGATTAATACGTTTTGTGGTGACGTTTCTTCTTAACACGTATTCTACTTCAGTCTTAGATTTATTTTTCACAGTTTTAGATTTTAACAACTCTTCACTTTTCGATATGTCTTTTAATTTCGGTATACCGTTTTTAATAACAATTTGTTTAGTTTTTATTAAGTTTACATTTTTTTCAGGCACTTTTGGTTTTGGCACATTATTACTAAAATTTACCGTTTTCACGTCTAAATTATCCTCTTTAGGTATTCTTTGTTCAAAGATTTGTATCGCAGCCCTGACCGTTCCGGAATGTTTTGTTGAAAACGTTTTAAAACTCGGTCTTCTGTTTACGCTCGGTTTTCTCTTAACATCTCCATAATCCTTCACAACACCAGTTTTGACCTTTTGAACTTTCCTCTCCAACTCTTTATCAGCATGGTTGTTTTTTATATCAGACACTCTTAGAACAGTCTTTGGCGTTTCCAAATAACCGATCTTAGCTCTGCAATACACCTGATTCGACTCCGTTTTATTCTTCTTACAATCCGAAACTTTTTTCAAATTGCTTTTCACTTTTGTAATTTCACTCCTCTGGTCGATGTTAGCTGCCGTCAGGTCTGGTTTAGTTTTAAGACTCGGCCCCCGCTTAACGACTTCAACTCTATCAGACTTGAGGCTGTGCGCTCGTCTCACAGCTCTGGCCATCAGAGGCTCCTCAAGAATCGTTTTGTTTTCTTGCAACATTTGATTGAACTTCGAAGTCAACTGCGCAACTTTACTAGCACTCAACGTCGTCACCGACACCACTTTCGAGTTGCCTCCCTGTCTTCTTGTAACCGGCATCGAGCTGCGCACTTTGAAGCTGACTTTTCTCGAAGGCGTTCTTTTGTTAACGGCGGCCGTTTCGATTGTTTTGTTGTAGGAGGGTGTCTTGTCGACGCATTCTTCCTTCTTGTTGCCATCGATTTGGCGACATTGTTGAGGAGATTCGTTCGTTTTGGTAACGGTAACCGAACAAGGTGGTGTTCCATTTTCCGAACTGCGGCCGGCCGGATTAGGCAAGCTATCAGGTCCATCGGCACCGCTGCTGCCCGAAGACACTTTAGCGGCGCTCAAATAACGAGAAAGGAACGTGTTGTTGTGCCGATCGAGCGATTGCGTTCCGACGTTGCTGGCACGAGTCGCTGGTGCTGAGTCGTGAAGCCAGCTCTCCGATAAACGTTTCGGCGTATCGAAAGTGGTCATCGTTCGATGATTTATAGAAGCGCCGCAGCATCGCAAAGATTACGTCTGCTTGTTCTAGAACAATAAATACACACATGTTAGGAAACAGTTTAACAACAAAAACATAACATCACAGATGTTTGTAAACTGCCATAATATCAAGTGATGCACAGTAGTAAGTCCTTTAAGTAGAAAGAAATTGGTTTATCTAACTTTATATGTATCAGACCTTTCACTGCTCTACTTCTACAGCGATATACTCTCACGTTTACAGAATTGTAAAATCAGTTGCCTAGTTTGTCGTCAAATAGTGTATCACCCAAAGACTCTCAGCTGCAATACTTATGTCAAAAATAATTCAAAAGCAGTTCGAAATACTTTGTCGTTATTAATGTGATTTTGTGTTGATTTATGGGCATTGATGTTTAAAATGTTAATTTTAATATGTCTAGTATACTGATTTTTAAAGTGTTTTAAATGTTTTATATTAATATACTATATGTATCGTTTTTAGTAGAGGGCGGACTAAATAGCCACATTGGCTTGTCCGAACCCTAATAAAGAAATTATTATTATTATTATCATTATTAAATGCACTTGAGTAAAACCGCGGATACAGCCAGTAGGTATAAAAAATATACTTGCTTCACAAAATTTGGCTTGCTGTTTAAACATTTCAAAAAACATACATTTTTACCCTAAAAATTGAATAAAAAAACGTAATTTGTCATTATTTCTTTATAGCACGTCACGAGATTTCGCATTACGGAAAAGCGAATTAACATTTTGAAGTTTTTTCTTTACAAAACTGTCAAAAACTAGCCGCTACCCGCCTCCTTTTAGTTGAGGGTGAATTGAAAACAGGCCCGGCGGATGCCAAGGGTTTTGTGGGTAGCTATACCCATACGAAAAATTCCGTGTGGATAAATACCCACATGGAATTTGACAACATTTTTTTCACATATTAATAAATATGAGTTAATTGGAGGGGGCTTGCTTTGAAGTTTGTTAATTTAATCACCGCTAGATCGAAAAAAATTTTTTTTTCATCTCACTACCCACACGGATTGAACATGACCTGCCGGGCCTGATTGAAAATTCTTTAATTTAAAAACATGGAAGGCGAGACGTGTTCATTTCACAAAGGTTTTTTTTTTTGTTGACTTTATATAAACTCAAGCGAATTGCAAGTCCTTGCGAAATGACCGTTTTAAGACGTTAATCGGGGCGAGTGTGTGAAAGTACGATCAGTAATACACTGAGCGAACACATTTCCACACGTTTGATGAGCTGTTGTGACAAAACACTAAACAAACTTTCATTGTTTTGCAACAATTACTTTTATAAACCACGTAGCTGAGTTGAAAATGCTACTTATTATACACTATGCAGATTGTTCAATGCAATACAAACAAGTTGACATGTCGATAAATACATCTAATTAACAAGTGGTCCTAAGGTTCATTAAGCAAACTTCCCAGCTTGAAGAACATTGAATATTAGTAAATAATAACACAGAAAAGTGAGCGTTTTAGTCCATAAAAAATTATTTATTGTTGCCACCAAGTTAGATTCAATAAATATTTTTTAAGAAACCACGAATTTCACTTTTTGTAGCCATTTTGTTTAAACAAAAAAAAAAACTAGTTTGAAAAATTCTTTCAGATCATATTATGACGTTGATATACACTTCGTTAACACCCTAACGAAGCAGCTCAGGATCGGGGGGGGGGGTCAAACCGGGGAACCTGCTCTGGGCGGCAGTTTCAGGGGGCGCCAAAATCATAATAATAATAATAAATAGAAAACAGTATCACGGGTAATTGGAAAATAATGAAAATAAGTCAATTTAAACCCTCATTGATTGCAACGTTTCATCTTTTTTTTTTTATTAAGACTTTTTCAAGCTCTCAATATGCTTAAACGAACGTTAAACTATGATATAATGCCAAATAATCAAATTGTATATTATATCATAGTTTAACTATCGTTTAAGCATATTGAGAGCTTAAAAAGTCTTAATAAAAAAAAGACGGAACGTTGCAATCAATGAGTGTTTAAATTGATTTATTTTCATTATTCCAATTACCCGTGATACTGTTTTCTATAATAACATATATCTGGAATTGAACTTTAAAGATGAATAATAATAAATATTCAAATTTGATAAATTTCCAAAGTTAAGTGATTAACGGCTGAACTACTTAAGTATAGACGGATGAGCTATTATGCAAGTAACCAGTACAGAGTATATTATTGTGTAATAAAAATGATTCAATGAATAATACGTCATATGTTACTATGTTAGTGTGTTAGTTAATTTTGTGGCCAGTGGCTATTAAACTTCCTTTCAATTATCACAGACTGATTGTTGAAAGCGCGATATATGTCTATACATTCCGATGCAGTTATACCCAGAAAAAAAACATGCGTTACCTAATATCAATATAAAACTAAAGCAAAATTATTAGATACAGAGGTGACCTCGTTCCGTTGGATTGTAGTGGCGGAAACGTCATCCAGTGGACTGTCAATTGATTGCAAATAAATGTTTGACCTACAGTATTTAAATAAATGTCATCCAGTATTATTCTACGAAATTGTGTGTTGAGACAGGATGGGTTCACATAGATTGTATTGCTGAATTAAATATACTTTATTAGTGTATTTGCCATATGGCAACATACACTATTGGCGTTGGTCGGATGGCGGGACCTAGGGGTCGGACCAAAATTTCTCGACGTTTCATAACCTCCTAAACACTTTGGCACCATTTTTGAAAATGTTTATATATGTATATATATATATATATATATATATATATATATATATATATATATATATATATATATTATATACGTATATATATATATATATATATATATATATATATATATATATATATATATATATATATATATATATATATATATATATATATATGTGCGGGCAATAACTTTCGAAAGAGTTTATTGATTTTAACGAAATTTGGCCCACGTGTTGAAATCCATCACCGCAAGAAGCCTATTTAAAATGGGCGTAATCGGGGCATTTTAAGGGTAGTTTTTAGGGGTTGAAAAAAGTTTTTGGGCCCCAAAATACCGAAAAAATTCTCAGAATCGCTTCAAAATTGACATTTAACCCTTTAGTAATAATTAAAAAGTGTCCCTAAAATTTTAATAAAGTCGGCCCGACAGGACCGGACTTACAAATTTTTTGAAAACACTAATTTGCAGATAGTGAGTTATTTATTGAAGGGTGTCTTTAATTCGGTGTAGACGTTAGATTGCTAATAATATTACAATTAAGAAAAAAAATGTTATTTTAAGGGGTGTATTAAGGGGTTAAATTTTTTATTTTGCCCAAAAACAAACTTAATTTCACATAATAAAAGTATAAAACCACACTGCCCTATACAAACAAATACACTATATTGTCGGCAGGGTTTTGGCACTGCGACCCGGGTTTTTTTAACAATTGAATTTACGCTTATATTTTGGTTTCTTTATGATATTGCGTAATTGATAAAAATAATGAGCGGTCTCTTAGGTGACGTCATTCATTAACGAGCTAGCCTGTGTATCTAATGACCTTGACACTATATATATAAATATAATACCTACATATATACGTAACTATTGTTGCTAACCCGGCTTCACTCGGGTCAAGTTCTGTGCGGATACATATCTTTCAATTGCAGTTTGGGAATGCGAGTTTAGGTATATTTTGTGACAAAGAACAATAGTAATTTGTGATAGATTTCAGTCAAGTCTGCCATACCGAAGCGTCATCTATGAAACACTTTAACAACGACTTAAATTGGATAAAACAGTATTCGACAGTAAACTATTTTATTGACAGAGATGGGCAAGCTGTTATAATTATTATTGTAATAACGTCAGAATTCGAATTTAGCGGATATATGTTGTCGATTCGAAATTAATATTTTTTTATGCTTAATAATTTTTGTTAGAGATCAATCAAGTGTACGGTAGGTCCTTCTCGTCGAAATTATTAATATATAACCGTTAAAATCGATGTTTTTGTAATTTTTGTGACTCCATCTTTACATCAAATTCGAAAAAAAATTAAGGATTTGTCTTTTAGCCACAGATACAGTGATTAGTTATTCGCGTTAAGTCGAAAGCTTAATCGTTATAAATAACAGCGATTGAGCCACTTCCTACTGATAATTGATATCCGACAATTCTGCTTCCGCACTTATTGATATATTTAAAAAAAAAAAACACGCACTGATAAGATAACTTTGCAGTTGAGGAAAAAGAATGGAAATATCACCTTTCGTCAAGAAGAGATTTTATTAGATAGATATTGTAAATTATAGACGCTTGACAAAAGATGTCATAATCATCGTTAATTACATGTCATGGCCTAATCGCGAACAGATCCATGTGCAAGCAATACTCTCGTTAGCAATAATAGTTTGTAATTAATTGTTTTAATAACTTCATGACGGTGTGACAACGGCAAGGTCAACTAACTAACGAACATTCCATCACCCGCACAATGTTCACGTACAAAAAAATAATGTACATTGAACAGCGGTGTCTATATTTTGTTCGCGTGTTATAATGCGATTTCAAATAACAATGCCTAACCTTGATAGATAATCGTTCAGGCTCTGCCAATTCGGCGCAACTGTCTGATGGTTCGTGTGAAACTAAGAAACGATTGAACCGTTGCTAACAAACGATATTTAAGCAGGTGCGCAATCAAAACTAGTCAACAATTATCCAAAATAAGTCAATTGACAGTCGGTAAGTGGTTACGTTTATAGGGGTTGCTATGGTAAAATCTTCAACTATCATTCCAAAGGAATGAAGAACGATTCATATTTTCAATTGATTACAAGTTTTTTAATTTAATTTCGCATATTTGTCAGTGTCAGATTGGGTGAAATGTTGAAGTCGATTTTTAACCACTTTCACTTGATGTATTACTTTGAAATTTTGCATACTTATGTAGTATTGATGACAACAATCTGATAACGTGACCTGATGCTGCAGTCAGGAGAGTCAGTTCACTATGCAACTTTTTAACAGCCTGACTCCTTTTGATCGGCAGACGGTTCTGATGATACTAAACACCCATGCTATATGCGTATTGAGTAGATGACTAAAACGGAAATAATAAAATATGAGTAAAAAAAACCTTTTAAAAACAAGCATTTATTAAAATGAACTAAAACGACAAAAATAAACAAACCAAATCATTTTATAATTGTTGACTTGACCTAAAAGTTTGTCGCAAGATGTGTTTATAAAACAATAATAATTTATACTTCTCGCAAAAAGCTTTTAGGCCAGGTGTTAAAGATAAAATGATTTGATTCCTATTTTCTTTGTTTTAAAAAAATGTTTTTAAAAAGGTTTTTTTTACTTATATTTTATTCGAGTAGTTTAGATGTTGATAACGTCCGTTTCTCGACTTTATGTCATAATAGACGCCATTCGCACCATTACTATTTTCCATCTACCACACTTCCCGTCTTTTTTCTCCATTTTTAAAACTTCAACTTATGTAATAGCAATAGGCGAATGAAGGAATTACAGAAAATTAGGATAATGTAGGTAATTTTTGAACTGGGAGTTTGATAGGTAATCGGCCATGGCCTTGAGTAAGGAAATATCTCGATATTTATCTGGAATTAATTGAGGGAAACCATGGAAAACCTCAATCAAAATGGCCGGTACAGGAATTGCCGTTTCTCAGCGAGAGACAGTAGGAAAAAGTCCCAACCACAATCTGCCCCCGCCGGGATTCGAACCTATACGTCCCGAATGCGAGTCTAGTGCTGTCACCACTACTCTACCCAGCTCGGTTAAAATCCCTATATTATTTTTGCATTTCGTTACTTTTAGTTACAAAAAGCTTTTAAACAATTTTAGTTACAATTTGGCTGTGACATATACCGTATGATGATGATGATGATGATATTTATTTAATCAGTTGAGACATTACATCTATTTGACACGTCAACGAGAAATACAAAAATGAAATTATAGAGTTATCGGCAACATAAATATTCATCAACAGAACAAAAGGCCCGTTCTAATAAGAAGTTTTTAATATTTGTCTTAAAAATTGAGCAAGTATTATTTTTTAACCTTTCAGGTTCACCGTGGTGATACAAAAACACGGTAAATATTTTGTTTTCAAACAAACCGATGTTATCGCAAAAAATACAGTCTGAAGTTTTTCAAACTGAATGCCATTCCATGGCGTGTCCCGCAATATAGAGGCGGATCCCCCTCAGTGTGTATCATGCATAGCATAACATAGCTGCTGGAAAGAAGTCAATGATCCGATGACCCGGGTCTGAAATAGTTTGTGCGCAATTATGTGTAGGTAAACAATTGACTCACGTCGCACGTCAACAGTCAACTGTTCGCAAAATACACCATCAGGCACCAGGTGAGTGACTATTATAGACACAGATATTCAAAGAGGTAATTAGTCAGTATACTTAGAATATAAAAAAAATGACGAAAATTGATGAATTCTGTAGTGTGTCATTGTAACTGACAAAACATATGCTCTATTTATTTTAATTCTAAGAACAAAATGTTAGTAGTGTTGTCCGTAAGACTTAATAATAATAATAATAATAACGCGTTTAACGTCCGTTTCTCGACTTTATGTCATAACAGACGCCATTCGCACCATTACTATTTTCCATCTACCACACTTCCCGTTATTTTTCTACATTTTTAAAACTTCAACTTATGTAATAGCAATGGGCGAATGAAGGAATTATAGGAAATTAGGATAAGGTAAGTAATTTTTAATTAGGAGTTTGATAGGTAATCGGCCATGGCCTCAAATAAGGAACCATCTCGATATTTATTTGAAATTAATTGAGGGAAACCATGGAAAACCTCAATCAAGATGGCCGGTACAGGAATTACCGTTTCTCGGCGAGAGGCAGTAGGAAAAAGACCCAGCCACATCTGCCCCCGCCGGGATTCGAACCCGGACCTCCCGAATGCGAGTCTAGTGCTGTCACCACTAGTCTACCCAGCTCGGTTTGTCCGTAAGACTTACGTATAGTCAAAGCTTGGATTATAATACTCGCTGTCGCTCGTTTGAAGTCAGACCGCAATTCACCACCTCAATTAATATTTCGTTGGGCATGTAATTTATTGAGAACACAGTACTTAATAGTTAATACAACAAAGATTAACGAGAGGTATACTAGAATGGCACAAGGCGAGCTCTGTTCATTTATAATTTGGTGTATAATTTAACAAAATACACACGGGCCATATACTTACATGACGTCATGTGACACACATACGTATAAAATACGTGCAGTACATGATATTGTTGTTTTTATTTACAAAATCCATTCGTTTTCAAGTGAAACAGTCCGCTCTGTGAGAATACACAAATTAGAGGGATACATTTCCAGTGGAACAATTGTGTAGAATAGTAATTAAATAATAGTTTTCTTACGTGTGAAAAATTTATAACCTTCTTTACTGTGGTTTTAAAGTTTACAAAGCTGTTGTCGAAATTCAAATTTTTGACATAATATGCGTTTTTCTTAAATATTAAATCAATATTCATATCATACAGAATCAACCAGCAATACTAAAACTTTCTACGTAACGTATTTTCAAAGTTCTCTGCGTTTTCGGCACGGGTTAAACTGTATAAATTAAGCTGAAATTTTAAGCTAATCATTTTTTTAATATATAGAACCATTTCAGGGGGTAGCAACTCAAAAACTTTTGAAAAAAAATTGGCTTATACAAATAAGGGCCAGTCTAATAATAGACCGGCCCTTTTTTTGACAAGTTGGAAATTGTCACATGCTAACATTTAAAATGGTTCCTTACATTGAAAAAATGATTCTCTGAAAAAAGTGAGTCGGCTCTCACGGATCTTCTGTCAGAGTCGGCTCTTTGAACCGGTTCAAAGAGCCGACTCCAACAGAAGATCCGTGAGAGCCGACTCACTTTTTTTTTAGCCGACGGATCTACGGATCCGCATAACTCAGTGAAACACTTAACACACAGAAGCACATTTTACACTTACGTATCAGTTCTCGCTTTGATGCATCTGTCAGCTCAAATGACCATGCATCACATGTTTACTAGTGTTGGGCCAACACTAGTAAACACATTAGTTCTATCGTACAGGGACTATGGTAGGTACACTGGTATTGCGTTTCTTATGAAAAAGAGCAGACTGCGTTCATTTGTTCAACAAACACATTAACTACCTAGGTAAGGTACATTACATACCTTAAGTTACCAGCTATTTACTACATCGTGTACATATTATTATTTTGTTTGTTGAATTACACACACATAACTTACATTTTACATATCACATGACGACAGTCTTGTGTTCTGTTAACGGGACAACCGTTTACACGAGTTAGCAAATCAACCTCCATCTTAAACAGTTCACATCATTTCGTCAAGTCGTCAATGAATGGGAACACAAACTAAAATCAGCTTCAGACTTTAAAAATCTATTAAAGAAGAGCGATGTGATCGAAAACCAGAAAACCATTATTTAGTCACTACTTGACAACAAAAACTTTATCAATGGATGTATTTTTGAGAGTAATGCTCCCAAAGAAATGCTCTCCTCATAAACAAAAATTAAACTATGTATCTATAAAACCATGTCGGCGAAAACTTTAGGCTTTGGGGCTCAGGCATCTACTGAATTTTTTTCATAGTCGTCGCCTCCGTTTGGTTTGCTGCTTAACAATTTCAAACACATATTTTTGTTCTAAAAATTGAATAAAAAAATCGTGATATTCGTCAATACTTCTTTACAGCATGTCACGAGATTTCGAAGCAAATGAACATTATGAAGTTTTTTCTTTACGAATTTATGTTAAAAACACTGACAAATTTGGCTTGTTCAATAATTTTTATCAATTTTTTCTGTACAAAAAATTGTGTAAAACCTAATCATGTTAATTTTCTTATTTTATTTGATTTTCGATAGAGGTTTTAGGACAAAAAAAATGTTTTTTGAAATTTTTTGTAAAGCTTATACTTAATCGCAGTTAATAAAAATCACATGCACTGCCATATTTTAAATTTAAGTCTGAACTAAACAAAAAAAAAAAAATGCAATCACGTTGTTTATATTCAGTTAACAATTTTAAATATTAATATTTTTTGCCTTTATGTAACTTTTAATGTAATACAATACTTCAATGAAATTTTTTAAATAAAGAAATACAGTGGACCCCCAGTAATCCGGCCCTGTCTAATCCGGCACCCCCTGTAATCCGACATGGTCTATTATTTATTATTGAATATTTTTTTGACAATCTTCGTTAATGCATGATTAAACAAGTTCAGAGTAGATATATATAACATATAGAATCTTATCATTGGATCTGTAATTTGCCGGATTACAAGGTACTCTTTTGTAAAAAATTCTGGACTATAGGGGGTCTTGGGCAGTACTCTATAATCCGACAAATTCGATAGTTCGACACTGACCTGCAAAATGTTTGTCGGATTACCGGGGGTCCATTGTATTTCTATTTCTAGTAAAATGATTGAACACCAATATCGTTATTTTAAATAGCGTGCCATTATCACGTTACAAGACATTAAGGTAGTTATCGTGGTACAATATTGTCAAAAAGTTACAGATTATACGCGCCACAAAAGTATGCTAGCTTGTAGCTAAGTGATTCATAATTTGTACGCAAGACTATACCCGTGGAAACGTAACCCATACAGTATTCATATGCATGTATACTTTTCTATAAATTGTTGAACTTTAAACCGTTATTTATAAATAATTAGACGGTCAAAAAAAATTCTTATTTTTTTTGCATTGAAAGACTATCAGTTTTTTAAAGTTTCTGACAGTTCTTTTTTTATAAATAAACTGGTTCAGAACTACAGAGATCGTATACAATCAATGTTAATTATCCAATTTTTAATTGAATTTATCTTGGATTATATACGGTCGATCGACTTCAAATTTTCAGGGTAATTGTATTATTATGTCCTTAATAAGTATACAAAAAAAAAGAATTTTCTGACGGTGTGCCTTAACCACGACAACTACCTTAATATCTATTTCTTGTTTAAACTGTCAATTTTAAATATTATTGTAATGATATAGTATAAGCCTATAAGGTATAGTAAATAAACATGTTTATAACATTTTTGACTTTGATCGTTTTCCCCCAAGAATTTCTCGTATCTTCGTATGCAGATGAGGCATTGTGCCGTTAATATGTACATTGTACATAGCATAGATAATGCTTGTTTAATTACGAAGACAGCTCAAGTTACTTTTCCGGTTCATCTCTTTAATATGCACAGACAATACAACATACAATCTTATTATGGTTATAAATATAATATGCATTTATGCGCTGTTATTGTTACTCGCGGGAAAATATATCGCTCTTAATATTTACATGCACCGCACATCGTACCTAACTTTCACAACATCAACTTTATTATCAACTAACCGTAGAATCTTTTCACAACCGAGTGTTAATGTTACAGCCAAATTGTAAACTTAGCCGCTTCGCAAAGCGGTCAGCCATTTTATAAAACGGCGCTGTTTTGTAAAAAAAACTGACCGATTGCGAGTCGAACCCGCACACGAAAGGTTCCGTTAAATACTCGCCACGGTTCTAAAAGGTTCTGAAGTTAGTCACAAACAGCGTCGCAAATGCATATTTTAGAGCCGTCCTGGTTGTTTTGTGGGAAAGGAAGACTCCCACCACCTCCCAGTTACCGGCACAGAACGTGCGCTCGTCGGTGATTGGTTATCGCTGGTTGTCGTGTCACTTGTCGCTTGCCTACTATAAAGTACAGTCCAGTACGCTATTGTTAAGCTGTTTCTTTGATAGTTAATTGATCAAGATGCTTAATACAGTTTAGACAAGCACGAAAAATAATTTTTTGGATGACTTTATGTAAAGAATTAGACCTTTAGATTAAAGAAAAATTAAAAATAATAATATATAGCGCGAGTTTGCAGTTTTTTCATGTATCTATGTTGTTTACGGTCAGAAGTAAACTCCTTTCATACGTCTGATTCCAATAACGCATTACAATTTTACAAATAGTCTTTTCAGACAACAAAATATTATTTTTATCACGTGATGGCCGTCTCACCGTCTGCTGATGAATACTGCAGCTACTTTAAACATTCTAGCGATAACAAAATAATCAATAAACATAGATAATAATTAGTAACTACTTAGTCACAACAATTAATCATTGTTGTATTTATTTATAATTTGTGAACATCTTGAAATGAACGGCATGTCATGTCGATTAGTAATTAAGGTCTGCCATTTTGGTCAAACACTATGGGAAACAAACAAGCGACACGACAAGCAATGAGGTGGTCTTTATTTTTCAGGTTCCGTACTAAATGGCAAAAAAACAGAACTCTTAAGGCGAGGCTTCGTAATCTGTCTGTCACAGTCGATTTTCTCAGGATCTACATATGGTTTCGACCTGAAATTTTGCACAGTTATAAAGCTTGTGTGCCTATACCTGGTAGTTCGAGTCAGAATCATAAAAATATTTTTTATCTGTTTTTAGGAGACTAAAATTGAGGGTATTTTTTTCATGGTGAAGTATCGTAAGCACTTGTTACACAGTAATAACGGCATTTCTTTTTATTTTAGGTCGCGTAGTTTTTGACATATTAACGAATTTGCAGTTCGCTTAAAACTCGTCCCCCATATCTCATGTTACCGTTGATTCACTGCACTTAACACGTGTTTTAGTTTGGAGTGTTCGAGAAGTGAAGTAGCTGGCTGTTAGCGATAACCAAAAACAAAAAATTAAAAAAAAAACACAAATCAACGCAATCGATTTTAAATGAGTGCTTCTCAAATAATTAATGAATCATTTATAATATCATATCGATTATAGGTAAACAATATGACACTAATTATTATCAATACTAAAAAATAAAATTAAAACGGGGCTCACGTCTGTAATATTATTGTAGCGGATCACCCAGTAATTCCTTTTTAACCACCTATAATTTTCCACTTCTATCAGTTGAAAACCTCTTTGAATAAATATGACAATTTGTTTCTCGCATTTTATTCAGTGTAAAAAGTAAAATTACAATCATTTTAATTTTTTATCGTAAAATGTCCAGATGCAATAAAAACGATATTTGAAAAAATTCTTGATTATTTTATTGTCCAATTAAACTATACTTCGGCAAAGTGAACCCGGATTGGAAAGCTAGTATATTTATACAGTAGTGCAGAACTAATCTGTTATCAAAGTTTCTTTATAAAAGCCGACTGATTAACGTTTAATCTTTGTTCAATATGAAGAATAACTAATAACTAAACAAATGTGAGCCATTTTGGGACGCCTGGGAAATATGAAACATTAACATTTATATATATTAAATATTTTTTTGTTTGAACGAAGTGAAAATGAAAATATAACAAATATTTAGATATTTGTCACTCATATTTTTTTTTAAATTAACAAACTCTTGTCAGTTGCAACGACGCTCCGCTTGTTTATATTCGTTCAAATAATATTTAGAAGTATAGTCTGCCGACATACCCACACATACGCAAAGTAGTGTGTGTGTGTAGTGTAGTAGAGAGGGAAGGCCTCGTTTCATCTAAACGACGTGCTATTTAAACGCTTTCACTCCAATCCAAGCGCGCTATTAGACGTTTCACATCAATACAAGATAAAAGAATATTTAGACGGTCAGGCCTGTCAAAAAGATTTTATTAACCTGCTCCAGCAGCTGTGTCGATTTAAGTTTTAACAGTTACAGTAAGTAATTATTGTGTCATTAATCAGTCATTAATCGTTTAATAAAAAATAATTGATCGGCAATAATATATTAATAATGAAAGGGGAAATGAAGATGGAGTGCATCAAACGGACAGACAGTTATAAACGTCTGTTCCAATTGCAGAGATGTGAAATAGTGTGTTAAACAAAACTGGCCCACATTCGGTGAAGGCTTCACGTTAGTGTTAAATATATGCACATCAAGAAATTACATGAAAAGGTAACTTCAGCTGGTTAGCTGTCAGTATAACGATTCGATGTTAGATTAATTAGGTTCGAACACGTGCAAATATAAAGTAAAAAAAACCCGGGTCGCAGTGCCAATACCCTGCCGACAATATAGTGTATTTGCTTGTATAGGGCCGTGAGGTGTTATACTTTTATTTTGTGAAATTAAGTTTGTTTTTGGGCAAAATAAAAAATTTAACCCCTTAATACACCCCTTAAAATAACATTTTTTTATTAATTGTAATATTATTATCAATCTAACGTCTACACCGAATTAAATACACCCTTCAATAAATAAGTCACTATCTAAAAATTTGTGTTTTCAAAAAACTTGTAAGTCCGGTCCTGTCGGGCCGATTTTATTGAAATTTTAGGGTCACTTTTTAATTGCTACTAAAGGGTTAAATTTCAATTTTCAAACGATTCTGAGAATTTTTTCGGTATTTTGGGGCCCAAAAACATTTTTCAACCCCTAAAAACTACCCTTAAAATAGTCCGATTACGCCCATTTTAAATAGGCTTCTTGCGGTGATGGATTTCAACCCGTGGCCCAAATTTCGTTGAAATCAATTAACTCTTTCGAAAGTTATCGCGCGTACACATATATATATATATATATATATATATATATAAATATATATATATATATATATGTAAGACGTGGAAAATTTTTTTTTTCTTTTTTTTTACTCATATATTATAAATATAAATAAATATAATATATAATAAATATAATATCGTATCGTGAACGATGACATACAACATCGCATATATACATACTGTATTGAGTCTTACGGTCAATACAGTATAATAGTAGTTGTTATATAATTTTTGTCAGGATAACCACATACCATACGTAAACACATATTATTGTCAGGACTTGTCAGGATCCTTGCGATTGCCGAGACGTGAGGTCAGATTCCAGCGGTCATCAACATGTTCCTGTCATAAAACGCATATGAGTATTCATAGATTTAAGCTACACATTATATCATCATAATCTACAGTTAGTCATTCAACCCTTCACATCATTCCGTCCTCAAACACAACACAATCATACTCATCACACATTACAGAGGTCTCGCTTAAGCCATGATGAGTATCCTTTTCAATTCTGGGACAGCCAGCCTCTGTCGGCAGAATTGTGGTCTCTTTTCAACCATGATGATATTACGGACAAACCATAATCTTCACATATAGTACCCAACACAATGTGGAATTAAGTTTATGGACACCCCATAAACATCACGGACAAACCATGATCTTCACATATAGTACGCAACACAATGTGGAATTAAGCTTACGGACACCCCATAAGCGAGAATACATACATCGGACACACCAGATATTACTGACTGTATGAAACATCAATTGCACTTCGAGGTCATAAACACATTACTTTATAGACAGCCTGTATAAATAAGCTATTTATAGCGACTGCCTCTAAATCTCAACATCATTTCAAATGAATCTCTAATTATGAATTCTTTAAACTTTTCACATCCCTGACCCTCGAAAGCCACCTGGTATAGAAATCTATCTATAACAGTTGTCTGACCAGCACCAGGTCCTAAACTAAGTAATTCCACTGAAGTACTTTCCATTTCAGCCAGTAACCACATTCATACAGCATTCAGTTAGTATTCCATTACTTATAGCTCTCAGTTACTTCAACAGTATTTCAATCAGAATCATATAAACCTCACATTCATCCAACAATACGTTATTCTTATCAAATTGATACTATATAGGCTCATGATCATGTATACCTTCATATAAAATACTCAATAAGCTTGCACTCGCAAACATAATTAAATCTATGATATTAACTCAGTAGGTTTGGCACCTACCTTAATTACTGGAAATGCTGGCACAATATCACAATACAATTTACACAGATTAATTACAATTATTATTGAAATATAACACATTCTGAATAGAATAATATGCAAAGACAAGCACAACTGTTCACTTCCAAATCTCATCAGTAACTGTTAAGCGTCTCCGAACTGCCCCTTCGTCTTTCTGCCCTTTTCAAGTACATCGTTACAGTTTTAACTAATAATTTATTATTTCTGAGAACCGTATCCATCTACGACCCCACGCATTCAGAACAGATCATCCCTGTGTAGTGTCTGTCAACGTGTTCTTTATTATCTAACGTTTGCTAATTTTACATCTTAAGTGCTGGGAAAAACCATATTTAGAGGAAATATTACTTTTACCAACATCAAAAATAATATTATCTTACATTCGGCCATCCTGCATTGACCTTCGCCCCGAAGGTCGCCCGTTTCCATCCTCGATTAAAAATAAAAATGCTGCTCTCCTATTGCTCCATATCATTAATGAACTGAAATATCTACAATTGAACTACGTTACTCGTCAAATGGCACTCCTCAAATCTAAAACCTTTTGGGTGTCACTGTTTTATGCATCATTGCAAATATAATACTATAAGTGTGTCAGGTATAAACTATCCTAAAAATGCATGCGTATATTCTAAGCCGCAGGGGGTAAATCCTTTTTCTTAAGGGATAGTGCACTGTGTTTCACATTCGTTTATAATTATTGGGTCAATTCTTAACTTTCGCTATTTTTCTGTCAATCGAACTTTAACTCTTTATACTATTTCTATAACGCGTCACCAAACTTCCTCAAACCTCAAAGATTATGTGATGAAACATAATTTTTTTAACGAATTTCGTTAACTTCAACTTGTTGTTTGTCAACAGTCGCAACCCATACAGCATGGTTTTTACTTTCCGTGATCATTATTTCATTATCTGTTATAATTTTTCTAATATTGTTCTTGTAAAAAGCTACTAATTTTTGTCAAACCTCAAAAATTATGTGGTGAAACATAATCTTCCATCAAACTTCGATAGCTCCCACTAATGCATTACGAATATTCGAAACAATTAACGCATGGCTTTTAATTATCTTAATCCTCAATTGATTTCCTCTTATGTTTTTTTTACAACACTATTCCAACTGAACATTACGAAACTTTTTCAAACTCAAAAATTATGTAGTGAAACATAAATTTTCATCAAGTTTCTATGACGTCAACTAATTAGTTATCATCAAACATGACTAACAAAACATGTCATATAACTAACGCAACCATCAACGGTTTTCTTTTGTAATATTTACTAATACAATTACGATAGGCCGTTGGAAATTTTGCTAAGCCTCAAAGTTTATGTATCGAAACATACATTTTACAAAGTCGAGACGACTTCCTCCTTAATACGGACATTAAGTGCTTCACATTTTCGTTCTATAAACTATTTCTTTCATTCCTATTCATAGTACAACACCTAACACTAATAAAATCATTTCGGAATCGAACCAAAAACTTCACTAACGAATTCTATCTTGTCACATTTCTAAACTGTAATACTCCTGTATAAAATTTTTGTTCTGTAAACTTTTACTTTACTCTCTATTCAGTGCACCTTAAATACTGATATAAATATTTCGGGATCGAAACGAAATAATTATATCTAATGGAATTTCTAAAATTAGCATCGTAGCGTTGGTTTTAATATTTCCTGTATCCAATTTCATTTTGCGAACTATTATATCCCTATTCACAGTGCAACACCAAACACTGATAAAGTCATTTCGGAATCAAACCGAAAACTTTGCTATTAAACAAATCGTATCTAATCGTGTTTCCAAATCTAGCATCGTAGCGTAGACTTAACTTTAAATATTTCCTATATCAAATTTTTATTCTGTAACCCGTTACATCTCCATTCATGATGCAACATTAAATACTGATAAGAATATTTCGGGATCGAACCGAAATAACTGCTATTAAACAAATTGTATATATTCGAATTTCCAAGACTAGTATCGTGACGTTGGCTTAAATATTTCCTGTATCAAATTTTTATTCCGTAAACTGTTACATCTCTAATCATGATGCAACATTAAATACTGATAAAAGTATTCCAGACTCGAACTGGAATAATCGTATTTAAACAAAATGTATCTAATCGTAACCACTATCAAAACTTGAACGAGCTTCAATAAGAGTCACAACTCACATTGCCACACAAAGCTGTAAGTTAAACCTCATGTCCTGCAAATGCATACCTAAACGATAACCCATCTAATTTATCAAATCTCATTACTGCTTCATACGATCGCTTTCCATCTTATTATTCCAGCAAAAAAAATAAATTAACTTGCATTAATCAAATTTACTTTTTCATATCAAATACGTAAACAAACTTAATTTTTGTTTATCAACTATAAAACTTAATTCTCAGTATTTCAACATCTTGAAAATTAAATAATCGATATTGCAAACCAACACGTGTTAAATATCTATGAAGGGTAAGTCATTAAAAAAAACCTTTACATATTCTTTTCATTTCAAGTGCTGTCATAAATTTTCAAATCTGTGTAAAATTGTGCATATTATCTTTGTGTGCATTTAAAAACATTTCAAAAACAAAATATTAAATAACCTTTCTAGCCATTTCCAACACATGTAAAAAAATACTCTCCAGACATTACATAATTCGAACTTACACATCTTGACCTGACCATCACGTCTGACAAATTTTATATCCAACATTCAAACTCACAAAAGTTAGGGCTGTGTTAAACCACAAATTCAAAATAGAACAATAAATTATACAACATCATAACTGATTAAAGTTATAATTGTTACAATTATTCATTATGCATTTTGGAACGTACCACGAGGGGTGTGTTCCATCCCACTTCTGATATTGTAAGACGTGGAAAATTTTTTTTTTCTTTTTTTTTACTCATATATTATAAATATAAATAAATATAATATATAATAAATATAATATCGTATCGTGAACGATGACATACAACATCGCATATATACATACTGTATTGAGTCTTACGGTCAATACAGTATAATAGTAGTTGTTATATAATTTTTGTCAGGATAACCACATACCATACGTAAACACATATTATTGTCAGGACTTGTCAGGATCCTTGCGATTGCCGAGACGTGAGGTCAGATTCCAGCGGTCATCAACATGTTCCTGTCATAAAACGCATATGAGTATTCATAGATTTAAGCTACACATTATATCATCATAATCTACAGTTAGTCATTCAACCCTTCACATCATTCCGTCCTCAAACACAACACAATCATACTCATCACACATTACAGAGGTCTCGCTTAAGCCATGATGAGTATCCTTTTCAATTCTGGGACAGCCAGCCTCTGTCGGCAGAATTGTGGTCTCTTTTCAACCATGATGATATTACGGACAAACCATAATCTTCACATATAGTACCCAACACAATGTGGAATTAAGTTTATGGACACCCCATAAACATCACGGACAAACCATGATCTTCACATATAGTACGCAACACAATGTGGAATTAAGCTTACGGACACCCCATAAGCGAGAATACATACATCGGACACACCAGATATTACTGACTGTATGAAACATCAATTGCACTTCGAGGTCATAAACACATTACTTTATAGACAGCCTGTATAAATAAGCTATTTATAGCGACTGCCTCTAAATCTCAACATCATTTCAAATGAATCTCTAATTATGAATTCTTTAAACTTTTCACATCCCTGACCCTCGAAAGCCACCTGGTATAGAAATCTATCTATAACAGTTGTCTGACCAGCACCAGGTCCTAAACTAAGTAATTCCACTGAAGTACTTTCCATTTCAGCCAGTAACCACATTCATACAGCATTCAGTTAGTATTCCATTACTTATAGCTCTCAGTTACTTCAACAGTATTTCAATCAGAATCATATAAACCTCACATTCATCCAACAATACGTTATTCTTATCAAATTGATACTATATAGGCTCATGATCATGTATACCTTCATATAAAATACTCAATAAGCTTGCACTCGCAAACATAATTAAATCTATGATATTAACTCAGTAGGTTTGGCACCTACCTTAATTACTGGAAATGCTGGCACAATATCACAATACAATTTACACAGATTAATTACAATTATTATTGAAATATAACACATTCTGAATAGAATAATATGCAAAGACAAGCACAACTGTTCACTTCCAAATCTCATCAGTAACTGTTAAGCGTCTCCGAACTGCCCCTTCGTCTTTCTGCCCTTTTCAAGTACATCGTTACAGTTTTAACTAATAATTTATTATTTCTGAGAACCGTATCCATCTACGACCCCACGCATTCAGAACAGATCATCCCTGTGTAGTGTCTGTCAACGTGTTCTTTATTATCTAACGTTTGCTAATTTTACATCTTAAGTGCTGGGAAAAACCATATTTAGAGGAAATATTACTTTTACCAACATCAAAAATAATATTATCTTACATATATATATATATATATATATATATATATATATATATATACATATATATATAAACATTTTTAAAAATGGTGCCAAAGTGTTTAGGAGGTTATGAAACGTCGAGAAATTTTGGTCCGATCCCTAGGTCCCGCCATCCGACCGACGCCAATAGTGTATGTTGCCATATGGCAAATACACTAAAAAAATATATATACTGATGAATTCGTGCCTTAATAAGCTTTCATTTGACACCCTACGCGATGCCCGTGAAAATATTACCAAGTTAACCCCAGTATCAAAATTCAACTTTTTATTCTTCATGTCTGTATTTGGACCACCACTATCTCTGTGGCCAAAATTCAAATTTTTAATAGTTTCAGAGAAAATTGCTTGTGACAGATGAACGAGCACCGAAGGGATTTCGTTGAAGTGTTTTGCACGGAAGTCGGAACACACTCTATCTTTATGCCAAATTTAAAGTTTCAGAGAACAGACGGATGGAAAAACGACACACTTTTTTCTCTCCTTTATGTCACAGGGATCAGAGCTAGGGGCCTTAGGGCTAGATCTTATGTAATCTTTTCGCTATGCTTTTCCATAAAAAAAAAAACATTTCCTTTATATGCAATTTGCATATGAATAGATAATAGTAAGTTGTATACATAGTGTCGTAATGACTTATTATGAATATTACGATGAGGTGTGACATGTTTAAAACAAGTTTTAACAGTCACACGACTCACGAGTCGTAATACAATTACGCACGACGTATGTATGGTATTTGTTGCACGTACCTCCTATAAAATAGCAGATTTAAACTTCATTTCTTTTTAATAGTTCACTTTTGAACAAACGTCACTTTTAAAAGGAGTTAAAACAACTGGTAGACAAACAGCGATTTAGTATGAAATTGGTACAATACAACCAGTTTTATTTTACTTTATCACACTAGTGCGTAATAGGTTACTTTAAATGCCTGCATACTTGCATGTAAAGCAGCTTTGTAGGTGTAGTACAAAAAGAAAATACAACTGAGTGATTAAGATCCTCTAAAATCACAAACATTAAAAAGATAATATTTGGGAATGGTATTTTATTATGTTATTATAATTGGGAACTGTCATTTTCGGACAACGTCAGGTAAACCCGATGTCGGCTTACGGCATTCAGTATAATATGTACAAATATTTTCGCGGTCTATGTTGCAAAAGTATGCAGGTATGTTTAAATACAAAGTCTGGTAATCACATCATTAATTATGCCGCTGTAATACTTTTACACCTGACTTTTAAATTATTTTATAATGTTACATAGATACGCTATAGGTTAAATGTGAACACTTGTGTCTTGTGGATAAATCATATACAGCACAACTTAATGTTTCTTAAACAACTCTAGCCGAAGAGATACACAAAAGATCGACAAGAAAAACTAACTGATTTATTACTGACATCGTTTCAGCCCGGCTTCGCTCGGATAGATTTTGGTTTGACCATGAAATAATCGAAAACAAACGCATTATTGTATCATTATATTAGCTAGCATCAATTTAGCTCAGAGATCGCGTAAGCGTATTTCCGTTTGCATCAGCGTTGCCAGATTTTTTTTTGGCCAAGTCGGAATTTTGTAACTTTTTGAGTGAAAAAAGCGGGATTCCTTCGTCGAAAGCGGGACATAGTAAAGAAACGTATATAATCAGAAGTTTTTAAATATTTATCTTTTTATTTGAGTTCAAATTACGTTTACGTGACAACAGATAGCAAAAATAGCCATAGAAAATTTATTTTAATAAAAATATGATATTTTAAATCAGATTTACCCTATCGTTAAATAGTTGTCTTATTCATCTTCTGAATAAAAAAAATAAAAAAAACAGAAATTAAAATCAAAAAAGTTTTATTCATTAGAAAAATATGGCGTTTTTAACAATAGTCTGAGGAGTGAGTGTTACAAATTGCAACTTACAATAAGACAATAATTATTTACGCATGGTCGAGTTATCCCCGAAAAGCGGGACTGAGCCTGTCCCGCGCGGGACATTTAATTTTGATATAAAAATCGGGATGTCCCGCCAAAATCGGGATGTCTGGCAACGCTGGTTTGCATATATTCCAGTAGGAGACACAACTGCCTCCAAACCAGCACGGTTTTGTAATGCAACATTAACTCACAAAAGCGTAATCAGTAGAAAGCACTACTGCCTTTTTTAGGTTCGTTCGACCCCATTTTTCAGGTTCGTTCGGCCCCATTTTTCAGGTTAAAAATCTCCCGTGTCTTATTCTCATTAAACACTTATATCTGACTGCACCTATAAGTTCTCAACAAATAGTAAATACATAAAAAATCGCTCCGTAGGTGCCATCAATATTTAACATAATTAACTGCAGTACTTAGTCAATTATTAAAGTTCCGTGCATTCGGATTTCCGTTAAAAGTTGTATAATTTTGTCAAATATAAATGACAAAACTTGGTATTTCCGATCGCTTATAAGTTATATTATGTTCTGTGCATTATGTTTACATTCACTGTAAAATTTTAAAAACACGTATTTGATGACGCAAAATAATTTACCTTGAAAATTTGCTATCTTGACAAACTACAAAACTGCATATTATTTAAAAATGGAAATTTAAACTTCGAACAGAATAAAAATCACCTGCAATATTGCACTTGATACTTTTGTTCAATATTATTATTAAAATAGTAAGTCGAGCAAAACATCAAAGCGAAACTTGCAACTCCGGGCCATAAACAAAAAACAAAGCTAATGCAGTTATATTTGCGTCCAACGGGAAGTAAAATGTCACAAATTACTTTAGATGGCCAGGTGCTGGAAGCTGTCAGTAATTTTAAATTGTTGGGTTTTCAATTAACTGAAAACTGTGGATGGTCCGAACATGTACGTCATATTTGTAGCAAACTCGCTAAAAATGCTTATTTGATAAGAAGACTACGCATGATATCAACCGATCCGAGACTTTTGATAACAGCTTATTACGCTTTTATTTTCCCATTTTCAAAGTACGGCATTCTTTGCTGGGGTCAAACATCCCTTCATTGTCAAAAAGTATTTATGAAACAAAAAATGATTATGAGGTACATGTTTGGATTAAAAAGAACTGATTCTTGTCTTCCATATTTTAAACGTCACAATATCATGACTTTACCATGTATTTTCATATTTTACGCAGCTTTATACATAAAAAAGAATTGTCACCATTTAGATACAGTAGGTAACATTCACGATTATCCTACACGATACGGCGATGCATTTAAATTGCCAAAATGTAATACGGCAGCATATCATAACAGTCCAAAAAATTTCTCAATTACTGTTTTTAACAAACTGCCTAGAGAAATAAAGGATATTGTGATTATTAACAAATTTAAAATAGCCCTCAAAAAATTTTTATTAGATTTTTCTTTTTATAGTATAAATGAATATTTTTTGTAACAATTTATGTATTTGACAAACCAAGCATCACTTTGTGGATCTTTTGGCAATAAACGTATTATTATTATTATTATTATTATTATTACCTCTAGCCTATACTCTCTGTCAAGCGTTTTACAGGTGGTGTGATCACAATAATTGGTGAATACATAGCTTTAGCGGCCCTTGGACAACCTTTAGTGCCTATACTTTAGGAACAACATATCTAGAGGGACTGATCCTGAAAGAATTGACTGCATTCTCTTAAGATTTCAATTACAATATTATCTCGCGATCGACTAAATCTAAGCAACCAATATGGTCGCGCGACGACGTGAGTCATCCATGTCAGTGAGCGAGTTTTGAGACAACTGTTTGCAACGTGACACTCGACGGCAAGACCAGTTCTTAAGCCGTAAACATTGTTAAAAAAGAATTTTATTACGCATTATATAAGTAGTGAATGGCTCGCGAGGAAAATGTCGATTGCGAAAGTTTTGTCATTACGGCTGGTCAGTTTCTGCACGGATGCGTGACAGAAGGAATCTCGTCTATCCAGATTCCAGAAGGGAAATACGTTTAAAGATATTTTTTTGCGTTTATATTGTTGCATTCCATGAATGCACTTCTGAATACAGTCGGGGCTCATGTATTTTCAGTAACACCTATTTTCAACTGAGCTTACTAACGTTTTTAGCTTCTACTTCTCACGCAGTGTCTCTTCTTGCGTTGATTAGCCAATGAAAAAATACATTTGACAACGTTTAACCTCAAATTAATAAAGGTTTTTTCCTTTGGTCAGTCAGTGACTGCCTCGAAGTGAGAATAAAGAAGTTGAAAATACATGAGCTCTACTGTATTTTGAACATGGCATCTGAATGTTTATTAGCTTAGCTGTTGAGCGTTTATATTTACAATCTATCTATCTGTATCTGAATTTCAGTATTACATTCAAATGAAGTAAAGAACAATAGAGTTTTCGTTACACCTCTATTACAAGCCTCTAAGTAGCTCCCAGGTTTTATTCCGAGAACTGATAAAAATATCAATTGGATTTTCAATTTATTGCTAAGAAATAATAAACTGAAACTGTGACTGGCTTAAATAATCTTAGCCATCATGGTCTTCAAAAAAGCACAATATCTCATGAGGCAATTTTAATCTCTTTATAAAAATATGATACTCAACCAATCAAGTAGGTCCATAAAAGAAAAATCTATTTTAATCGATAACCGACAACTATGGCAAAATATGTAGTTTCGATTGGTCAAGTACCGTGGTAATTGCTCTGTACTCATAGTTATTACATCTGACGAGTTTCTGAGGCGTTTATCTCAATTTTTTTATAAAACTCTTTCGTTGTTAGTTAGAATCGTGAATGCTTCGGATCTATCCAATTTAAGAAATGTCTTTTTCTACTCATTGAGACATATTCATACCCTACAATTTTCAATGTACGGCAGTTCCCTAAATATAAGTCTGATAAAAAATTTACATTCCCACTGGAGTTGGGTCATCATCTAACAATATTAATATAATACGTCAATTTCATTATTGTAGCACTTATTAAGTGCTAGAAGGCTATGACAGACGGGCAGACAGATGAAATGTGAGAATGCAAAAGGGTTCAACTCTGGGTAACTTAAACTAACCCTATACACTTTTCTATATGCGTCATCTCATGGATCTAGAACCCTTTGACTATACCAGAGGTACATCAAATACAATGTGTCAATATTAGAGTGACCCAATTTGAAGGTGCAATTTTTTAGTGTAGTAATATAAAAAATCACTAATTAACTGCTATAAATTTTATAATTAGTTTTATATTGCATATAACTATAATATATTAACAATAACCGCTAAGTTACTATACTTAATCAAAACCATAAAAATACTTGTACCATTGCTTTGGAAATTGTATAGAATTTTTATCTACGAACAATAGATTAGAAGTTTAATATTACATTTTTGATCGGTGTAAATACACCCTTACACCCCCATCTGGCTACGCCATTGGCACAACAAAACAATTTTAAATGCCCGCGTGTGTTCCGTCATGTCATGGGCCATGGCCTATAGGAAACAACATAATCTTATAGAATGATTTTATAACTTAAGTGAAGAATGCGGAACTTACAACACAATTACATATTTTCTATGATTACCACAATCATTAACAATTTAACAGTGATAGATACATACATCAAACTCTCAGATGAGCAGTATGTTCGACTGATGATGTAAACAAATGAAGATGTCTTCATCGCTCCTCAGAATTGCGACATTGGACACATCATCACCATTCACTTCACTATTTTAAATTAGTATTAAATAACTGTTAACAGAAGGTAACACAGAAAGCCACGCTCTATTAGACAAAAATAATTATATCTAAACTGAGAACAGAGTCAAGCAGCTGACATAATTAATGTCTCCGCGAGTCCGAGATAACGGCACAACGAAAGAGTGAGATAAGGCGTGCCGCGAGTAGTTTCACAACAAAAACACTGTAATGATAATAAATATACGTCATCAAGTATTGTCACAATATAATCATTAATTGATAAATAATAATAAATCACATCACTGTTCCTTAATATATTTTTGTCAACTTTATAGAGATTCGTCGCATGCACCAGGATATTAACACAATATCAAACCAGGTAACAACTGTACCGTTCAATGACGTTCGCTAACTGAGAGCCTAACTTCAGCTGACCGATGTTGGCCGCCAAAAGCAGTTTGTTAATCCGCCGGCGCAGTGGGGATGTTTACATACGAGCTGCTCCGAACGTGCATACCACAGCGATCGGACAGAGTCGAACGATACGTACCATGATGGTTGATGTCTGATGATGGTGAATTTCTTAAGTTCGTTCTAAAGAATTTTTTAAGTTACCTACTCGCACCCAATTTGCATACTGCAATTACAGGTGGTTGCGAGTGTTGCGACGATAAAAGTCAAAATGTTTTATAATCTTGAGAAATGGTTAGGTAATAACAAAATGTTATAACAAAAAAAAAATTAAACTGTGCTTGACTTATGTAACTCTGTATCAGCATCAATAAATTCTTTGATATAAGATCGCTGTTATTTCTGTTAGCTCAAATTTTCGCTGCCCAAATCCATTACAGATCAAGGGTTCTTAAGATCCTTTGGAAAAACTAAGTTTTAATGCCCTTCCAACATATAGGTATTGGGTAGATAATCGATTTATAACATTTTTAGATATTAAAGAAAATATACAAAAATCAAGCATCTTCTCTATCTCCGAACCTACCAATGTTAAAATTTTGAAAAAAATAAGGGAATGTACGCTCTCAGTGATAGTTTACAGGAAAACCTTAATAAATATCCTAATAAAAAGGAATGATACGGAATCCCCTCCACGCGCGCGAGTTCGGCTCGCATTGACCGGGTTTTTTTCGTACTACCTCCACTAAATCTGTGGTTTTCAAGCGTGTATAGTAGTCGTAAAGTGAGGTATTTCTTTCGTTATCAAAATTTCGGTAACTGTTCCGTCATTTCCAATATATTCCATAAATGTTCCATTTCTCGCGTCATGCTAAAGTTCCGGCAAGGTTTCATAACGTAACAATTTTGGAACATTTAAATTCAATATTATTAGCCGTAAATATCTTCATGTCTCCGAAAAATTTGTTTTAAAAAATAACAACCAAAAACTTATTATGATTGTAAGTCGGAATACCTATATGTCTTTTATATTTTTTATACGAAAGCTAATCAATATTTTGAAATTCAATACATTATTTTTGTTTTTGTTGATGCTCCTCAGTTCAGTGCTCCATTAATATACGAATATCTAATCAGACGGATTACCTGTGTGGTGACGCATAGAATAACGCGGTGAATAAGAAACGTTAGTTCAGCGGACGGGATGAAATCGCCATGACTGTGTCGCCGTAAGCCAATTGAACACGTGCACGCAGTGACGTACAAAATTTCATAATTGAAAGTAGGCAGTTTTATTTTTATAAGACCATTATTAATTCATACCATGCACATTGGATGGGCTTGCACTGAAATTTGAAGTTCGATTTTATTTGAAAACTAGCTCCAAACGCGATTGAGGTAAAACAATGTCTTCGTATATGGTGATGTTGATCCAATAGAATGTCACAGGAAGGGAAGATTTGGTTGAGGATCAATAAATAAAGAGGCTTTACCAAAGTTTCGCTAATGGCCAACGTTTCGAAAAATATATTTTCATCTTCAGGGCCTAAGCTGGTCGAATGATGGCAAATTGTTCTAATAATATACATGATCATTTTTATAGATTGATACAATTTTAAACATCACAAACGCATTAAAATATTAATTCAATTGTAATAAACTGTCACAAATTAAAAAAAAAATTCCTTTTCGAATATTATTATGTCCACAAATAAATTCATACTGAAGGCCCTGAAGATGAAAATATATTTTTCGAAACGTTGGCCATTAGCGAAACTTTGGTAAAGCTTATTTATTTATTGATCCTCAACCAAATCTTCCTTTCCTAAGGTAAAACAATGTTTTATAGCCCACTCAGTAGCAACAACACTATAGTGGAGTCTTCGGCTTCACTGTATTATAGTCTTGCATCGCGGCAGCGACAACAATAATAGAGCAAACAAACATTAATTTAATAAGAATAAGATTTTTTTTAGTTAGAAACCTTCTCAGGCGCGCGCACATTAACTCATCAAAGTTTCATCGTAATCGGACGAATGGTTTGTACATTTTAGAGTCCGCTAAGTTCGTAAGAAAATTTTCATAATTATTCACTTTAAATCAAATAAAGCATGACCATATTACCCGCAATAAATCTAAATTAAAACCAAATATATCACATCTTTCTGTAACATTTAAGGGGCCCAACGCTCTTAGATACGGATACATGATAATATCCCAGATGAAATAAAAACCGAAAACGACTTGAAATTTAAAATTAAATTAAAAACATTCTTAATTAACAAAATATAAGATTCCCTGAAAGAGTTCTTTTAAATGTTGAGTACTGACGCTATTTATACATCTTTGTATATGTATTTCTAAATAAAGTTATTATTATTATTATTATTATAGGAACGCATAGCAGACGAACAAACATACATTTTTATATATAAGTATGATAATGTATCATTTCTCAAAACTCGAAGTGTGATTTTTAAGCAGTCACTGCTCCAGGACTGTGGCTAGGCGGGCGGTAGCATCGATGGGCAATGTGCTTTAAATTTTTTTTAAAATGCTAATGTCGCGCCTTAAACATCGCCACCACCCAGTAGGTAATATACTGTTTTTTGTAATTTTGCACCTTAATTTTTTTATACCCTGCCTGACTCGTGTTTAGAGCAGTACTAAACACGAGTCAGCGATTTCCAGAGCGTCGCGACGCATTAAGGAAAAACGACCCGATGTGGGAATGAAATGAGTGTTCCGCCAGTGTAATATACAAGACGACTCATTGAGGTCGACGGAACGCGTACATACCTTTTGCAGGTGTAAATTGACACTACGGTTTTCCCTTCATTTAAGTTCTCTGTTTTGAAAACCTGCCCAGCATTCTGTAAATATGCATAGAGACAAGCGTGCAGAAAAAATATATCTATCATTATTAATAACACGTATATATTATATGTACACTTAATTCATTAATTTGTCAGTAACGATTCGATGGGGCAAAGTGACGATTAACCGCACTGACGTCATATCGGTATATTCCAATCGATTGGAAAATTTGAGGAAAGTTATACATCTTGTATAATTTCACTTACCCAGAAAAATAATACAAAGTATTTTATTTCTGTTTTAAATGCGCCAACTTTGTTAAAAAGCTTTCACAAATGCTTTCACGTAAAATGCTATCATATAATTTCCTTAACATCAATGAAACAAGCGTTGCACGTCACCATGGTAACCGATGAAAACAAAAGGCTAACAAATAATGGCGGCTAACGAATTACCGCGAATTGAGATGTAATACTTGAACAATGGGTACAGGCAGGTAAAATAAATTTAATGCATTGATCAGCCATCACAGTAATTATCTATATATTTGCACATCAATAAAGTTGATCACACAATACATTGACATATTTCAGCGACACGTCCAGTCACGGACGATGGCTGGACGCACACTACGACAGCACGGCCGGCTTATGTAGTGTCACGCAATGCGTCGCCCTCACTACCGTTGCCGGAGACAATCGTTTGGTGGTCGCGGATTTGAGACTCGCCGACGACTCCAGACCGAAGCTAAAAGTATTTTCGGGCACCTCTCTTATTGCCGAACAGCTGCTGCCCGATATTCCGAACGGTATTGTCAGCTTCTACATGGACCGAATTCAACCCCTCGTAGCCGGTTTGTACTCCTTGTACATATACCCTAAATATTAATAATAATAATAATAAAAGCAGTACCCAGAGTATACTGTTAAATTAATTGTCCTTATAATTGGTGACTTTTCAGTTTTAATTTATTCTTTGTTGATTTTTTTTTTTGATGAATTTATAGTATTGGCCAGGTCTGATTTTGACGTTACTAAAAATGGCCTTTAAAACCCTAATTTAAAGATTCTTAATCTAACAAAAATGGGCCTCCATTGGAATCCAATAACCTCTAGGTTCTGAAAAAAATTAGACCCGCTTCTGACCTTATACATAGCGACTCGACTATTGTTAGTTATTCTTTTATGATCCTCCCTTTTTTAATAAAGCGGTTGTAATAAATTATCAGGTATCGCTGTGTCGTGTGGATCTGACGTGCTTATATTCAAAAATAATAAACCGTTCTTCAAATATTCACTTCCGTCTCTGCCAATAAATGAACTTGAAGTTAGCATTTGGCACACCCTGAGAGACTGTCACGAAGACGATGTTTTAAGTGTTATCGAGCCTTTGAAGAACATACAATACGCAGTGCTGACAGCAAGATCACAGGTAATAGGGCGCCTAAAACTATTAGAAAAAAAACATTTTAAAGACTAGCTTTTTTTGCAGTGCATTAAAAAGGAAAAAAAATATTTAAGCGTGGGTTGTAACTTGTAAGCTCTATGATAGTTCATTAGTCACGGGCCACGACTGCTATTATAATTATGAAACTAAATAATTTACTAAAAAAAAATTTTTTTCGTAATATACTGCAATATAAAGGCTTATCTTTAAAAAGTTTTACTAAAAAAAATTTTTTTTCGTAATATACTGCAATATAAAGGCTTATCTTTAAAAAGTTTTTTTTTCTAATATTTTATTTTAAAATTTTTAGTTATGTCTTAGCCTATGCATTTGTCATAATAGAAGAAAAAGGTAGTCCGCCATCTTAGGACTTCTGCCATATTGGGTTATCGTATTCTACTATCCTTCCCTTCGATAGCCATGTCAAGGGAATTGTGAATAAACAGATATTCCAGCATTTTGGGGCGTCCGCCATATTCGATTTATAACGATATGATTGCATTGTCATGAAAAATTTTAAAGCTCTAGCTTAATTAGAACTAGTCGAAATTTTGATTGCCCGATTTGACCCAAACTGATTGACTTACACTGACAAACATGTGAAGTTGAATAAAAGCTTGTAAAAAGCAATACCCTCAATCGGCATTTAAGTTTTATTTTTTTAAATAGGAGTTGCTAAATCTACCAAAGGAAGAAGTGTTTGATTACGTGAGACAGTGTAAAAATGCACCGCTTGAAAAGAAGAGCACAATAACTTGCATCACTTCGCTACACCGTAAAGAGGATTCTCCTGAAGCTGTGTCCTGTATTGTTGTCGGTACGGAGGCTGGCGACGTCATCGTTTTGGATTCGCAAGGATTTAACATCCTTCATCAGGTAAAATACTTGATATTTAAATGTTCCAGCTCCGTAGCGTTTGGTTGGTTTTTTTTTGTTAAATAACGTGGTTATTTGAATTTTGCGGAGAAGTACATTTTGTCGATTCGAAATTAATATTTTTAGATTTCAACCATGTCTACCATATCCCTCGAATTATTATGAATATAGATTAATATTGATTTATTGGCATTATAATTAAATTATTTTTTAGGCTCGAGTATGCAGCTGCAAAGCGACTCCTATAGAGATGTCTTGCTTGGGTCAGTTCGACGTCGAATACCGATGTTTAACGGCGTGTAGGGAAGGGTTTGTCAGCATCCTGAGACGGGGTTGGCTCGAGGGCAGAGTTCTGTTCAAATTAACGGACGGTTCGATAGTCGCTATGGCAGTTATTCCAGGAGAACTTAGTGTTATCATTGCCACAAATAAAGATTTTTTGCAATGTTACAGTAAAAAGGTAACTATAATGAGATATTTCAATTTTTATTTATACTAAATTAACCCCGTCAAAATTCAACGAAGTGAGGATATTTGGGAAAGTATCTTAGAAATAAAACAAATAATAGTGTATATTACTCGGATTCATGTCATCTAGTTTCAACTTTCAACTGATTCTACTCATGTATTTTCAAGTTTTTGGTCCCTACTTTTCATCCAAAATGGAAAAATACGCTAGACAACGCACACCTCAAATGAATAAAGGTTTTTTCTGACTGAACTATGACTGCCACGAAGTGAAGATGGAAGAGAAGTTGAAAATACATGAGTTCTGCTATATAAAGAAACAATTCTGAACGCGCTTTTAACATGCATGGTCGCTTGCGTCCTGGTTTGTTGCGATGATGCCTGATATGTTTGGTTGCTCGATTTGAACTTCTCCGAGTTGTACCGAGTAGTTCCAATAAAACCCAATTCATACACATAGGGCTTTTGTTTCAAATATATAGATAGTAAAATTATTTAGGCCAAGACTATAGCTCTTGTGACCTATTTGGTGTTTCAGGGTCGTAAATTATGGAGCGTGAATCTGCCTTATCCAATAGTAACGCTAACAACTGTGCCGTTACAACATTTAAGTTGCACCCTAACAGCCGTGGCTCTAAAGGGCGGCACAGTACGATTGTATAAGGAGCATCAACACGTCGATACCATCGTCATGTCCAACACTGTAGGAGCACTCCGGTTTGGGCCCCTGGGACAAGAGGACTGTGTCATGATTCTGATAACAGTTGGTTGGTACATCATTCTTTTTGACATACTTCGACGAATCAAATTTAGTACAGTTTTAAAAATATTACTACGATTGGTAATGCAAAAACAAAATGACTTCTCTTAAGGTCCACAAAATTTATAGTAGTTCCCATCTTTTAATACCAATTAATTTAAAAGGTGTGTTATTAATTTAGCCTGTTTAATGTTATTGTTTATGATGGATACTTCGGGCAAGGTTATAAATGATGTTCAAAGAAGTATACCGATAGCCCTGCGGAAGAAGATATATTTTCATTTATAATTATTATAATGTTTTACATTTTCATCTCAAATTAATGTACTCATTGAGGAATTGGCTATGCATCTCGGTGCAAAAATTTTAGTAATGTCTTCAAAATCTACTGCGAAAACTATAATTGGTTTATTAATTTTATTTTATTTATGTATTCGTATATATTTCATTTTCAGACGGAACCCTGTCAATAAAGATACTAAAACGCACTGCAGACTTCAATATCGAAATGATCCACGATAACAATAACGTTTCGAGTCAACAAGCAAGACCTCTGCAAATACCGAAGAAAACGAAACTGTTTTTGGAACAAATGAATAGAGAAAAGGACAATGCCAAAGGTTTATTTCTTCAGATATTTAGTATAGTATATTTATACAGTTTTGGTAATAACATTCGATCCCATTTCAAAAAAAACCCGGGTCGCAGTGCCAAAACCCTGTCGACAATATAGTGTATTTGCTTATACAGGCAGTGTAGCTTTATTATGCGAACTTAAGTTGGTTTTTGGGAAAAATAAAAAATTTTACTCCTTAATACACCCCTTAAAATAACATTTTTTTTTCTTAATTGCAATATTATTATCAATCGAACCTCTATACCAAGTTATATACACCTTTCAGTAAATAATTCACTATCTGCAAACTAGTCTTTCTTAAAATTTCTAAATCCGGTCCTGTAGGGCTGATTTTATTAAAATTTTAGAGACACATTTTAATTACTGCCAGAGGGTTAAATTTCAATTCTGAAACGATTCGGAGAATTTTTTCGGTATTTTAGGGCCCAAAAACATTTTTCAACCCCTAAAAACTACCCTTAAGATTGCCCGATTAGGCCCATTTTAAATAGACTTCTTGCGGTGATGGATTTCAACACGTGGACCAAATTTAGTTGAAATCAATTAACTCTTTCGAAAGTTATTGCCCGCACACATATATATATATATATACGCATATATATATATATATATATATATATATATATATATATATATATATATATATATATATATAAATATATAAATATATATATATATATAAATATATATATATATATAAATATATATATATATATATAAATATATATATATATATATATATATATATATATATATATATATATATATATATATATATATATATATATATATATAAATATATATATATATACATATATATATAAACATTTTTAAAAATGGTGCCAATGTGTTTAGGAGGTTATGAAACGTCGAGAAATTTTGGTCCGACCTAGGTCCCGCTATCCGACCGACGCCAATAGTGTATGTTGCCATATGGCAAATACACTAATAAGATCGTTAGTGGTTAGGTCAACGAAACATTACCTGTGTCATGTCATTTAGCAGAAAACTAATTGATTTCGTTAGTAAGTTAATCACAAAAAATGCTGTTTCGTTCGCTGAATTTTGTTATACCGATAGATGTAGGTGTAGATGAATCTCTAACTAGTTTATTCTAAAAACAAACAGTTGATTCGTTGACGAGCGATTAGCAGTTAATTAACTAGTTCGTTGAATCAACGCTCACCACTAGAGATGGTGAAGTTAAGTCATAGGACGCTCTGTACATTTTGATGTCAACAAACTATACTAGTACTGTTGTTTGTAGACATTCATCAGATCTTTCAGCAAGAATTATTCAGATTGCGACTGACAGCTGCGAGGGCCGTTGTGCATTCGATCAAGAGCGGAGACCAAACCACGGCGCCGATTCGCCTTTCTGCACAGGTAGGTTTCAATTCATCAGTCAGTACATTAAGGTGGTTGTTTATCAGCTGTTCAATATGCCTCTTTTTCACCCGTATGTAATATGCAATTACTCACATTTCGGAAAAATTTTATTCTATATTTTAATGCTACTGCTTCAAAATAAACTAGAATATGTACCATACTTCCCACCAGAAGCGTAGCGTGCCTTGGCGGGGCCCCGTATAAAGTTTTGTTTGGAGGCCCTTCCCCCGTTGAAGTAAATGACTTAAGCGGGGAAATCCCGCAGCCCGTGATAACCGATGTAGGGTGTTGCCAACTTTTGAACGCACGCTTTACGCGGGAAAAAAAGAAATTGCTTCTTTTGACTTTTGTCATTTCTGAAATAAAAAAAAATTGGGAAGTTTTTATTAATTTTTGCTTACGCACGTTGGGGGCCCCCGTAGTCCAGGGGCCCAGTATAATTGATACGGCGGTAGCTACGCCCCTGCTTCCCACATTACTTTTAGCTAAATTTCTACAGTTTATTTGATCTAAAAACGATTTAAAATCAGATAAAATGTGAAAATTAGCATGTTTTACACAAATTTTTCCACAGAAAAAAAAACAGTTTGAAAAAAAACTATTGAGCAACTCAAATTTGTCAGTAATTTTAACATACGTTTGTAAAGAAAAAACTTCAAAATGTTAACTTGGCTTCCCGTTGTTCAAAACTTGTGACGTGCTATAAAGAAATATTATGAATATCTCGGTTTTTGATTCAATTTTTAGGGCAAAAATATATGTTTTTTGAAATTTTTAAGCAGCAAGCCAAATTTTGTTAAGCTCATGCTTAATCACAGCTAATAAAACAGTAATAAATTGAATTTTGCGACTACAGTTCTAAATTTCCCGAGAGCATATTTTACAGTCTGAGGGATCAGTTTTGTTTTCAAGCACAAAAATCCTTTTAGGATGTGATGCATTTGGACCAAGAGACCACCCCATTCTATTTTAAGTGATGTTTTCCAGGTTTTGGGCTTGGGTCCAGTTTTCACGCTAACAATCTCTTTGGAGAACATGAGCGCAGAGAAATCTCTCATCCAGTTGGCTATGATTCTGCACGCACCGACAGCCGTATATTCGATAGCTAAACCATTTATAGCGGTCAGTATTTTCTTGCACGTCATATATTATTTAACCCCTTTTCCAGTTAGGAGTCACGGGACTTATCGGGGCGAACATGGAGATGGGGCGTAATAATAAGTAGCCTACGTCAATTCGGGAAAGATGCAAGTTTTTTAAACAATGAATGCACTTTTCAGTAATTCTAGAAACGTCATAAACAACTTTTCATCTGCATAAATATATTAGTGTGCTATGATGCAAAATACTTTTCGTATGGCAGCGCTTCAGCTCAACGTTTTCGATACATGCGCCTCTATATGACAGTTTTAGACAAATATTTTCTTGAACCGTCATTGAGCTTCGTAATGTAATAGAACAAAAAGAAGAAAGCTATAAAGAGTGTGAGAAATTAGAAACGAATTTTAGTGCGAATTTTTCGCACAGGTACCGCTAGTTATACATATTGCTCTTAATTATTTCGGGCGAAATTGGTTCAGAAAGCTAAGGGAAGATTGCGCGTTGTTGTATTACAGGTGCCCATGTTGTGCGCTGGGTTCACTCACAAGTTCGAAACAACAATCACCGAAATGAACAACAACAACGGTATCGATGATCAACACTCTGAAGAATCCGGGAGCGTGATGACAGCACCGCTGGTACCAGTCAAAGTGTTTGTTGTGCGCATCGGACAGGCGCAACCACTTCTAGCCGCAACAATTCACATGCCGCCTACGGATCCCGCGGAATTCATTTAAAATACAGACAACCAGACCTACAGCACTGTATTTATCTATAGTTGTAATGCGGCTTCAAAGTCCAACTTTCGGCTAGCAGTTTATGGAATTTTGACTACCTATAAAGTTTTATTTTTTTACTAGAAACAAACTGAAACGATTTTTTTTCGGGGAGAAAACTGGATAGACATAGGCGGATGATCACTTACATTGTAAATTATTATAGTTTAAGTTCTGAATTTTTATTGTAGTTTATTTGAGTTGAGGGTTCACTGTTGGTTGAACGCCATTTTAGAATGGGCTTAGCCCACCCCAAACTTTCTCCTTGTGCCGTCAAAGAGAACAGATGAAGGTCGGTGAGATTGTGACGTTAATCGTCACATAGTCATTAACACTGTTTCTTAATTAATTTATTTTTAATGGAAGTCAATTATTTCTCTTCGAAGAAAAACAATACTATAAAAATACAATACTATAAAAAATAGCTAAGGGCAGTAGATGCAACAGTTGATTTAGACAATCAGCTATGCAACATAATAGGTGTGTTTGATATATGCAGTGTAGAAAACTCGGTGAAATTTACACTGAAAAGTATATGTTATTTATAAAATTAATAGTTACACTTTTGTATAACAAACGCACTAGTGTCAAAAGTGTAAACTGGAGCACAATGCCGGACATACCTAATATTAGACATTAAATCATAATTAATAACAAAGCAATAAATAAATAAATATGTAATTTATTTCTATCACGTATCCTGCTTTGTCCTCCAATACTTTTGCAAAAATTGGTTGATGTGCGCAGCAAATGGTTCCGGTGTCAATAGATGCATGTGATGGTATCGTCCATCAACAAGTACCCTTTCGAATTGCGAGTTCACTTTCTTCAACCGATCTAACACCTCGTCTACGAAACGCTGCTCCTCTATGTGGGGACAATCTTTGACTTTAATATTCAGGATGGGGCAAACGATGTTGTCAGCCGCAAACAGCGAATCCTTTTGCGGCATGAACGGTGGTATTGCTATTTTAACGCGCGGATCGCGCGTGAAATAAAACTTGTTTGGATCAGATTTGGATGGGGCGATAGCTCGTTCTAAAAGATGACGACACACCTCCTTCGGTATTGGCGTTATAAATGAATTTGATAATTTATCGACCAACTTCTCGTAAGCGAACGACGGCGGCTCCACATTATAATTTTCGCAAACTGACGTCTGAACTATCAAACTAATTAGCATTTGATTGTAAATTTCAGGTAAAAACGCAAACGGTTTTAATACGTCCAACTGGATGAGTAAATCGACTTTTTCAGGGAACAGCGATGCATACTTGAATGCCACCATGCCACCCAAAGAGTGTCCCAGAAGTGACAGTTTCGACCAGTTAAAGTGAGCCTGGATGTGTTCCAGTAAATAAAAAGTGTCGTGCATAAGATCGTAACGAAAGCCTTTCGGATACCTTGACGAATAGCCACAGCCTGGCATATCAATTGCTAAAAATCCGACATCTGCTGGAAGCAATGGTGCTAACGTATCAAAAGTTCCACAATTGTCCTAAAAAATCCCCTCCATATTATTTATACGTGGCTATATTTGTGAGCAAACAACTTATTTTATACTTACTTGCCATCCATGGAGACCCAAAATTGGTCTACTAGTTTTAGGTCCCCACCATTTGGCAGCTATATGACCCCAAGGAACTGTAATTCGAATTTCATCTACTTCTTTGCTGGTTGCGTCAGACAATTTTCTTAGATGATTTTTAAATACTGATAAGCGCAGCGCCTTTTTCGAAATATTTTTTAACACTAACATGATGATTTTTATGAAATACAAACAATTGACATACTTATATAATAATAATACGTTAAAGTTTCATTACTCCTCCCATTTGAGGTTAGGAACTGCCGGACTTTGTCATTATAAAATAAATTCATATTATTTACTTAAGGCGTACTTAAGGCGTGTTAACTGTTAAACGATTGGTCGAAGGTTAAGTGCAAGTCTTATATAAACAGTATCTATTAAACGTAACCGTAACAGTTCGGCCCAATACTTTCCGAAATATATGCGGGTTTTTTGTTTGAAATCCTTATACATTACCTTCAGATAATTTATAAAAAATCAGTTTATTTAACATGTCTTATTCAGTTCACTTTGCATATTATATAAACAGAAGCAAGCAATTTAAAATAAATTATTACGATATTGTAAACGCAGCATTATGAGTATAGACGATACGTTTAACGAAAATTCAGCTCACAAGGAGGTGTATACCGACTAATTAATGAAATAACTTTGAGCAGATATTTGAACATACTTCGCTTGAGAATTTATGATGCCAATGTTTGTTTAATCTTTCAGAAATTCTGCAGCAAAGTACAAATCATTTAAAAACCGGTTAAAAAGTTAATCGTCATAAATATTTAACAATGCTATCAATGAGAAAGTTTTTGAGAACTTTCTGGCTCTATGAAAGAATAAAACTCACAAAATAATAACGTACTAAGATATAATTTGAGAATAATGGACAGCATATATTTATTTAATATCACTACTATAAAGCCACGAGGTTCGCCTTGTTCTTTCAGAGTATTTTTTGAAATTCCAAGCGTTACACGTATTTTTCGAAAAACCTGGCAAAACCACATCTTTGATTGAGGTAATTTTTTTGCACTAACCCCATAAAATTATACTGTGATATAATTATTATATAATAGATGAATACAAAGTCACTGCTAATTTACCGGTTACTAATGTAAAGTTCCACTTAAGGTACATAATTCAAGGTTGTTCAACACCTGTTTGCTTATATGGGTAAAGTACTACACATTTAACTGTATAACTCTAATGCAGTTCAACTGCTCAACAGACTAGATTTGCACAGAAGTATTGAGTACAGTGTGACGTCACAGAGTACAATTTTTAAATGTACTTTTTGATTTCACCCTATTCGATACTTGGCAAATAGTACAATTTTTAATTGAACATAGTGTGGTATCAGAAAGTAAAATTAAAAATTGTACTCTATGACGTCACACTGTATTCAATACTTTTATATGCATATTCTATTCTATTTTTAATTGTACATTTTGACGTCACGTTGTATTCAATACTTATGTGCAAATATATTTTATTCTATTCTAAGTACAATTTGTAATTGTACTTTTTGACGTCATACAAACATTTGCAAGTAAAAAACAGTTATTTTAAATTATATAAATAGGGATTGGTAATGTTCGGACCTATAGACACCTGCCAATATGCGAACAGCGGCGTTTTGTAATAAGGAAATTCTTTTTGCGCCAACTGCTCTTCCCAAAAACAGAATACCATATTCCAAAAGCGAACTAGTGTTCTCATTAACGCGTTGTATTTTACCAGCAGGTCAAGCTATTCTATTATATTTATATTATTTATTTTAAAAAGTCAAAAATCATTGTCAGCCTCAACAAAATAATTGTCAGATAGTTATAACGGTGCGACACTCTCACAACGCGAGTCTTGTTCGCACTTGTCCTTTTTTAGCAGGCAAAGCCAAAACGAAGCATTATGATTTTAGCAGTCAATTACTTAAAATAGTAGAGCTTCGTTTCCTGTGCGATCATTGAATACTAAATGAATCTTAAATGTGCGCAGACCACTTATCTGAGGATTGCTGTACGACATAAATGTCTTCAGATATTATTTTTATTAAAAATAACATTAAATGGAAAATTACAGTAATATAAAAAATTTAATTATTATTATTTTAATTATCATTATTTTTTATGTACCTTGAACATCAATAGTTTCCAACCTAAAAAAAGGTGTATAAATGCGTTGTGATCTGTTAAAATCAAACTTCAGCTGTTGTGCGTCTATAATCCATAATCTTCTTCTACTGTTAAAATTAACATTTCTTTTTACCCGACTACAGTAAGCCAAAACAGGGTAATACCTATATTTCTTCAGTAGATTTAAAATACGACTTTTATTGAGCTTTCATCTTATAGAATGGCTGAACTATTGCGATTATTTAATTTATCTGCCACACAGTAACTTCATAATAATAATTATAATAATAATAATAATGCGTTTAACGTCCATTTCTCGACTTTATGTCATAACAGACGCCATTCGCACCATTACTATTTTTTCATCTACCACTTCCCGTTATTTTCTACATTTTTTACAACTTCAACTTATGTTATAGCAATGGGCGAATGAAGGAAGTATAGGAAATTAGGATAAGGTAGGTAATTTTTGAACTAGGAGTTTGATAGGTAATCGGTCATGGCCTCAAATAAGGAACCATCTCGATATTTATCTGGAATTAATTGAGGGAAACCATGGAAAACCTCAATCAAGATGACCGGTACAGGAATTAGTTTCTCGGCGAGAGGCAGTAGGAAAAAGTCCCAGCCACATCTGCCCCCGCCGGGATTCGAACCCGGTACCTCCCGAATGCTGGCCTAGTGCTGTCACCACTATTCTACACAGCTCGGTCAGTAACTTCATTATACATATATTCCAAATCTTTGATTAAAAGCCACCATCAAATTGTAGGGATTAGTGAATTCTAATTTTTATATTCAAACCTGATTACGGGTTTGACCACATTTAATCTGTATATTGCTAATAAGTAAATTTGGTCTTTTCCTGCACGAATGATACAAAGTATAAAAAAATCAAATATTTCATTTAAAAATATTTTTAATATATAACTGTTAAAAAGTAGAGTAATTATTATTAATAGATAGATTGACGCCATTGATGCATTTTAAAATACTTTCCAATAAAGTGATTTATTATTATTATTATCATCTCTAATATATTATGTGCATGGATATATTTGTCGGTTAGTATCTATGTATAATTTAAACGGTTGGATTGATTTTGATAAACAAGTGGTGGAAAAGTTTGTCTCAATTACGCGCGAATCACATTTTGAAAACAGAAAATGGCTGATGTGGGACGTATAATCTTATTTCAAACTTTTTAAAAATTAAAAATATTCATTTTAACAAAACGGAATAAATTAAAAAATATTATTAAAAAAAAGTATACGTGTAACATTCTTTACACGCATGTTAACAATACTTATATTGTTTTTTAATATGTATAGATACAGATAAAATATACAGACAAAAAATGACGAAAACTGAAAAATCGTTCTAGAAATCTTTTTTCTTTTTTAGACAGCCTTGTCAATGTTTTTTGAGCTCATCTCTATATGTACTTTCGTCGCGAATTAATAATTTTGATAGATTGGAGAGTTAAAAATTAATTAAATATTAGTTTCAAAGTAAATATTATCGATTTGTTTTATCAAACTTTATTGCATTTATTGGATTTACCAAGCAAATGGTGGTTTTGACATTTTAAAGCATTTTTTCTATAAGATAAACATTTTTCATGGGAAAAATAGTTTCGATTAATAATACAATATCGTGATTTTATAATCGCACTGCAGCTGTAGTGAGAAATTTTTACGCTTCTAGCAACATATGTATTTGACCTTTTTGGAGTTCTTTTTAAAAATTCCTATATAATCAAAGCCCTAGGGTCCAGCATCGATCAAATACTCAATAGTCCTAATTAGACATTTACTCAGGTAGCCTGCCATATTACTTTGGCGTAAGTATAGATATATTAACGTTAACATTAAAAAAAATAAATAAACAATACTACAATCTTGAAACTGCTTAAAAGAACTCATACTTGGAAAATCATTAAATTAAATTGTCGTATTGTCTGCAATTCGCCGATTTTCAATTTCAAAATTATGTAATTACTAATTAGTTTCGAATTAAAAAAAGAACTGTTCGTGCATTCATTATAAATAATATTAGTTGCATGATTTCACCACGCAAAATGTAGTAAATAATTTAACTTTTTAAGATTGTGACGTATGTGACATTTTCAGAAAAACAAAGGTCGTCCCGTTAAATAAAAATTTACATTTCTGAAGTCTGACACATTCTTCCTTAATCGAGATGTAGCTAAACGTAACTGGTAAGAATTAGGATTAAAAATTACATGTTAATTTCAAACAGAAGTTTTTGGAATATGACGTGACGCACTCTGACTCCAATATAACGACGTCACAGGATAAAAAATGAACCAATTAGTGCTGCTGAAAAGGATGCGGATTAGGTGTTTGATTGTTTGTTTGACCCGCATGTTGATAATGGCTGTACCTACATTGGCATTACGTCAAACTTAACGTGCGTTTTAAGTTGTAAAAATTTTGTACAATCTTAAAAGAATATTAGGTTCGACAGAGGTAAATAACAAAATAGACTTGTAAAATAGCAGGGCTAAAAAGTATGCACATTTATAAAAATAAAACAGTATTATCATTGATTCCAATTGAGTTTTCGCAAGTTTTTTGCAAACTCTTGCAAACACGGTCCCGAGAAACTCTGGTTGGGAATCACTGGACAAAACAGATGGACGACCAAATTTCGCTTTTCCAACAGTAGGTAATTGTTTTTACAGTTAAAAATAAACTGGAAGTTTTCTTGCGAACGCGTTTATAATAATTTCACTTGTACATTATTTACGTGTAATATAGGAGAAAGTGAAAAAAAATTATAATACATGTTATTACTCCTATAAAAATTTATTCAAATATATACTACACGAATACAATGCTCATAATAATAAAACATATGGAAAAGGAATTTTGTTAGTTAATTGTGTTATTAAACTTATATTTAAATTGCCGTATAGTATTCAAGGTTCGCGCGTAAAAAACAAATGCGCTTTATTGAATCAGGTGACTGGTTGTTGAACTTTTTTCATAAAATAATTAAATGATTAATTATTATGGACTTTACATCATTGTATTTCAGAATTTTCAATTGGCTGCTGTGAAGGTGTCAAAGTTTTCAAAGAAACCTTCTTGAAATTTACATTCTGTGCAAACAAGTTATTTTCGAAGACATTGATATTAGTAAGAGGATGAAGGTAAAGAAATGCTCTTACAGCGAAATAATTTTTCAAATATTTCAGTAGTTCCTAAGCTGTTTTATCTTTTGTCCACAAATCTTTGTCCAATGATAAATGATAAATTTGGGTAGGACGGCTGGAGAATTGGTCTTAGAATTGAATTATTTGTCTTGAAATTTAAGCCAGCTAGCTTACAGGCTCTCGATTAGCGTTTATTCAAAAATTTCAGGCGCAAAATTCTTAGAGTGATTTGACGCTTGGAATTTGTCATGTCATGGCTTAGAAGAAGTATAGTTTAATTTAAGCTAATCTTTTTGGTGAAATTTGATCGCGGTTTTGAAATAATATTTGTGAATAAGACAAAGATAAGTGAAATTATATTTTTTTCAGTAAAACCACACAACAAAGCTCCAACTAAAACTATGAAATGGAAAGTTTGAAGCTCTAAGAAGGGAATAGCAAAGGAAGTAACCAAACGATTGTAATAACGCGGCTTCTAAATTTGAGTAAATTAATTGTTGGAGTCGAAAAAACTACTTTTTTGCCTCGAGCAATTACTGTTACTTTGTATCTGTTACCGATTAACCGTTTTCCGGTCGACCTTGAATCTCAGTCTGGAGTTGGGCGGAGCATTATCAAAATAAAATGTCAATGAAAGAATTCCGCTTTAAACATTTTTGTTTCTCAAGACATGCATAAAGTAACTAAATAAAATGTATTATTAAACCCGACGCGTAAGAAACAATTCGCTGCAAATCTTCCAACACTCGAGACGGTACAGCACTGACCATTTCAGGATAGACTCTTAGGTTAATTGAACACAAGTAACAAGAATGAGCAAACCTTATAATAGACAGTTATGCTTCAGGTTATTTATTTATTCTTGTGCTCTATCACAGTGAACCGAAAAACAATCTACACTAATATTGTAAAGAGGACAGATTTGTATTTTTGTGTGTGTGTATGTCTGTAATGAATAAACTCGAAAACTACTGTGCCGATTTAAAAAATTCTTTCACCATTAGAAAGCTACATTCACCCTGAGTAACATAGGCTATATTTATTGCTAGAAAATATTAGGGATCCTTACTAAAACTTCAGTAAAAAATATGCCATAAAACATCTTTCGTCGCATGCGCTGCGGAAACTATTGATGATAGAACAAAAGTATGTTCTACAATATTAAAGAACATATCAATAACTACAAAAAACTTCCCGATACTATATGTCCAACTATTATCGTTATGTCACAATAACCACTTTTTACATTTTAATAATCTATATAGATAAAAGACGATGTATATGTAATCTATGGACTCCAAACGGGTAGACCATTTTTGATGAAATTTTCAGACAATCTTTAGATTAGCCCATAGCGGGTGATCTTCTGAAGTTTGGTAGCGATCGGATCAACAGAATTTTTTTAATTTCTTTTTGGGAAATAAGATTTTTCTTCGATTTTTGAACATTCACAAATAAAAGCGATTAAATTCGCGCAAATTCAATAAACGTTGAGAATTTTTAATGATAATGATTCTCATCTTTTGTATCCTATATATTACATGTACACCCGGGCGAAGCCGGACTGGGCCGCTAGTTGCGATATATGGCGAAGGCATGTCCATCGGTACAAGCTGATGCCTTCGCTTATGCTTTTACACAATTCCATTCCGCCTCGGCATAGACGTTCTTTGGATGGGCACACAGTAATATTGACGTCACAATTTGTTTTATATTTATTCAAGCAATACGTGTGTTTTCTATTGTCGGTCAGTATAAACCGTCTATAAAGTACTATACATAGCGTAAGCGCGCGTCTTGCGTGGTCATCCATTAGGTCCATAGTTCCGTACGTCGGTGGCCGGCAACGGCGAACTGCCGATACTAAATGATCAGTTCAACGGTACTCTTTGTCGCTAGAAGACAAACCAGTTGAAGAAGATCCACGCCGCGCAGTCCACGTCCACGATTCACATTTTTTTGTGATTATTTTGAATAAGGTTCGTGTATTAATTATTGACGTAAAGTAAGGTATTTACCGCATTTATCAGTCACTGTTTAAACAAATGATTTTTTAGAAAAGATATTTATATTGACTTTAAGATAAACCGTCCCCTATCTTTAAAATATAGCGTCAAGTATAAATGTAAGTCATTGGTGCGTTAAACTGTTGATTGTATCGAGTTAATTTTTTTTAGGTTACGTTCGAAGCGCTCAAATCATCATGTCTCTAGACGAGGTGTGTATTAATTGGCTTTTTAGTGTGGTAGGTCGAATAATTAATATATTATGTATGGTTTATTTGTTTAGAAATTCAATCAAGCCGCTGAAAATGTGAAGAAACTGAAAAGTAAACCAAGTGATGCAGATTTATTGGAAATCTACGCTTACTTTAAACAAGGCACTGAAGGAGACTGCAATACAGGTTCGTTAACGTAACTTTGCATAGTCACTGTCCACTGTGTGAAATCTGAGTCATTGTAGTTTAAACATTAGAATAATGAATATGTTTTGGTTTCACCCATCTTCTGCCAATATTAACACGAATTTTGTTTCAACGTTGCTAATTAATGAATAAATAATAGATCGCGGGATAAAATTGATTCGAGATTGAAAAAGAAAATTGTAGATTATAGACGCTAAACAGCTGAGGTCATCAACGGAAACTGAAAATGTAACGCACGTATATTATAAACTACGATTGTAGATAAAGTTGTTTAATTTATTTTAGTACTGCATTTATGAAATTGTTGTTTGTGAAAGTTTTTATTGTATTATTTAATTCTATGTAATTTTGGTAGTGGTATTTAATGGGTTAATTAACTTTCTGCCGCAAATGTTCTTGTTTGTGGAATTATTCAAATGGTTAATTATTATAATCAAGTTTTAAAATTATTCTTTTAAGCAGCGAATAGAATTTCCAATATTGCGCCGCTAAAAAAAACATAAATAACCTCGTGTAACATTTTTTTTTATTAATTGGGTGAAATGTTTCATTTTACCGCAGTAATATTTTCAAAATTTGCCCTGATTATTTTGAGAATGAGAAATACTCGATTAGAACAACAACTTCAATTACTTGCGGGAAATCTTACATTTTGTAGGTCATTGACGATTCCTTAAATAATTCCCTGATTATTTCGGAATTAGAATCCTCTGTCAGATTACGTTTAACTTCGCAAATTCCATTGTCAATTTTGTCTCATTTTCAGCTCGACCTGGATTACTAGACCTGAAAGGAAAGGCCAAATGGGACGCGTGGAACGGCAAAAAGGGAACAAGCAAGGATGCCGCAAAACAAGCATACATCGACAAAGTCCAGTCACTCATCGATTCCATTGGAATGAATTAAAAAACTTAGCTGTAAATCCGCACAAAGACAACAGCATACCTAAATTATACATAATAAAATATGTACCTCTATTTTAAAAACTCTGTGCTATTCGATATTTTGTTAACAGCTTCTTTCTTATGATTTATTTCTGTTGTGACAATTTTGTTAAATATTATATTTTATACAAGTTTTTGTATTTACATCTTTATATAAAATAAATTTTATTTCTACTGTCTACATTAACTTTGTACGAGTATTTTAACCAGTCTTTACCGCAGGTAGGCGTAGCTCAAGGTCATTAGAAATACACAAGTTACCTAGTTAATGATTGACGTCAGCTGGGAGATCGCTCATATTTTTATCAACCATGCAATATCAATTGACAGTCCATTGGATGACGTCATTCCCCCCACTACTATCCAACGAAACGAGTCACAATCTTGGGCGTAGCTATGGTTACTTGAAATATTAAAATTACAACAAGCACATATGATTGTTGTGCAAAAACAAGAAAATCATCTCGTTTCTGAGGAGAAAATTGAAAATTCGGCTCCGTTAGATTTTGTCGTGTCAGGTCTGCGATACCAAAATTTAAGAAGTTTGTCATCATTATAGTACGGTTCGCTGAATGGAGCGGCAAAACAATGAAGCAAGGTAAAGCATACCCAACCCATGCCTAAAAACTATGCCGCTTTATATTCAAGTATAAGTGTTTGACTCATTCCTTAAAGTTTAGGTTAACAACCAGGTTATTAGCTATGGATGATACCTCGTTCCGCTGGATGGTAGTTGAGGGACGACGTCAATCAGTGGACTGTTAATTGATATTGCGTGTTTGATAAACATATTGAACGGTCTTCCAGCTGACGTCGTTCATTAACGAGGTAAATCTAACGATCTTGGGTCAACGGGGGTCTTACGAAGGTCGTGAAAAGACGGACGGACATACATTAGAAAATTATATAAAATGTAAATATTATTGTTGAATAACAGTTAATTAACAAGTTTACAGTAGAACTTCGAATGTTCGTCGCTTATTATCCGTCTATGTAATTTTATGCAAATAGGTAAGACCAGTTCTAGTAATTAATTATCAAAAATCTAACTTGGCTGAAAGTAGCTAAGCGAGTAGGGAAGCCATTGCTTATATATGACTTTTCCATGTTTCCAGTTCCCAGGTTCTAATTTGAGAATTTAAATGGTAAAAGTTAACAAATAAATAAAATTCCAAAATACAAATTACGGAGTATTTGGAAAAGTAATCTTAAAACATATACATAATACATCTATCATATACAGTATATACTTATGTGTAGTATTGTAAAAATGATAAAAAATAATTAAACATGGATCTATCTATCGGCACTACGAATAATCAAGGTTCTACTATAATGCAAATTGCATAGTCTAATTCTGTCTTCGAGTTACTATTAACAATATAAAGCTTGAATAATTTATTATTATTTTTCTAATTATTCATGCAATTCTGCATTGTATTGTAATTAACGAGGTTACGTAGACATCTAAAGGTGATCTTGAGTCATAAGTTTTGGTTGTTACATTTGATGCGACCGACAGGGCGGTTTGTAGTAAAACATTAGTATCTTGTAATACCAAAACCAGTGTCCTAAAATTATATTTACGTATAACTTTACGGGTAGTGGTAACGTTCATTCTGAACATATCACATACTAGTGATATTAGGAGTATGCCCTTAGCAGTGTACTCTCTCAGTTGAATCTCTATGGGGGCACATTTGTGATCAAGGGGCTAACTAGTTTACGTTTTTTATTAGTTTTATTAAATTTTATATTGCACGCCATCAAAAGATTTTTATTCGACTGTTATAAGCGATATTCGTGCAGTCAGAAGGTACCTCATGCGAAATTTTTTCAGTCCCATGAGAAACAGATTCTGCTTCATCCGCCTACCTTACTGGATGGTTAAGCTGTTTTACACGCAGTTTAAATTTTTATATCGAGACTAGGAGTTGGGGTAATCTTTGGAACTACTGAACCGATTCCAGAAACGCTTTCATTAGTATAAAGCTACACTATCCTTGAGTACTATAGGTTACCTTTTATTTTGATAAAAATAAAAATCCCAAATAAACTGGCTAAATTTTTTGTGTGCGGCAAAACCAAAGGCTCCACTACTTTTGTCGCTACCGTGTTTCATCTCAATCGCGTGGGGCGTCGCGGGTAGCGGCTAGTTAAAAAATAAATTTGATTTTAGGTTGACCTTGGCTATAATCGACCTAAGCGGTTTTTCCATTTGATCGCAGATATTGTTCGGATAGGGACATTTGATTCTGTTCGGAACAGAAAAATGTGACTGCATAATCAGCTGTCCACATTTCACGTCAGTGTCATATTAATTGTCCATGGGTAGTTAATGTCAAAATGAAAGTAAATTATGCGTTTTTTACTTAAACAAACAGAGCATGAAAAACGGTATCGGCAACTAAAATGCAAGCTCCAATTCGAGTCTCGTAATATACACTTTTTATACCAAATATTAGTAATTTACAATATTCGTATGTGTTCGTTACGTTCAGTTAATACTCATTAATGTGAAAAACAATGCCTCCACTGAAAAGTTTCAAATGTATAGCAGATGTGGACGGTTCATTAAATAATAATTGTACAATGCCAGTTCCTGCAGTTTCGTCACAAGATTCGGAACAGTACTATACGTGTCGTTACTACGCCCCTAAAGTTTTAAGCAATCTCAGCGCCCTGCGAAGAAATTCACGCTTGTGCGATGTGGAAATTATTGCGGGTGGAAAAATAGTCAAGGTAATGGTAAAAGTAATCATACAACATGCGTTCAAGTAATCCTAAAATAGATGTTAATGACTTCAGTTACTGAGCGTCTATAATGTACCATCTAGCTTCATACAATCACAAACGTAACGGGACCTTTATCATTACCCGTATAAATAGTGATTATTTTATTTATCCAGTATCTGTATAAATAGTGATTATTTTATTTATACGGTACCCGTATATTTTTAAAGAAGTGTCTATTTAGACACCTGAAGTCATTAGCGTCTATAATTGTAAAAAAATCAATGTGATGCAAGCGAAAGTAGTAAAAGTTAAAGTATTGTGGCCGTTTTACAGGCCCATCGCGCCATTTTGGCAGCAAGCAGTCCATACTTCCACGCCATGTTCACTGGAGGTCTCAGTGAACAACAACAGCAGTCCGTAGAATTGCATTCAGTTTCACCACGCACCCTTAACATCCTGATTGATTTTATTTACTCCGGAGAAATTAGGATCGATCAACATAACGTCCAGGAATTGATAGTCGTGGCCGATATGCTTGAACTTCGAGAAATCGTCAATGGTTGTACCGAATACTTAAAAAAGGAATTGCATCCGACAAATGCCATTGGAATATACCGGTGAGACATCTACACTAACATATCGAAGAAGTTTGTCTCTGTTGTTACCTCAAAACACGAGAACCGCTTAACTGATTTGAAAAAATCTTTTAATGTTTAAAAGTCTGCTTCTTGGCGAGTAACATCCTTATATATGAAAAAATGGAATGCGAAATTTTTTAAAACATTCTGTCAACTCAATCGCGAGCGGAGCTTTGGGTAGCGACTAGTGGGCTATATATTATTACGCTACTACAATAGCTAATCTAGGTGTCTCCTCCTTGTAATCAAGCAGTTACGCGACCATTCGAATCCTTGAGAATCAAAAAATTTAACGGGTTATGAATGGACTGGTTGCCTTCTTAAGAGTGCCTGGGACTATTTGAAACCTAGTTAATTGTTAGGGAACTATAACAAGCCTTTGCAGGCCTAAGTGCAGCGAGAATCAATGAATGCAAAAAAGTGTTCATAATAATGTGTGTCCCTAATACAAAAATATTGATAAAGAGAAATTTCAGTGCAGTTTTAAATTGTGAATCTTGTTAAGTTCCATACCCAAAGGGTCTAAACGATACCCTATTGTTGTGGCAATGTTGTCCGTCCGTCTGTCAGATGCTTCTAAAGTCTAGACGAAATGAGAAATCGACTTGAAATTCACACATATTATGTAAATCCTTGATCCAAAGACGAAAATCATACATAAAATGTTGAGAATTTTATTCTAAGGGGGGCTCCATACATGTAAAAGGGAGGTGGCAAATATTTTTTTTATCGACCTAGGCATATGGGGTACCATTGTTTGGAGCTCGCTAAGTAGAACATGATTGCATTTTTAATTTTTTTTTTAGATTTGCTGAAGGTCACAATTGTGAAGAACTGGCTAAAGCAGCCATAGATTTTATTGAGGGCCATTTTCCGCAAGTATGCGCAGAAGAAGAATTCAACGATCTTCCTAAAGAACAACTCGCAAGATTCCTTGTTTCTGAACATTTACGTGTCGACTCAGAATTTCAGGTAAGTTTCAGTCGTCAGCCTCAACATTTAAACATTTATTTTTCTACAATTAAATATTTTCAGGTGTTTCAAGCAGCGTTTCGTTGGATAACCCACGATATAATTTCTCGTAGACGATATGTCTTTGAAATATTAAAACACGTCCGATTGCCTCTCTTGTCAACATGTTTACTTGAAAGGGCAATAAATGACTGCTCAGACAGTTCACTGAATGTAGCATTACGTTCAGTACATAAAGATCTGATCTCAAAAAAAGGATCCCTAGTATCCCTATATGTACATCCTCGTCTCTGCGCTAAAAAGGACATATTTGTTATCGGAGGCTCTAAACGGGAAATGACGTCGGGATGGAACAGACGTTGTGAATCAACTTTTGAATCTATCGAAAGATTCGATACATTTAGAAGGTAAGCATTTCTAACATTCAATGTCGCGTCTTCTATGTCATGTTTATTTAACAACCGCTTTCCAGAGAATGGTGTAAAGTAGCTCCGATGGCTATAGGCCGTATTTTGCCAGGCGTGGCTTCTTTAAATAGTAAAATATATGTTGTCGGAGGTGAGCAAGACTCTCAGATAATTGCAAACGGTGAATGCTACGATCCTCGAGAAGATAAATGGACCAAAGTCTCGAGCATGGTTGTTCCAAGATGCGAGTTTGGATTGTGTGCTCTTTACGGAAACCTCTACGCTATTGGTGGTTGGATTGGAGAGGACATTGGTGGCTCGATTGAGAGATATGACCCGGTAACAGATCATTGGAAGCTTTTTGGAGAGTTACCGGCGCCAAGATTCAGTATGGGCGTTGTATCTTACGAGGGATTGATTTATATTGTTGGGGGATGTTCGCATAGCAGAAGACACTTGCAGGACCTGTTAAGCTACAATCCAATGACTGGCGAATGGACCGACCTACCTCCTATGACAGTCGCTAGATCTCAGATGGGTTTTACTGTACTTGATGGTCATTTGTACGTTGTTGGCGGGACAAATAGAAACTACGAGGTTCTTAATTCTGTGGAGCGATATTCTTTCAAGGAGGTTTGTTTTAATCCACTGTATAATACGCGCCATGGTTCTAAAAGGTTCTGAAGCTAGTCACAAACAGCGTCACAAATGCATATTTTATAGAGCCGTCCTGGTTGTTTTGTGGGAAAGGAAGACTCCCACCACCTCCCAGTTACAAGCACAGAACGTGCGCTCGTCAGTTCCTGCTATAAAGTACAGTTCAGTACGCTATTGTTAAGTTGTTTCTTTGATCGTTAATTGATTAAGATGCCTAATACAGTTTTACATAGACAAGCACGAAAAATAATTTTTTGGATGACTTTATGCAAGGAATTAGACCTTTAGATTAAAGAAAATAATAAAATAGCGCGAGTTTGTAGTTTTTCAACCGGCTGTACCTGCGCAAGCCTCCATTTGCATCTAACTTCCGAGCCTTTCAGATCCATGGCGCGTACTATACTTTAGTAAGGTATCTATGCATGTTTAACGCACTGTGATTGTTTTTTCTAGAACAAATGGAGCATATTACCGCCGATGACAGTGGCTCGCGCCAGCCCTGCAGTGGCGGCAGCTGACGGACTTCTATATGTAATTGGAGGCGATCAAACACACGACAATTTTTTTTATAGGGCTCAAATTACTATCACTTCAGTTGAATGTTTCAACCCATTGAGCGAAACGTGGCGAGAATGTCCTCCATTGCCCGAAAGTAGATCTGAAGCTGTAGCCGTGGTTGTATGATAATGGCTGACAGGCGTGAAGCTACTTCCATGGGGCACAGATCAACAATTTAACGTTACTAGTCATTTTTTATATTGTTGAATACTCCAACTGTCTAACTCTAGACTAGAGATAAGGAGAATGAACTTGACCGAAATTGAGTGGTGGGAGTGGGACCAAATCCACGCATGCGCTATCCGATGCATTCATCCTCCTTGTCTACTTTTCTTGTTCGCTCACGTTTGTTTATTAATTGTAACTATGGAAATAATCAAAGCTATCCACGAAAGTATTTCGTCCAATCCCAATCACCCAAGTTCATTCTGCATATCTCCAGTCTTCTTGGTCTAACTCAAGACAAAGATCTGTCTTTTTATTAAAAAAAGTTGCATTGGACAACGTACTGTTTTTCTTTCATATTTTATACATGTTTATTATATTGTTTTTTTCACAGCTTGTGCCCTGTGTAAACAATTTTGTGAAGCAAAATGACACAAATAATAATTATATTATTAAAACAATATTAATAATACATTTTTTGTTAAGAATTTCATATATTTATTTATAGTATGTTGATTTTATAATAAAACTTGATATTTTAAGGGGAACACACTTTTTTTGTTTTATTTATAAGAAATCTGGCAACATATTTGAATGAATTAAATTAATTGTGAAGTACTTACCTAACAGGAAGCCGAGCCGTATTCTGTTATCCATGGGTTGAACAAACATTAAATTAGGTGAAAAAATCTGAAAAAATATATTTTCATTAGTTTATATGTTCAAAAGCGACAAACCAAAATAAATAATATAAAAATAGAGCAATAGAAACATTGAGAATAATCATAAGTGTTATTTCTTTACAATCAAAGGCAAGTTCTGGTTGAATCAAAACGAAATATGTGAACAGTCAGTTCTCAATACTTTCGTCATTAGTGTAATATATTTCCTTTACTTTAAAATAGCTCACCGTAGAGAAAATTCAAATACATATATCTCCATAAATTAGTTTATTTACTTAAACCTGTTTTAATTGTCGTTAAACTCAATGGTCAACAATGGTAGCATATAACGGACATTTTGCTATAGATTTTAATGGGTTTATAAAATTGAAATTATTTTGTTTAATAGTTTGTACAAAAATATATTTACCAGATAAAGCACTCTTTCGCGTTTACACATTGATTCAGTTTCTTATTGTAACAATTTAAATTAAATGTCTTAAAAAGTCACTACTAATATTGCACTACACGATAATCACTGATGGAAGTTGTAACACCGACTGAATTGCGCGCAAAATGAAAATAGGACGCCATCTGCAATGCTTTAAAATCCATAGACTTATAACCTTTCAAAATAGGCAATTTTAGAACCAGAACTAGTTAGTTATTTTTATTTTTTCTAAAAATAAAGTGGCAAGGACAGGCCTAATTTCATGTTAAATGAAGAAATTTCGTATGACTAGTTCGTTGCAAAAGTGACTGCTTGGTTTGTCATAGTTTGGTATATGCCAAAAAAGCGATTTTTTTAATAATATTAGTTGTTAAGTAGATTATTTAATAAAATGGCCTTAAATCCGGCATATGAAGCTATCGGAAAAGGTTTTGTACAACAGTACTATGCATTGTTTGACGATCCTTTGCAAAGGCCAAATCTTGTTAATATGTATAATGTAAGTAAAAGTTTTATATTTGAAATGTGTGCAATCAAATCTTATTAACTATATTGAATTTTTTATTTATAGAATGAAACATCGTTTATGACATTCGAAGGGGTGCAATTGCAAGGCTCTGTAAAAATAATGGAGAAATTAAATGTAAGTGTATCACAATATCTGCAATTATTGTACAATACATCTTTAGTTTTTTATTGTTGCGTGTATGCGTAGTCTTTACATTAGTTATCAATGAAAACTAATCCATCGCCGAGGAAATAATAGATACTAATTGCCAATTCACTAACATAATATTACGTCTATTGTGAAGACTAATTATATATAATCATTTGCAGGGTCTTACGTTTCAAAAAATTAATAGAATGGTAACGGCAGTAGATTCACAACCAATGTTCGACGGTGGCGTTTTAATCAACGTTCTCGGAAGACTAAAGGTTAGTTTGATTATCGCTTATAATCGGCCACAGTTCTACAGTGAAGTAAAACGATTTGAGTTTATGACCACGTTTTGGTTTTTTTCAGTGCGATGAAGATCCCCCACATGCCTTTTCACAAATATTTGTACTGAAACCATTGGGAAATTCGTTTTATGTGCAGCACGACATCTTCCGTTTAGTTATCCACGACACGGCATGAATCGTAATATGTCTATCATTTCGTTTTATAAAATATCAAATGAAATCAGAGCTCATCGTTTACTATGTTTGTAAAGTAAATTTTTATGGAAAATCAGCTTGTGTATTTACCGGTGATAATTACCAAAATTATTTTCAACAATTTTATTGTCATTATATTTTTTGAATATTTTATTAAATAAAAGTGCTGTAGCGTTGCCTTCATTTCATTTACAATAAAGAAGTGATTTTATTTAGTAAAATGTTAAATTGTCAATTTGTATTATTTCCAGCTTTGCTAATATATTTTTGTTATTCTTAAATGTTCATTTAAAAATTAGTTTAATATACAAATAATAATCCTCCCGTTTATTGAAGTCGATCGAAATAAATGCTATCTGTTGAAATTGTGTTTTTCATTTGCGCAAACAGAACATCTGTTCTCTAATAATGCAAGTGTTTGATAGCTTTATTCGTAATCAAAAACAAATCACACATCGAATATACAGAGCGTGTTGCAAGCATTGCATACGCTTCTCTGCGGATTTAACTTGCTTACTAAAATGGCAATTAAGAAGTTTCCCATATTTTTTACCTTCAATCATAGTCTTAAAAAATACAAGATTAATGGCTAAAGAATGTTTGTAGTATAACAAATAATTGAGAGGATTAATTTTTGGAGCGGGTAAATTAGTTCAATATGTTTTATTTAACGGACGTTTCGCAATAAATAAAAAATATTGAACTAATTTACCCGCTTCAAAAATTAATTCTCTGAATTATTTGTTATATTAAGAACAAGAAGCTGAACTTGTCGTAAAAATGTTTGTAGTATTCTTTAAAAATAACAGTTATGCTACTTCAAAGTTTAAGTTTGACGTTACGTGGCACAAGCGTCATATTTGCAGTTACAAGTAGAAAAATTGAATTTAAAGATATCGAAGTTAAGTTTTCAGCATGTGATATTATAATTATTAGTATTTTCGTCAAGTGGAAACTTCCTAAATATCATCTTTGGATGTAAATGTTAAATTGGTTTCCATTTGTTTTTACCGTGCAAATATCATATTGTTTTTACGGAAATAAATTGTTATTATTAAAAATGACACAATACAAAAAGCATGCATCGATTATATGGGCTGTCCCAGTGGGACGTGGTATATATTTATTGGTTGTTATAAACATTCATTGTTACAATGCTAAATTAGAAAAATTTATTTTTTATCCACCAACACCGTCGGGACTTAAACCCGAATCTTTCCACTTTCGCGGCGGAATGAGTTATCAATTACTCTACGGTGCGATATCTAAACAATCAATTCATCATAATAAAGCAAATTGCAACATCAAATTCACTACATGCGAGAGCTGATTTTTTTTTAAAGACATGAATCATCTCAGTAGCGAGAGCTATGAATGAATGAGGTAAATTTCCATTTATTATTAATCATCAAGTACATGTACGTAATTTGAAGGTAGGTAAAAGGGGCTATTTGCCAACCTATGTTATCATATGGAAATTTTTGAATACGAAATACTTCCGTAAAATAAAAAAAATGATTTGTCGGGAAAAAGGATTTTTTAAGTAAACACTTATTTCTGTAAAGTTGCATTGCAACAATGAATGTTTATAACAATTATATAGCGTTCTGCAGCTTTGTAGAAATAAAATATATCCTATATATTTATTGGTGATGAGTCAGACTGCCATATCCATAGATAATTGGCAAAAAATAAAGGTCCTGCGTTTCTGGGTACAAATAAAGCGTACTCGTGGATCTAGGTCGGGATATGGATTGAATTGGGAAAAAATATCGGATTATTTCTGTATTTTCGGAATCTGTAATCCTGTAACGTCCCTACAAATAACGTCTTATTTGTAAAAAAAAAAAATATATTAACAATACTTTTGAAGTATAAAACTGAATATATATTTAAATACAACAAAAGTTTTTCAAACTATGCATTTCAAAACGTGTCGTAAGTACAATAAATAAGTAAATATATCACAAATATCTTCACAAATCAGAAGCAAAAAACCACTCATTTATATTTTAAAACATACTTGAACGTTCAGCAGATCAAAGCATGTTTCACACTAATAAAAAAAAAGTTACCTACTTTTACATCAAACAAATTCCACTGCCTTGTTTACTAAAAATACACAGGTGTTAGGAAAATCGTTTAAATCTTATCAGAATATTCTTGGAGTTTTTACACACAAATTACATTTTAAAAGAGTGTAGTTTTTCTTTAAATTAAAAATAACAATAAAAAAAATTATCCGTTTTTCACATATTTGTTCTCTTCTTAATACAAACATTTTATTACATTGTTGAATCAATGAAATTAGAATGAAACTTGCTCGTCTCCAACTTATTTTTCAATAAAATGTGTCAAAATCACTCAAATATAATGATGCCAAGCATTCAGTCAGATCTATATACAGCCAGACTCATGTATTTTCAACTGATTTTACTCAAGTTTTTAGTTCCTACTTCTCACACAAAGTGTCTCGACCTTTGCAGCTTAGTCAATGGAAAATTACGTTTGACCTCAAATTAATAAAGGTTTTTTTTATATATAGCAAATAATGCAAAGGATAATTGTTGGAGCGGGTAAATTAGTTAATATTTTTTGTTTAACGCGACGTTTCGTAAATCTATAAAAAAATTCAAGTCACATCTAAAAAAATGCTAATAGATAGGGAATTTTATCATATAAATGATTACCTACAATGATTTTAATATGTATATCTAAAAAATGAATATTATATGCTTTTTTATTGACTTTGTGACGTTTTCGTATACGCTCTGTGTATTTTTGAAATAAACAAATATTCTATTCTATTTATTACTTCTTCAGGCGCTCTAAATAAAAAATATTAACTAATTTACGTGCTCCAACAATTATCCTTTGAATTATTTGTTATATTTAAAAACAAGAAGCTGAATTTTTCGTAAAATAATAAAAAAAAGGTTTTTTTCTAATTAGTTTATGACTGCCACGAAGTGAAGATGAAGGAGAAGTTGAAAATATATGAGTTCTATTGTAACTAAATAAAAAAACAAACAAAAACAATAATATCAAAGAACTACAAAACCTTCATGATTATGTATGGACGTTCAGAGAGGAGAAGAAAGTCGAAGTGTGCTTATTTTAATGTAATTACAGTAATCCAATCGGTCAATCGGTAATTAACCTCCAGCTCCCGATTTCTTCCCTCTCGTTGATCTTCCTGTTATTGACATGCCTCTGAGTGAACGCATTGCCATCGCTCTGTTGAAATGTCGTTGCGTTTTCATTTCATTCAAATCTGATTCGAGGTTGGAGTCCACTGATGATAAAATCACAAGCAAGACTCCCAAAACCTTTAACAGAATTAATTGTACCATAATATCTACCAAGCTTTCATTTCAACATTCTCCAAAAATTCTTTCTCTATAAGGAAGATAAAAGACAAATCTAGGTCTCTGATGGACTACTTTTGTAATTTATGTACGATTTACTAGAAAAAAGTTGGCATTAATTGTGCCAAAAAAACAAACGTTTTCAATGTCACACTACGCCCTTATTCCATCACAAACCTAAAGTGACTTCCTTTTTCGGAAAAGTTTTTTAAATCTTCAAAATATTTCCAAAAATTAGAGTAATCAATTGACAGCGGCACCATTGCAATAGCATCTTTTAGCCTCGTAGTTGGCACCAGCCAAAAATTGAAACGTGCGTATGATTTGAGCGAGACAGAGCTAAAGAAGGTCACACCCACAATATATGTCTTGCCTACCTTGCCTCTTACCGCTGGGTCTCAGCATAAACTGTGTGAAAGTGATCCAACACTGTTAAGCGCCTTCCCACATGATTATGTATTATAGTCACAGTTTAAGATAACTGTTAACAAATTTTTTGACAACGCGTTGATCTAACATAAATACACCACTTACCAGACATATAATAATAAGCAACGTATATACATGTATTGTAGCTTCGGGAATAGATTCCATTTCTCTGAGCGCAGCACGGGCCGGCTCGAATTCAGGCCTGAGTTCGAGCGCGTGCCGTAAGTGTAAAGAGGCCTCCTGATAGTGACCATACGCCTTGAAAATCTCACCGAGTGTGAAGTACTGCTGCCACGCGCTCTTGTCAGGAGGTTGGACCTCCAAAGATCGGCGAGTCAAGTATATTGCATCGTCCAAGTATTGCAGAGTAAATAACACTCTTGCTAAATTTAATAACACCTATGAAAATCAAACACATTAAAATCAAAAACATTGAAACATGATCGGAAGTTATTTTCAAGCGAGAGATGATGTAATAATAATTATGGGGCTTACTTCTGCGTTGTGTGGAGAGACTGCAAGAGCACGTCTGAAACATTCGATCGACTTTTGTGCGTCTCCTTTAATTCTCCAAAAATTTCCAATTTGATTGTACAGTTGCACAGATTTTGGTTTCTTAAATGCAATTTGTGAATTATAGCAGCATACAACTATTTTACAGTATATTGGACCAACAAACACGTTGCTTTTTGTATCCTGATTGTACAATTAAGTCGCCTGTCTAAGGCCGCACACTATTCACTGAAGTACACAACTGATGTGTGACGAATCCGCGATTGTTGAACGCGCATCGAGCGCATTCTGTTGCCATATCGCGCGATCAAACAAGAAATTTTGATTAGCTGAGTGTTCGTCAAATCACAATGCAGTTGATACAAAAAGTCAAGGTTAATAGAGTACTATAGGTTGGACGTACGAGGCTATAGAAGTGGTTACGTCTCTGATTCAATAAATTATTTACGTCATTTGAAACCCTTGGCTCAATTATTCAATTATAATGAACGTTTGGCAGTCAGGAAAAAGGTTTTAAGCCCTACTACCATCGCCCTAGTCACACTTTCAAAAATGTGAACGTCCAATTTATACTATTCTACCAATCTTGACACAAAAATGTACACAATAGTTCTATATTTGCGCGATTACAAAAGCGCGGTCAGTGTTTAAAGCTAACGAACATATTTTTTATATTAAATATTTCGTGCATATTATAATGAACTTACTTCTCGTTTAGCTTTTTTTAACCTTCGTTCTAAAGCATTAACATCAAAATCGAGACCGCCGTTTTTAACATTTTTCTTTTTTGTAAATATCAAAGCCACTTGAGGTTCCGGGACATTCGGATGATTGTTACGATTGGCTACACCTACGAGAGTATCGTAATATGTGAAATTGACTGCTTTTCCGCAATCTAAGAATTCGTCCCCATCGTTTGCTGCCATAGCACTGTTATTATTTTCTATTGGTTCGACAATGTTCGATACATTTTTTCCAAAGTATCTACAAACAACCAATTAAGTTAAGATTATAAGAAATGATTCTGGAAGTAAGAAAACTTATTATTCGTCTATCTGCTGGAACATACTATTACATTGTTTAATAAGGGCGCATAGTATCAAAATTACTAAAAAATCTTTCTCATTGATTACTTTTTTGTATTGCAATTTGTTACATGTCGTTCTTTCGGTGTACAGTTTTGATTTTCTGACAAGAATAGTCGTTTTACAGTAAAAATGAACTATTCTTCATTTATGATTCTACTAATCACTAATCAATGCTGTGAGAAGTTATTCACTTGAGGTATGTAAGGAAAGTAGACAAATTATGAATATGACGTACTTATCTAAATTGTTACGGTTACTGTGTAAACTCTGACAATCAGTGCAGTAATATTCTTGGCTCTGTTTAGTCCACGACTGGCCAAAATGTACAGTTGAGGTTATAATATTAAAAATGGGATCATCTTCTGTCACAAACTGTCCATCAGATATACCCCCGGGAAGCGTAACGACCTGGTGAAACGAACTAGCTTCAACAATTTTTCCTTGGTCTGCATTTAATTTCCAAAGCGTCGAAGTACGCGAATTTGACGGCAGAATTGTAAATGACAGAATATAAAATGAGAGTATTGTTAAATATGGCATTTCCACGCTCATTATTATCTTAAAGAGCCCTTCGAAGGGCTTACAGTTATTTACGCGATTTTATTTAGAAATGAACACAATTTATATTTCTCCTAAAAATCAAGCTAATACACTTATACATTCCGGAGTTTATTCTTCAAATATGTATTCTATCAAACCGATAGCATCAAGATAACATCTGTCAATGTAGTGCCGAGTTAAAAAGAGAACCTAAATTAGAATTCGCTACGTGTAAGACAAAGAAAGACTACAAAATTAATTGCATATTTTATTCAATTTTACTTTATAGTGCTATCTATGAATGGAAATAGCCATTTACACATGCATATTGATTTAAGGGGATCTGTTAATTATTTAGAATCTATTATCTATGCTATTATCTCTAGTAATATTGTGATCGCATCAGTAAAATAAAACCATAAAGGACGATTTTGATACGCGCTTTAAAATTCCAATGTAGAATTTTGAAAAATCTGCGATTTTTTTTTAGAATCGTTACGTTGGTGCGGCGTGCGCTTCAGTTGACGGTTGCAGATGGACACGATGTATGTCAGATTGTGATTAAAAGGTTTATAAAAACAGAATGCAATTTATTGATATTTTATATTGAAATGTGTAGCGATAAGATACCGTTTAAAATTAAGCATTTACAAAAACAATTTTTTTGTTGTGCGCCGATAAAAACTATCGACTGGAAGGTATAATAATACAACAGACATAACCTATATAAATATTGACACAGTTTTGTTTAACGTATGTTGATTTGATTTTTTTAACTGTTATTTTAGGACGTCATTCATAACATTTCATGGCACGAACAGGCTTGTCTTATTGATCAAACAGTTAATCATTCCGTAATTATTAATTATCCTGTAAAAATATCATATCAGTGCAGTTTTGTTAAATGTATTATTGAGCAATTGGAACAAAGTGGTACAGAAGTTCACGATGCTGTGTATGAAGCTTACGGAAATTTAATTTCTAAAGGCGACGGAATACATTTCAGCTATAAACATTATAAAATAAATTCCATCGACAAAGTGCTTACTTTATGTGAAAGTTCAAATTTCATATCGCAAGGAACAACAGGTCTTTGCACCTGGCCAGTAAGTAACTTTTCATAATTGTATGTTTTTTGCGGTTAGGTTTTACTTTTGCTTATATAAATTTGTTATTTGCAGGCGTCTTTAGCACTATCCGAATGGTGTTTGGCGAATAAGAATCGTTTCGAGAACAAAACTGTTTTGGAATTGGGATCAGGAATCGGCTTAACCAGCTTAGCTGTAACAATTTGCTGTGACATTTCAGAAATATATATAACGGACTGCCATCCCAGTGTACTTAATCTGCTAAATAAAAATGTGAAATTGAATTTGAACACCAGTGATTTTAGTGACGTTACCGATTTTGTGTTAGATGACAAAGTAAAAGTTGTGTATAGTACTCTGTACGGTTTGAAGAAGTTATCAGTTCTATCTTTACCGTGGCAAAGTGTTGAAAATGATAATATTTGCGGACGCATTGCGCCAAATTATTTGTTAGCCGCCGATGTAGTGTATGATTCCAGTTTATTTGGCCCATTGTGCAAGACGTTGACTTATTTTTTAACTAAACGTGACGATTGCGTTGCAATATTTGCATGCACCGTTAGAAACACTTCTACATTGACGGAGTTTCTCAATTTCTTAGGTAATGTAAATATCTTTATAAGGTATGTTTGCTGGCAAGCTCTGAAATCCTAAAGCGCGCGTCGGCGGTGCAGAACTCTTTGAATTTGGTTTTAACAGTTCTAGGCTTTTAGAGCTGCTAAAATTAAGCTCAAATAATCTGAAGAGTTCGGGAATTTCATCAACAAATGCCTTACTCCTTGTGCAAAGTGTCTCATCGTACGCTGCTCAGCCAATGGAAAAATACGTTGACAGCGTTTAACCTTAAATGAATAATGCTTTTTTCTGATTGGTCCATGGCTACCATGAAGTGCGGATGAAGGTGAAGTTGAAAATACAGAAGTCGATTAATTTTGTATGACCAGCATAGTACAGACGTTTTAAAAGCTCAGCATTTGCCAACAAACAAACCTAAAATTATTAGCTAGTTGGTAAATATTGGTTTGGCAACAAAATTAGAAAGCAACACATTTCCCTTATCACTTTACTGTATTTTTTTTATTGGTTATTTTGCGTACACCATTTTAGGTTAGAAATCGCGTGCAAGCATATTTAGCTTCTCACCCATTTCTTGTTGCTGTATCAATATTTACAACGCAAACAGTTGAAAAATGTGGAACGGATTGTTTTTAGATGTGTTTTGTTTTTACAGAAACAAATGGTCTCACGTACAAGGAAACTGAAGTGTGTCCCCAACAAGAGTTTATTTGGAGCACTGAATCTCCCATAAAAATATTTGAAATTAGAAGAGCCTAAAGGTAAGGACATTGTTACAATATATATTAGAACCAACTGTCAGAGAATTATTTTACCAAATTGAGAATTTTATCAGAAGAAATAAAAAGAAATTACTATGTATTTTACACTATAGAAGTAAAACGGGTGTAATAGGGATGTTGACTATTTTTGGGAAAGTATTTTAAATCGTGCATATAGGTACCTAATATTGCCACAAATATTTATTATTTTTATTTAAATACAACTCAAGCCTTAAAAATCATGTATTTTAAATCCAGTTTCAAATTTCGGTACAAAACGCCAATACTAGTCGCGTGACGTCACCTGTTCATACCAAAGGACGCTCAAAAGTTTACACGGGAGCTACCATCCTATAGATGCGTATTCTGTGCCCATAAACGTTAGTAAACTGAGGTGATGAAAAGTTGTTTCGTAGTCGTTGCAATAGTTGCATGTAATTTGACGTTTCCTATAAACAAATAATAAATTACACACTAAATATTAACCAAACAATGAAGTTTTTGTGACAGCGGCTGAACATATGACGTCATGCGCTCTGATTGGTGTCTGTTGCCACGTGACTTGAGAGTGATTTTATTAGGTTTTATTTATTAAATATTAATTAAATTCCTTAAAAATAAGGAAAAATAAGTGTTTTTTAGTATTTTTATCATAGAAACTACTACTTTTCGTTAAAATTATGTTTTTATTTGAATACAATCAACATCCCTATTGACTGAAGTTTTTACCTCTTGGAGACTTTTTTCTGCTCCTTAATTAATGTGTTGATGAAATTCATCACAAACTACGATATTGAAATTGTACATCATTTTGAAATGCACAAGCCATTTTGATTTGAAAAATCGTGAATGTAAGTGTCCCGCGCGGGACATTCGATTTAGGCAAAAAAATCGGAACGTCTGGGAACACGGAGAAAAAAAGAGATTTGGTTGATTCATTAAAAATAAAATGTTAAAGAAGAAACCGTTTCGTTGAATGTGGAAATCTGTGATAATACGTTAGTGACTTTAGTAACATTGTATTATAGGGTTGTCATTTTGACATTACATCATCTGTGTACGTGACGTCACGCACGCACTCACGCAGACCACACCTTTACCATTATTATCACTTCAGTTAGTTGGCGGTGAATATTAATTAGCGTTTTAACAATGAGAACAGAAAACGTGTCTCCGGTATGGCGTATTGACTATTGTTATTTATTTATTGTCTTCGCATGAAATACGTGTTGATAAACACCTAACCGATGTCTTTTAAAGTCGTTATAAAGGCAGAGCCTTAAGAAAGAGTCACGGACATGTTTGTCAATAATATTTATCTTTTTGTTTCTTTAATCTGACATACGCAAGTACAGTAATCTCCTCATAGTTGCATGTGTTGCGATTTTCTAACGTTAACTTTAGAAAATATAATGGCGTTCCCAATATTTTTATTGCATCGTCAGAGCTCATACCCAACTTTGGATATATGTAAAAGTTATATGATCGCCGAATGCTTATTTTGTGCGAAAATCGTCAAAATATTAAAACGGTCGCTTAACTTCACGTATTTAGATTATGGCCAGATGCGTAGCCGTTCAACAAGGTCGGAAAATGGAATTCTGAGATAACGTAACTACGATGACGATTGCCTGTCTCTTTCTGATGACTAGCGTCATCAAACAACACTATTTTTTTATTTCCATCGTTTTCTTAATCGATTATTATTAGTCTTTAAAGTTCAATTCCAGATATATGTTATAATAGAAAACAGTATCACGGGTAATTGGAATAATGAAAATAAATCAATGAGTGTTTAAATTGATTTATTTTCATTATTCCAATTACCCATGATACTGTTTTCTATTATTATTAGAGTACGGTATCCAAATTAAACTGTGTTTGAAGGTCTGCAATTATTGCTTAGTGTGTCACCAATCAAGGGTTTTTGGAAATTACTTGGGTTGAAGAAAAGTCCGTGCTTTTAGTTTTTTGAGTTTTTTTATTATTTTTGTATTTCCCCATCACTATAGCTCCTTAAGCAGTGATTGATTTAAAAGGAAATCTTCATTTTTTGAGAGTTACTCTTGTCTACCAGACCATATTTTTGATTATTTGTAATAAATATGAAACCAAGAAACGATGGTTCTATTAATTTTGCTTATCAAGTTTGCATCCATTCCTTTTTAGCTTCATGATTGAGAACTGATATTAGTTTTTATTTTACGAATTCCTTTTAAAAACTTGTGATAATAGTAATATGCTGATCTTGTGAAAAGGAAGATCATTGTTATTTTTACGGTTATTATTTAGTCGGCTCAATCAGAAATGCAAAACCATTCACTTCAACGACCGTTGTACTTTGTTGTTGACGTCATGATTGTTATATTTTATTAATAATTGTGCGTTGACGTCTGGTGACATATCAATTGCATACTAATTATTAATTCACGATTGGGCTATTGAACTGTAAAGTTAACGTTATCTTGCCGTTACACTGTAATTTCTAGACCATGGAAAATTAAACATATATAAGGGTTACAGAAACCCTTATATATGTTTAATCCTTGCATTTCCTGTTGGACACAGAGTCCAACAGGAAATGCAAGGATTTGTGGCTTCTTTACTGTTCGATTCGTTCTTTGCAGGAGTGGGGAAGGGGTTTTCTGCTTGGTTAAAGAGATGTGAATTTAATGCCTTTCATTTGTCATCTAAAACATTTTAACCTTTGATCTTAAAAATGGAGGATTGTGATGAATATGACTCTCCGCGACCGACACCCTGAATATTATTATTATTGTTTTATTGTGTAGATCCGTAGGGCCACTTGACCACGAATCTGAAGAGAGAATACTACGGCGCTCTGTTTCTGCATGTTCAATGTTAGCTCTGTCTAGTGTTGGGTAACTTAGATCTGAACCGGTTCAAAGAGCCGACTCCGACAGAAGATCCGTGAGAGCCGACTCACTTTTTTTTTGAGCCGACGGATCAACGGATCCGCATAACTCAGTGAAACACTTAACACACAGAAGCACATTTTACACTTACGTATCAGTTCTTACTTTGATGCATCTGTCAGCTCAAATGACTCATGCATCACATGTTTGGCTATGCATTCTTGATTCTATACAGGTCGTGATATGATTGACTGAACTAGGTAACTCAGTGGCAGACTGCAGTAACATATTCAGAACTCGGCTCTTTTTGATCCGGTTCAGTGAGCCGGCTCACATACGGGATCCAGATGCAAAGATGCAGATCACTAAAAAGACCCGTTTTTCCCATCTCTAGAAAAATTATGTATGTTTGTCGCGGGTAATTTGAAAATTTGAGTGTAAAAAAACCTATTCTTTCCCGAGTAACATAGACTGTGTATTATTACGCTAAGATGAGCAGTAAGTCGGAGATATTGCACACGATCTCTGAACTAAAATAAAAGATAAGTATAGTAAATATACGAGGAATGTGTTGCTTTTGATTATTTCGTTGCCAACCCAAAATCAATCCGGACGAACCCTCGGGCCGGAAAGATATAATCTTCTGTACTTCGCACTCAGATAGATTGAGAAGATTGTGCAGTTTAGTTTATACTGTCAAATAGGCAACAGTGATTTGTTTCACAGACCGAATCAGACTTAAATGTGTGACCCGACGGGCGATTGGTTCGACACGCCCCGTCACACTCTCTTATGCTCGAAGATACACACGTGGATCTTGTTACTGCAAGCAAGGAAACCACCGCGGCTTCCCAGACCAGTTTTAGGTTACAGTCGATGGGTTTTTTACCTGCACTTTGTTTGTTATACCTGATGAACCAATATTTTATCATTATTTACTACGAAACAATATTGTCTTTGTTGGTAAAGTCCTAGAACTCTTCGGACTTGTACTATTAGTATCAAATCAGAATTGTTAGTATTAGCTAGAATTCTGTTTTCAAACAAATAATCCAATCCAAAGCTCCGTGTGGGGCCCGACTATCTGGCCAGTCCAACGCTGCAAATACTAGATACAAACTACGTATTTTCAAAATAATTTTTTTAAATAAAATACTTCTTGAAAACATTTTTATTATTCGTAGGTAAAACTTAAGGTTTATTTAGCTTCTTACATATATTTTTAATTCAACGTTGCGGCTTCCTTGCGACGATCGTTTTCAACTCAGTACTGAATAGGAATTATGGTGAACCAGGATAAAAATCAATTGGGTGTAAGTTTTCGCACAATAATATTTTTTGGGACATAGTATATAAAGTAACAGATTTTGTGTGTATTATTTGCGTGTAGTTAGAATATAATGCGCGTATATTGCTTATGTAATATTTACCTGTGGGGACGAAACAAGTTGTAACATGCATGGCTAGTTAGGGGAGTTTGCCCCGGTGTCGATCCGTTCGGAAGATAACAATCATGACACTGTCATATTATGAGTCTGTTTACAATCCATAAAACTCAGTGGCTTTTAAAAGATCCGTCTAACAATAATTGAGAGATAAGCCGTTATTGACATGGGTTTCTTTTTTACTCAATCCAAGAATCTTTTTAAAAGTGGAATGATTAGTGTTCTGTAGTGACATACCCATTGAGGTACACAAAAATATTGAATCGTTAGTAAATTTCCAGCTTATTGTTGAAAAATCGGCAAACTAATTAAGATTTAACAATTGCGTATGCGCGTTATGTCATGGTCATGGCAGTGTCAAAAGATTTTTAGCGAAAAATGTCATTTTTCATTTGCAAATCTCCTACCAATTATACTGGGTTGCAGAAAACATTGTCAGAAAACTTGATTTGATAGTAACCTTAGATTGGTAACCACACGAATTTTCCATAAGAAAAACATTGTCGAATTCCAAATCGATCTTGCTCGAAAAATAATTGATCGATTGAACTATGTATACATGTATTTAACATAAATTTTCTGTACAATGTTCACTTCGAAACACCATTTTTCTACTCATTTTGATCAAAATTTATCTTGGAAAGCTAACTTTTTCTGTGTGGAATAATAATTTGTTTTTGTGTGAGTACAATCTAATCGAGGCTAGATACAGAGGTGACCTCGATCCGTTTGGATAGTAGTAGGGGTATGACGTCTTCCAGTGGACTGTTAATTGATATTGCAATCCAGCATTAGTTTTGTAGATTCCGCCAAAATACTTTTGCTACCACTTCGATTGTACTGCGATCAATTTATCTATAGGTTGGAAGGAAATACTTTTATGACCTTATCTGCATGTTATAATCAGTACTCAAGGAAAGGAATGAAATGAGGTCTGTGGAATACAGTGTGTAAATCTGTAAGGACTATATTAGCATTGATTTGATCCTTTTATTTTATCCCAATGCTAAATATCCTGTCTACTCTTTTAGGTTATAATACTTCTTCCACTTGTAATCCTTAGAAACTTCTTTCGAGTGAATTCTAGGGAGACCTGACAATACATTATTAATATAACAAAGCTGTTGAGTGTTAGCGAGGGTCATTGCGAACGCAATCGGTGTGGTTGTCTTTTTTTTACCGGCGTCTACAGACAAAGCAGCTATTTCGAGTGGTCGTTGAGAATATTGAACGCACAAAGCTATATACAACACAGACAGAAATACCCTAATTACAGATTATAAATGCAGTTCCAGTGAAAATTGATATTGAACTAGTGACTAGTCTATCGTCCCACGCTTCGAAGTCCCACATCCTTTTCTTAACTTTGAGACATCACGTTCCGTTGCGTGCCGTTTACTAGGATAACTGTGGCATCTTCGTGAACCTTAGACATTTAAACATAATCTCTCGAGTCTAGACTACTAATAAAATTGTAAATGTTTTGTTTCTCTCGTCATGGTATTTTCATGTCTCAAAAAAGCAAAAACTTTTTTGCAAATTTATAGTTCATACTTGCGAAGACTTCGGTAGCTTGCCTAGATATTATGTCTATTAGTGAATAACTCGATTTCGTTATCTTCATTTCTTGTCCAATTTCCGTAGCTATATTCTTACGTGTTCAAAGAACATCCTGAGCAAATGTCTGGCTACTTGAATACATTTCCGAAATGTATTCATAATTGTATATAGTGTTTTTCTTTTTTTCCGGTAGCTTCAAACCGGAAAACATGAACTCTGTAAGTAATATTGTTCCGGGTTTATCACTATGTTATAAAGTACATATTTTTTTAATGTTGTGAATTAAGTGTACTTAATTGAAATGTTTTTAATGTGTATTTTATTAATTGATGTTTTCATATTACGATTTGTAATATTCAATGTCATTTTGATATTGCCATTGAACCGCGTGCTATGAAGGTTATGGACTGGACATTGTAATGCAGTTAATAAGTCGAACTCCTAATTAATATAATGTATTCATTAATAGTCTACTTATAACAAAGCAACCGGTAATAGACAGCAAATGGCTAGTCTTCAGACTGATACATGTAGATATTTAAATTCAATTGTTTGATACTTCGATTACTTCTTTGGTAGCACTGGACGCATTTATTAGTGATGGTGTGAGTTGCATATTATTCGCTGAAGTGAAAAGAAACAACTAGCTTTCCGACCATTCGCAACCCTATATCTCTACAAAATCCAGTTCAGCTTCTGATCTTTACATCAGAAAGTCAAATTGATTTCTAGTTAGGATTAACTAAAAATGTGAAATGTCATTTGGCACAAAATGTCGATGGCTTAAAACGACATGTGATATGTCTTAATTATTATATTAACAGCAAGATCACGTGACGTCATATATTCTGCTGTTCTGTAACAATTGTATAAATGATTGCGCAATTGCTATATAGTCTGGTGTCTCGTTTTATTAACGAACCGTAACCCACGCTTTACTTAAACGAGACTAATTTTCAATGGTTTCCGTAATGATATTATTAATATTGTATGGTTTATAAAGTGTCCCAGAACGTCTGAAAAATTTAAAATCTTCTTGGTCAGTCGCCGCATATGGCGTACAACGAATGTTTAGGTTTCCGTTATCAAAAGGAAAAAACGGAACAACTAAGTGTTTATTTTTAAAATATTTAAATAAAGGCTCAAGAAAGCCACTCGAAATGTCGCTTTAGTTTTTTATTTCGCTAAATGAAAATAAAAAGTGACAATTAGAAATGTCGCTAGAACTAACGATAAAGTCGCTAAATTTACAGCATCGCTACTATCAACATCAAAGTAATATATTATTAGTACCTGAAGAAGTCTCGAGAGAGACGAAACGTCGTACAATGATATTAAAGAATTGTTTTTAAATAATAACAGTCTTGTCAATCCAAATACCCATGAATATTAACAGTCATTTAGTAATATGGATATGAATATAGTAAATCAAGTAATATATTATATTAATTAAATGCGTAAGATGTGTCAATTTTAACTTCTTTTGGTACAATCTGTGTCAATAGATAAATTCGGGACTAGGCGTTTGCCATAATTTATTATGTCGCTAATTTAGGTGGCCTGCATGTCTAGAATAACAATTATGAATTTTGTAATTTAAACTAATTACAGTAATTGTTATAAGACCACCTCATTTTCCCTACTGCCGACGATATCGTCAGCTATAATTAAAACGTTATTAATTAATTATTCATCTTTTCCATAATTTATATCGCGTATTTCAATGGAATTTTATATTTCTGAATTTAAACTTTTAACACTCGTCAGGTCATAACAGACGCCATTATAGTCCATCGTGAAATGAATTGTCCAGTGACATATTTTTACGCCACCCATCCAAAGTATACCGCGATGCAGACATTGGGGACCATTGTTTTAAATCAGTACGTAGCAAAGCGTGATATGTGAACTAGCTCTTAGACTAAATAAAGTTTATTTGTTTTAATTTATGAAATATTCAAATTTCTCCACATTTCATGTTTCGACTGCATTTAACCTTGAATATTTTAATAACAATTGATATACATAAACAAACAAAACAAGTGCATGTATGATTGCGACAACAATCAACGCACGTCCATTGTTTGTAGAAAGTGTGATCCCAATTTGAATAGGTCACTGACATTCTCCACTCTTTATAATATAAAAATAACAATTTAAATTTAAATTTTTCAATTTATTCAAATTTCTTTTTTGTCAGTTATATTGTTTACGCTCTGTGCATATATTTAGTGTCTATAATATTTCTATTATAAACGCATGTCTTTATGCTTTTTATTCTTGGGTGTCAAGGTGTGTCAAACTAATTACACGGGGTCTTGTCTACTATTATTTAACTTCTAACTCTCCAAAAAATGAGATCACTTTTTTAACAGTGCTGGATCACTTTCACACAGTTTGTGTTGAGACCCAGCGGTAAGAAGCGAGGTAGGCAAAAGACATATTGTGGGCGTGACCTTCTTTAGCTCCGTCTCGCTCAAATCATCCGCACGTTTCAATTTTTGGCTGGTGCCAACTACGAGGCTAAAAAATGTCATTGCAAGGGTGCCGCTGTCAATTGATTACTCTAATTTTTGGAAATATTTTGAAGATTTAAAAAACTTTTCCGAAAAAGGAAGAGTCACTTTAGGTTTGTGAAGTAAGTACGAATAAGTTCGTAATGTGATGTTGAAAACGTGTGTTTTTTTGGCACAATTAATGCCAACTTTTTTTTTAGTAAATCGTACATAAATTACAAAAGTAGCCCATTAGAGATCTAGACTTGTCCTTTATCTTCCTTACAGAGAAAGAATTTTTGCAGAATGTTGACGAATAAGTCTACAATCAGTTGACAGCCGAAGCTGTATTTTTGGCTTAAATTCAGAGCGTTCCGACAGCCTTAATACGAAAAAAAAACACGAAGATAAATTCCCTCTATTTTTTCGCATATCCTTTCTAAACAAAGTTATAGAAAAAGGTAATTGCATTTGATGAACGTCTCAGACATGTGGTGTATCTCTCTTGGTTTGGAAACTTTGGGCACCTGCATTTTTATAACCTAAAATATAAGAGCGCATAAAGAACGAGCATTTTAAGTTGTATTACATAATTAATTAATTAATTTGAAAGTAAAAGATGACAGTTTATTATGATTTATGAATTATACGAACAATGATATGGTTAAGTGAATACACGGGTGGTGTAATTTTGATCATCGCGAAAGGTTGGCGTGACTCGTTTCGTTTTTGTTATCTAGATGAAAGTTATGACGACGTGCGCTACTGGTTAAGAAAATTACACCTTCTTATGTGGAACAAAATATCTAGTACAGTTCATTAGTACGAAATTTGTTTTTGTAAAGAAAAAAACAGTGCCTATATTCTGATTAATAATAATAATAATAATGCGTTTAACGTCCGTTTCTCGACTTTATGCCATAACAGACGCCATTCGCACCATTACTATTTTCCATCTACCACACTTCCCGTTATTTTTCTACATTTTTAAAACTTCAACTTATGTAATAGCAATGGGCGAATGAAGGACTTATAGGAAATTAGGATAAAGTAGGCAATTTTTGAACTAAGAGTTTGATAGGTTATCGGCCATGGACTCAAATAAGGAACCATCTCGATATTTATCTGGAATTAATTGAGGGAAACCATGGAAGACCTCAATCAAGATGGCCGGTACAGAAATTACCGTTTCTGGGCGAGAGGCAGTAGGAAAAAGTCCCAGCAACATATGCCCCCGCCGGGATTCGAACCCGGTACCTCCCGAATGCGAGTCTAGTGCTGTCACCACTGCTCTACCCAGCTCGGTATATTCTGATTAATGCGCCATTATCGTCTCAATTCGACGAGAAATGGGTATTCTCGTATTTCTAGAAGAATAAATTTATAACTTTCGTCTCGATATTGCCTTGATGGTGTCTTTCTTGTCTCAACAGAGAGGATTTTTAGAAAATATCGTTTCGACAATTCAAAATCTCGGGTAGTGTAGTGGAAAAAAACTCGAATTCGAATTTTTACGAATAAACAGTATTAATAGCTATCGTTTGCTATAATTTTTAAGAAACATCCATTGTTATAATGTTATATTAGAATTTTTTTTTTTCAAACAACTGTCACCATCGGATCTTAAACCCGAATCTTTTCACTTTCGCGGCGGAATGAGTTATCAGTTCTACGGTGCCATATCTGCAACACATATTGCAACACTAAATTCACATCATGTGAGAGCTAATTTTAGTTTCGGTAATACTAGACATGAACCTTCACAATAGTGAGAGTTACAAATGAATAAAAAATGGAAAATAAATTAATCAATGATAAAAAAAATAATAGTTTAAAAATACTAAAAAAAACACGCTTTAATAGCAAACTGAACTAAAAAGTAAAACATAATTTTTAGTTACAGGAATTTAGTTTTACAGCGATAGAAAGTCCACTCAGTACAATTATGGACTTTCTATCGCTGTTAAACAAAATCCTTATAATTAAAAATGATCTTTTACTTTTTAGTTCGGTGTTTTTTATTTATTATCCTGGTAATAATCGTTTCTTACCGCCGGCCTAAGCGTTATGTGTGTGTGTTACAGACCGTGCAAAACCTTTACTGTGGTATATCTTGGGTAACGATTATGCAGGCGGTAAGAATTACCAGCATAAAAGCGCTCTGATCGGAAATTTGTTCGAATTATTTCGACAGCAATTTTTTCTTCTCTATTCACTGAGCCAATAAAAAAATATGCGTTTCCATTAAAAATAGTAAAGTTGATGTTATTTTCTCGTAAGTGGTGCCACCTATGAAAATGATAATGTGGTCATATTATGTCCCCCTCCGAACCGATCAAGTTTTAATAAAATCTTTTTTTTTGTATCTTCTGAAATGACAGCTCTAACAGTGGCTACGTGTACTTAGTGTACTATTTTCTGTGCAGATCTTACAATTAACATACGACGTCAATAATTTCGATTAGAGATGGGAAAAACGGGTCTTTTTAGTGAACTGCATCTTTGCATCTGGATTCCGTATGTGAGCCGGTTCAAAAAGAGCCGAGTTCTGAATATGTTACTGCAGTCTGCCACTGAGTTACCTAGTTCAGTCAATCATATCACGACCTGTATAAAATTAAGAATGCATAGCCAAACATGTGTGTTATTTGAGCTGACAGATGCATCAAAGCAAGAACTGATACGTAAGTGTTTCACTGAGTTACGCGGATCCGTTGATCCGTCGGCTCAAAAAAAAGTGAGTCTGCTCTCACGGATCTTCTGTCGGAGTCGGCTCTTTGAACCGGTTCAGATCTGAGTTACACAACTCTAATTTCGATAGTTAAAACTTTATCGATATTTGAAAAAAAAATATGGTCATGTTCTACATTTGATTTATATATTGATGTACAAATCATATTATTATTATTTACACGCATCAGTGTGATGCTGCTGTCTGATGCGCGAGTTGCGTTTTACTGGGTAATCATTTCTAAAAGAAATCGGAACAAATCAATGCGAAGAATACCAATAGAACTGGAGTAGTACGTGACTGTTGTATCCATAGCTCAGGGTCGACCATCTGTGTAAACCTGTCGCGGGATGACATCGAATAATAATGATATTAAATATAAAGTAATGATGGAAACATTGTTATATTGCTATTCAAAAACAATTAGTTACCCGTAGTTTTAATTTAAAAAAAGAACATTGAGACGAGTTCAAATAAAAACTCGGGACGCAGTGCCAAAACCCTGCCGACAATATAGTGTATTTGCTAATACAAACAGTGTATAAAATATTCTTTTTAATAAAAAAGTTGAAAGTTAAAAAAGAACAGAAAAAATTACCACGATTAAAAAATTCTAGCGTGATCAGTTTAATTTCGTTTATTTTTTTATAACTGCAGACTAAAATTTGGCCATATAACACACAAGTGGAAGGGGCACTGGACCCTGATTGTGCAAGAGCACGTTGCACTCGACCGATTTGTAAAATAAACGGTTTTGTCATCCCTAATCTTAACGACATCCGGAGCATATACTAGAAATGGGAAATTAGAAGACCTTACTAATCCGAAACCTGCTTATCGCTGCAATAATTGTTCGCCGATAAACCGGAACCGTAAAACAAACACCGTATAAGCAGCGGATGAAGTTGTACGTTGATTCTTTTTATGGAATTGGGAAGGTTCTGTTAACTGTTTTGAATACATTGCGAGTTATTTATTCGCCGTGACCCTTCATATAACGTGACCACCGTGTTGATATTTCCTTATTCGTAACAACACTGTAATTTATTATAACTACTCGTATAAAAAATAATGAACTAATAACTACTCTTCGGATAATGAACTAACGGAAACACAGGCAAGCCTGGACCTTATTGGAAATACTAAACGGTGTTTGTAGCTTGTTGATTAAATTACTGCTGCTGTATTTAGGCTTTTTATATTAAATCTAGATTTTATATTTTGCATGTACCTTTCTACCTGCAAAAAAATAAAATTGTCGGTTGGTGGACACACGACGGAAGCTAAGTTCTACGCATTTTATATTAATTTCTCAATATAACGATTTTCTCGATTTAACAAATTTTTCAAAATTCCCTAGAACTGCCCGTAAGTGTTAATGAAAATATATCTCTTCATTACGAATACTTTTTGTCAAAAACCTCTTTATAACGAATTTTCAATCGTTGCAGAATATAAATGAAAGTATAATTTACCTCTATTTAACGATTTTTGTCAAGTTATAACCTTTACATAACGTATGTTACCAATCAATCACACACAATTCCTCAATAACAACAGCTCATGTCTTGACAGGTTCAGACACGTTAAATTTATCGTAAGACATTCATTGTTGTTGGATGTAAAGTAATGTAAACACTGCTGTTGGTCACTGTTGTTAGTAAATTTAAAGTTGCAGCGGTTGAGAAACGAAAAAGAACGAAAAATCATGAAGTATGTAGACGAGAATCCTACAAAGAAAAATTAAGACATCGCTAAAGAGTCCGAATTTTCCGCAAATACATTAACCACAATTTTAAAGTTTAAAGATAAATTTTCAGGAGAAACTGGGTTTTCTTACCACGTTAAAACGTATCTTAGACCAACCTAACCTTTATATAACAACTTCATTATAACGAATTACTTGATATAACGAATATTAATTTTGTCAATAAGAAATATAAAAAATGTCATTAAAGAAAAGAAAAAAGAATTTATGCAAATTTAGGATTTGCACCTAACAGGTTTGACATTATGTCTAATATAATTTGTCAACAGACGACCGACGTAACGACCACGGTTATCGGTTGTCTTTGATTGACGACTTTAAAATAGATTTTGCAGGTATTATATTGTGATTTGACGGTGACTACTCAAGAGTCATTATTCTTTTATACGATTTCATTTGGGAAACTGAGTAAGAGGTTGCTATATTTTCTTACTGATAATCTGTAATAAAGCAATATCAGTGCGTGTTACATGTCCATCGACAACCGTCAGTTCGTTACCACAGCTAGCACGCAGTTTTAAAACGAGAAGTCAAGAAAACTTTGTCTAGAACACACGATATCGTGCAGGAAACTATAAGATCTGCAGCGGTAGTCGAACGGCCGGGAGTTCACACGCCATGCTATTATATGTACTGTTTTTCTCTTCGTTATCTCATTACATATAATGTACTCATTACTCATTAAATACATACTGATCCACGCGGTGGTGAGAAACATCACGCCATATTTTCCTTCCGCAGTGGACAGTGATATGATTGTACTGATCACACCTCGTTTCCAGAATTCTCGTTTTACAGACCCTTTTATCGCGCACTCTTCTTCCTCTTGCTATAGAGATGGAAAAAACGGGTCTTTTTAGTGATCTGCATCTTTGGATCTGGATCCCCTATGTGAGCCGGCTCACTGAACCAGTTCAAAAAGAACCGAGTTCGGAATATGTTACTGCAGTCTGCCACTGAGTTACCTAGTTCAGTCAATCATATCACGACCTGTATAGAATCAAGAATGCATAGCCCAACATGTGATGCATGAGTCATTTGAGCTGACAGATGCATCAAAGCGAGAACTGATACGTAAGTGTAAAATGTGCTTCTGTGTGTTAAGTGTTTCACTGAGTTATGCGGATCCGTTGATCCGTCGGCTCAAAAAAAAGTGAGTCGGCTCTCACGGATCTTCTGTCGGAGTCGGTTCTTTGAACCGGTTCAGATCTGAGTTACCCAATTCTACCTCTTGCTTTGTAAATAATAATGATAAAGAAAAAAATGTCGGGTCGCAGTGCCAAAACCCTGCCGACAATATAGTGTATTTGCTAAACAACCAGTGTGGTTTTATTATGTTTTTGAGCAAAACAAATAATATAACCTCTTAATACACCCCATGAAATAATGTTCTTTTTTTCTTAATTGCAATATTATTATTAATCTAATGTCTACACAAAATTAAATAGACCATTCAGTAAATAAGTCACAATCTACAAATTAGTGTTTTAAAAAAATTTGTAAGTTTAAAATACCGCTTTATTCGGTGTATAGTAGTTTATAGACGTTCGCTAGTTGAGGTCATTATAGCGCGGACTTATTTGAAAAAATACATTTGATATACACGTTGATTTTTTGGTGGTTTGAAGACTCAAAATTCTAGAAGCTTCGATCAGATTTTGACTCCAAGTCGAGTGTTCAATTTTTAGGCGATGTCGAAATCATGTCTATAAAATAAAAACCTTGGAGGGCCGTTGAAAGATATGAAAATCAGTATTGGTTTTATTAAGTTTGACCGATTGCGGTGTCTGATTACGATCTATTATTAGATATGTTTTGTTAGCCGTGGAGTGGAAACAGCCAACAAATAGTAAACTGAACTCAGTCTACGCCAAGTGTAATTGAATATAACGTAATCCAATTCCTCACAAATATGAAATATATTTATGGTTATATTATTTTCGCATGCGGTTGTGAAACTATATGTATTATATAATACATACAAAACTGTGGTAAAGATGCAAAACCGTGTATGTTAAATTTGTGGTTAAATAAGATTAACGATCCACCCAGCTCGTTAATTATTTAGTTTACCATTTTTGACTGCAGCAAGAAAGACGACAACGTCAATATCATCATCGAAGTCCATATTCGATAAGACATAAAACTTCGGATATTATTCGTAATTGTTGAAACTGTCAGGTACGAGAATATGTATACCTTTCACCTCCTTAGTCTGACTCCCTGCATCTTCTAGGAGGAACTTCTCATCTCATACGGGTACAAAGAGTATGCGAAAAATTTAATCGAAATCGTTCCGTCGTAAACACGAACGCAAAATTTGAGCATAATTGAGATTACACTTTTTTGGGTTCAAGGAACTTGAAAACGTAAATTCATCAAAAAATGGCATCAACCACAGTTTTGATTATTAGGACTATTCATATTTTCAATTTATTATTTACTAGTTGCGAACCCGGCGTTGCTCGGCTCCAGTTCTGTGCGGATACATTTTTTAAATTGCAGTTAAAGAGAGTCAGTAACAGTATTTTATGATAAAGAAAATAGTAATTTGTGATAGATTTCAATCAAGTTTACCACACCGAAGCGTCATCTATGAACCACTTAATCAGCGACGTTCGACAATAAACTGTTTTATTGACAGAGATGAAATAATTGTCATTCATTGTTATTTTTATTGTGATAATTCGTGAGTATTCGAATTTTGCAGATATAATAATATATTGTCGATTCAAATTTAATATTTTTTATGTTTAATTTTTGAGAGATTTCAAACAAGTTTACCGTACCCCTCGGCAAAATTTAGAATTAATAATAAATTGAAGAACCAAATGTAAAAGAGTCATGGAAACATCGCATGTTTGCACGATTACTCCTATGTATGCCTTCCTCGTAAATGGATAAGTAAAGAAATTCAGATGATTCGACATACACAGTTTTGCCTTTTGACCACAGATATATCTACATTAAGTATACAGTTCATTTAGATTTGTATTGCAGATATTTTACAGAACAGCACTGCCAATGAACTTTAACCAGTCAGGCAAGCGGCTTATACAATATAACCTAACCTCACTGTAGTCCACAATTACTAATTCGTGGTAATTCGCAATAAATTCCGCTAATGCCTGATTAATATGCGTCTTAAATACGTTACTAAACTGGAGCTTTTGGCACAAAAATGTCAAAGGTACAGTTAAGATCTTTCAACTTATTTGATCATATATTTGTCTAGTAGTGCTTACGTAGCTGGGTGTAGTTTTTAAATCTCACCAAAAAGATAAATGTGAAAAAGGGCCAAGTTCGATACAATGAACAAGTGGGTTTGCAGAAAAAAAGAAGTGAGATCTAAGAAGGTGCCAAGTTTTCACTTGGCAAGTTTACATACACGAGTTATCTACACTGATATTATAAAGAGGAAAGATTTGTATTTTTGTGTGTGTGTATGTTTGTAATGAATAAACTCAAAAACTACTGTGCCGATTTAAAAAATTATTTCACCATTAGAAAGCTACATTCGCTCTGAGTAACATAGGCTATATTTATTGCTAGAAAATATTAGGGATCCTTACTAAAACTTTAGTAACGTAACCCAAGGTGTAAAAAAATGCCATGAAACGTTTTTCGTCGCATGCGCTGCGGAAACTATTGATGATAGAACAAAAGTGTGTTCTACGATATTAAAGAACATATCAATAACTACAAAAAACTTGGTGATACTATATGTCCAACTCAGAAGCGTAGCGTGCCTTGGCGGGGCCCCGTATAAACATTTGTTTGGGGGCCCTTCGGAAGGGTAAAGATTTCTCACAAAAGAAAAAAAAATGTTTGCATAAAATTAAAAGAAATATTTATTCATCATAATTATCTATCTGTCACTTTTTCCAAAATTTTTACAAACAATTCAAATTGAATATACACTCTCCTTGCCTTTTTTTCGGCAAATTGATTTATTAAATCATTTATAGCTGATGATAGCTAGCTATCTTTAGGGGAAATCCCGCAGCCCGCGATAACCGATGTAGGGTGTTGCCAACTTTTGAACGCACGCTTTACGCGGGAAAAAAATAAATTGCTTTTTTTTACTTTTGTCATTTCTGAAATAAAAAAAAAATGGGAAGTTTTTATAAATTTTTGCTTACGCACGTTGGGGGCCCCGTATAATTGATACGGCATATACGGCGGTAGCTACGCCCCTGGTCCAACTATTATCGTTATGTCACAATAACCACTTTTTACATTTTAATAATCTATATAGATAAAAGACGATGTATATGTAATCTATGGACTCCAAACGGGTAGACCATTTTTGATGAAATTTTCAGACCATCTTTAGAATAGCCCAGCGGGTGATCTTCTGAAGTTTGGTAGCGATCGGATCAACAGAATTTTTTAAATTTCTTTTTAGGAAATAAGATTTTTCTTCGATTTTTGAACATTCACAAATAAAAGCGATTGAATACGCGCAAATTCAATACACGTTGAGAATTTAATGATAATGATTCACATCTTTTATATCCTATATATTACATTTACACCCGGGCTTCTTTTTTTCGACAAACCCACTTGATATTAAAAATTTATGTTCCCATTTTTTCCGTAGAGTACTTAAAAATTGAAAATAGGAACGGTTCTAATTGACAATAAATTATTTAATAACAAGCCTCCTCTCTGTCGGGTAATGTCGGCTATGTGCTATTAGCCTTTTTTTAAAGGTGGTTAATTTTTTTTTTGTAAAAAGTTTTATTGAACCCGGTTCATTTTGACTCTTTTTCGTACTGCGACTTACCCCACCCCTGTAAGATCTGGAGAGATTGTTAACCATACGGCAGAACCGGTATATAATTCGCTGTTGTCAATTCAATGTTACGTTGTCGTGAACAACAACAATACGTGTTACAGTTGATAATACAACAAAACAAACCGAATTCGCCCAGTGAAAGTTTTCGAGTCCAGCGTCTGCAGCGGAGCAAATAAAACCCTGCACACTATTCTGTTATAATAGTACGTCACAATTTCAATATTAAATTACAATGCGATTTGATTTCTCTTTCATTTTGGTCAAGAAAAGACACTTGACTTACGTAAATTAAAACTGACATGCGCGCCGCGTGAATTCAGGTTTAATGTTGATCGAAAAGTGCCAATGAACTGACATAAAACAAATGCAACTCGATCGGTAGGTTATACTACACTTTCATCTGTTTAAATGATAACGTTAATGGTGCGGTCATTAGAATTGGATTTGTGAAATTCACGCAAAATATATTTAGTACTGGTTTTTTGCCTGCGGCTTCGAACACTTGAACGTCGATTTTAGCCAGTAGTAGATGCACTCGCGTTAATCAGAAGCATCCTGGGTTTTACTTAACACAAGTCACAAATAGATTCTCATCTGGTTTCTGTAGTTACAACAATTTTCAAAAATAGGAAGATTGACAAATTTTATTTTATTTTTTAAGACCCAAGGGGAAGTCAATTACTCCCCCCCCCCCTCGTGGTCAGTTGCGTTAGTGATGGTTTTTTTTAATTAACTCCATTGTAACCCGACCGTAATTTTAAGTTCGGTCGTCAGTTGATAGTTTTATAAAAATCAGTCCAATCGTTTTTGAGTGATGCTGGTGCAACAGACAAACAGATAAAAAATACCGCTACTTGTGTTGTTACCATACGAAAAACCTACAAGTAATGATAGTTTATGTATCTTATTCGTAAATGAAGGTATTTTGACGAGTAATGACATGTTAAAACGAGTGACAGCGAGTCATAATATCATTATAAACATAATACATATACCACATCTTTGGACGTAACTTCTGTAAAATAGCTGATTTTCACTTAATTTTCAAAATGTTTTTGGGCAAGAATACTTGTAATTGTAAATTGTGATTTACAATGGAAATGGTAGTGCGACTACTAATTCGATTTTTTGATAATCCGCATAAGCCCAGATTTCTATTATTTCGAATTGTAGAGATTGTACTTCTGTTTTATCGGCAAGCACGTAAGAAACTGTAAAAGGCTCCAAATGTGAAATCTGTTTTTAATATCATAGATCGATTAAGGAAGGTTAATAAATAATAAGTTAACTTATAGTTTGCCGCTAATGAATAGAACAATATTGTAACCATTTAGGGATCTGGTCAATGTTTTATGAGAACGAAGCGACCTTCGAACCGGAAGGTATACCTGCTGGGGGTCGTTTATTCTAATGTCAGTGAAAACAATTCTCCAAATATAGTTATTATATGATGACATACCGGATGTGCTGACTTAGGAAGTCGTATAGATTACACTAGAGAAACACACCGAAACATTTGATATGCGGTGATGCCTTTTAATGTCTCCCTTGAAGTGTCATATTGAAGCAAGGTCATTAGATGCACAGGTCATCTCGTTAATAAATGACGTCAGCTGGAAGACCGTTCAATTTTTTTTTATCAACCACGCAATATCAATTGACAGCCCACTGGTTGACGTTATCCTCTCACTACTATCCAACGGAACTAGGTCACCTTTGAATCCAATAACCTTGATATTATAATAATAATAATGCGTTTAACGTCCGTTTCTCGACTTTATGTCATAACAGACGCCATTCGCACCGTTACTATTTTTTCATCTACCACTTCCCGTTATTTTCTACATTTTTTACAACTTCAACTTATGTAATAGCAATGGGCGAATGAAGGAATTATAGGAAATTAGGATAAGGTTGGCAATTTTTGAACTAGGAGTTTGATAGGTAATCGGCCATGGCCTCAAATAAGGAACCAACTCGATATTTATCTGGAATTAATTGAGGGAAACCATGGAAAACCTCAATCAAGATGACCGGTACAGGAATTACCGTTTCTCGGCGAGAGGCAGTAGGAAAAAGTCCCAGCCACATCTGCCCCCGCTGGGAATCGAACCCGGTACCTCCCGAGATAATCTTGATATTGAGGGACGTTGAAAACACGAATCTAAAGTGTCAGTAGAAAAAGTTTGATTCTCAAGATTCAAAGTATTTCTTTTATCCAAGACAACAGGGAACTTGCCTGGTATTTTTTATTGCAGAGGAATCGTGATAATAAAAAGCAGTAGAAAATCCCGGGCGTCGTCGCTACTCTCTGCTTGATCATAAAAACTTATTAACGACCGTTCGATTTAGCAGTCACGTGCAGTGCGGTGTGAACGGCTCTTGTGATATTAAATTAGCGCGAGATTAATTTCTCTTCGGTAACCTGTTTCTATGCGAATGTCAATTTGTGTAGCCGCCTTGCCACGCTAATGCTCCAAAAGCGGTTTTTAATAAAACCGTCAACTGTACCGATTTTATGGATCTGATAGTACTGTGATTGAGGTAGTTTTAACTCCTCAGTCCTCTAAAATGCCTCACGCAACTCACAAGGCTATCTCAAGTATATCATTAAGGGTAACGGTTTGTTGACAATGAAACTTGATTTGGATTTAAACTCTTAGGTGAAGTTTGGGCAGCGTTGCCAGATTTTTTGTTTGCTAAGTTGGGATTTTGGAACTTTTTGAGTGAAAAAAGCGGGATTCTTTCGTCGAAAGCGGGACATAGTAAAAAAACGTATATAATCAGGAGTTTTTAAATATTTATCTTTTTATTTGAGTTCAAATTACGTTTACGGGACAATAGATAGCAAAAATAGCTATAGAAAATATATTTTAATAAAAATATGATATTTTAAATCAGATTTACCCTATCGTTAAATAGTTGAGTCTTATTCGTCGTCTGAATAAAAAAAAATAAAAAAAAAACAAATCAAAATCAAAGAAGTTTTATTCATTAGAAAAATATGGCGTTTCAAACAATAGTCTGAGGAGTGAGTGTTACAAATTGCAACTTACAATAAGACAATAATTATTTACGCACGGTCGAGTTATCCCCGAAAAGCGGGACTGAGCCTGTCCCGCGCGGGACATTTAATTTTGATTTAAAAATCGGGACGTCCCGCCAAAATCGGGACGTCTGACGACGCTGAGTTTAGGGTTCCAGAAACTGGGACGACGATACTCTCGCGGATTGATAGTTTTGATTTGATTTTAGTTTCAATTGAATTCTCTGAAGAAAGTAAAGTATTAATGGTTTTACACAACAAAGAACGTTTTTGATTAAAACAACTTCCATTTGTTAAGTAACTGCACATGTGTTTAACAAATGCTACATTATAAGTTTGTTTCATTTGTTTCACATATACTTCCTTATTAATATGTTACATGTTCACTGTATAATGTGGTAATGTTCAGATGAAATTATATAATCATTTTTGATTATCTGTTCTATAATTATTTAGTTGAAAAGTGTAATAATAATAATATTCTTTATTTGGTTGGTATACTAGTATACATAAATAGTGTCAAAACACTACAATTTTAAAGAATTTACAAAATTTTTAAAAGTTCACTCAATTTATAGTGAGCCTTAGTTACTAAACATTTTTTCAATGTAGTTTTGAATTGTCTGCTGCCACATTTTTTGCGGACACCTTTTTGAGTAACTGCAAGAGTACAGATAGAAGATTTGAAATTGTGTCTGTGATATTTGTGATTGGTTGGGTTTCTCTAAAAAAAAATGGATAACTTTGAACAAAGTTTGCACAGTTTAAAATTTATAAATCAACTAGGGTTTAATATATTGCACTTAATAAACAAATCCTTGCAGTACTCTGTAGGCGCTGCACCCGCCATGATACGAATACACTTTTTCTAAAAAATAAAAACTTTCTCTGCCCACACTGAATTCCCCTAAAACATTATTCCACGCTCGTCAAAATTTGAATTGGGCCTCGTTAACCAAAAAGTAACCAAGCAACAGATTTTGTTAACATGAGGTTACGATTAGCAATTTTTTACAACTGTTTGTTGTAAACAAAGCCATATTAATGGAAACCCAATTATTTATTTTATAGGAATAACATATCTCCTTTTATAGGGTTTTTTTATGGCGGCAGCTCGTGGAAATATCACGCTTTGATTATGGTGTGCGTTGACTTTTATAGTGCTTTCTTTTTGCATATGGCACTATTATGTTTAGAAACACTAATAATATGATATTTATTTGTTTGTTTAATAGAAAGCTGACCTCTGAATGATAGCAACTAATATTCGCTTGTTTTATTGTTGTTTTATTTTAATCGCAGCTGTTTAACTGATTATGCTGTGTTTAATTTCCGTCCTTCATTATAATATATATACAGACTGATCATTGATCGTGTGCTGCAAAATTTCCGATAAAAATCCGACATCTTCTTTCTCGTTTTGAGTCTTACAAAATGACGACCGCCTGACTAGACTTTGATCTGAGGTATGTCCGACTAATACGAAACCTCAGCCACTGATATCCACGACATAAATATTAAATACTGGGTCAAAAATACCTTATAGTCGCTTAAATTTCTTGGAAAAATCGCCAACCTACTATACTTTAAATGTGAGAAAGTTAATTGTTTGAATATGTCATTTTATTAATATTAATAATATATTAATATTTATATGTCATTTTAAATGATAATTCAGTCGCCTCGAAAGTGAAAGATTCGGGTTTGAGTCCCGACGGTGACATTATTTGAAAATACATTTTTTTAAATATAGTAATGGATGTTTCAAGTATATAAAACTATAAATTTGAGCCGAAGGTGAAAAAAAATCAAGGTTCGGCTTTGGTTTCGACCAAAAAAACTGGCCTTCGATCGGACTATACTATTAAATAAATACCTAAGCGAAGGGCAGAGACCGAGTCTGATGATTTTCATGAATGCAGGCGGCGGCACAGTTCTGGGTTCTGTTGTTGCAGGTTCCAAGAACTGGCTACGATCCACTCTCTTTATAATAATAACAACGCGGTGTTCATCTGCCGACAGATAAACAGATGCACGTGTTTTAAGTGGATATATGTGTGTGCGAAGGACCGAACGAACCAAGGATGGCGTCTATCATCTTTCCACTCATCAGTATATTAATGGAGGACATGATGTTATTTTTTAGGAACATCACAAAGCACTGTAACATACAGATTAGCTGTTATTTGAAAATAACCGATACCAACAACAATCTGCTTTTTTCACTGGCACGACTGGTAGATGGATTCCTTGAAAACTACCAGTATTTGGAGAGTTTAAGGTAGTTGTCGTGGTTAAGGCACACCGTCAGAAAATTCTTAATTTTTGTATACTTATTAAGGACGTGATAATACAATTATCCTGAAAATTTGAAGTCGATCGAGCGTATATAATCTGAGATAAATTCAATTAAAAATTGGATAATTAACATTGATTGTATACGATCTCTGTAGTTCTGAACCAGTTTCTTATTTATAAAAAAAGAACTAACTGTCAGAAACTTTCCAAAAACTGACAGTCTTCCAATGCATTTGCTGAGTTTAAAAAAAAAAAATAAAAAAACATTTCTGACCGTCTAATTATTTATAAATAACGGTTTAAAGTTCAACAATTTATAGAAAAGTATACATGCATATGAATACTGTATGGGTTACATTTCCACGGGTACAGTCTTGCGTACAAATTATGGATCACTTAGCTACAATCTAGTGTACTTTTGTGGCGCGTATAATCTATAACTTTTTGACAATATTGTACCATGACAACTACCTTAACTAGAAAATGTGGAATTTTTCAATTACTTATGCACTGGACATAGCTAATAAAAATGTTTCATTTTAATAAATTAATGATCATTCATCGAAGCGACAGTGTCTATAGTTAGCTTAATATGAATACAATCTGGCCTCTTAGCTTACAAACTTTGAAAATTTGGTATATCTTTCCTTGATTCTGTTAAATTTTTGTTTAATAATAAAGTATGGAGCTTTGAACTTCGTATGGGAAATTATAGGTCTCCTACGGTATCCCAGTTTATTCGATAATTATTAGTTTGTGGCTCAGTTGAACGTATCGAATGGATAGCCCGACCCTAATCCATAGGTGGTCCGTCTGATGGCCGACGCACTGACCACCTCGAGCTCTGCGCGCATCCCAGGTCAGGTTGGTCTCGTCGTTCAACTGCATAGTGCGTGCATAATTATTATTGTATTTTATCTTCTATAATATTTGGAATGAGGAGACAAAAGGTAGCGGTCTGTAGACAATCGCCCTTAACACTTAACAAAACACCACACAACTCATACGAGCGCAGCGTCTTAAGTACTCAGTCCTGTGTTCTTTGTGTACGTCCAAAGATACTCGTACATTGTCTGCATTTCTCACGCGTTTTATCTTTCGCAATCATATTGAATTCAGATGTTGGAAACACGACAAGACGCATACAGCCTGACCAAGAATTGAAACGTCAGTTTTAGCGTCCTGGCCTTTGGATCACATTGTCGTGAATTCGAATATTCCACAATTCTTCCAGTACATAGGGTATATTCCTTGAGCGCGTCTTGACTCTGTTTACCCAAAATTTTTCAGGTCGCGGGCGTGTGTGCGTGTGTTTTGTCTGTGTTTTATTGTGTTGTCAAGGAATAGGCAGGAAGTTAGTGATGTATGGAATTTATGGAATTAATGAACCAAACAAAGCAATATTGAGCTCTGAAAATATCTTTTGGTGGTTACTGCCATCCCTGCGTAAGACTAGCATTGTATTTGAACTTTTCCCGAACAATCCTTTTTTAACGTTTCGTTTTCGATTCAAGGAATTATGATCAGTATATAAAAATGTTTTTTTGAAAGATTTATATATTTTCTGTGGAACTCTGTGGAAGCAGATAATATTGGAAACTTTTTAACCTGCAAATATAAGTATAACTGGGTTATCGCGTAAAGTCTCTGTTTATATTATAGATTTAACGGTTTATTCGATATTTTAAATGCGATGTAGACTATTTACTTTTACTTCGTAATGCTTAAGTTGTATTAAAAATGTTAGATTGTTAAAGCATATTAATTCATTTTCTATGCTTTGCTGCGCAATTTTTAAACTATTAAAATAATGACGTGCTTTAGTACAGTCATAACACAGTCAATTCTAAGAAAGTTTCGACTAAACGAAGACATTTTTTTGTCATACTCTACTCTCGACGAGCCCTGATTAGACATCCCATAGCCTTAAAAAGAAGCTATCCCAGTACGATATACGGGAGCCGTGTCCAATAAAAATTATTATTTATCTGGGTTTCGACAATCAACTTACCCAATACTTACGAAATATGTCGATTTAATTACATTTTGGCTATAGCACTTATAGTTTAGGAGCTAGAAGACTGACAAACAAACAGAATTATTGGATACGAAGCCTTAAAAAAGTGACAACGTTTCGATTTTGTTATATTTTATTTGAACCGTTCAAATGAACATGCGTAACGATACGAGAACCAAGCTTCTCTTTTAGAAAAGTTTTACTCCCATTAAAACGGCAGCCTGTATCTTCCGCTTGAACGACATACATTTCATATGTATAATAACACAGGTATTATATGATTATAATTACATTACAATATTATTATGTGTATATAACATGTCGGGGAAGTGCAGGTAGATGAAACACAGATCGCTCGCAACGGAAACCATATGCCCCGGGGGGCCGCTTGGTACTGCTTCGTCACAATGAGACATGTAACATTGCCTCGGCACACACATGCAGTACCATTTTCACCATTACGATGAACGGGTTAGTCAACCAAGAAGTCCGGCTTATCGTGTTGGTTGCGGATGTATACCAGATGGAAGGGTGGCCAATGGCCATATCCGAATACAGAACCTGTATTCATTTAGAATGATCGAGAAGATAAGAAACTCGCCTTTTGAATGAGTTTCAGTGTGGTGGACAGACAAAGATGACAAAGAAAATCACTTCTTCGTTGCTTCAGTGAGGAAAATCGTAGAAGAACTTTTGAATGAAAAGGATTGTGAACGACTACTGTATTTTATCAGATTTTTACTTCAAATCGATGAACTGATATTTTCTTGTTTCGATAATGCCATTGCTTAAAACTGTACCGATGTACATTTATAATATTTGAAGATGGAAGACTGAAATGCACCTTTTGAATGAATAGGTACTTAACAACTAACGAAACCACTTTTGTGATGCATTTTCTAATTTAGATTGTAAAATGGTAGGTGTGTAGACTTGAATATTTGACTTGCATCGCAATTTGTTATACAGTTTGATCCACGTAGGCCTTGACCAGGTGGTATGGCCACAGCCCACCTGTGACAGTGACCCAAAGCAATTGAAACTTGTCCTCTGCCATTTCTCTTCGCGCACGTATACCTATTGTTTTGAGTAATGTCAACTCAGTAATTATTATCATTAGTTTAAATTTTTCGTGAGAAAATGGCGGCTTCTATTTACAGTATTTAATGATGATGACAAATAATATTCATTGTTATATCGGCGTGTCTTCAATAGATGCACGTCGTGTAATTATCATCATCATTCATTTTACGTCTTCATGCGTGGTTAATAACCATATTCATCAAAGTCTCTGTCAGTTAGGCAGTGCCGATCGCAGTATTTAATAAGTAATTAATTAACCTTTCTTTAAACTTTTTTTGCGATTGTTTTTCGCTTTGCTTGACGCTGAAGACTTTCCCCAATCAGACACCTGATCGTGTCCTGTCAAGTGGATGTCCTTTGTCCCACTTTGGTAGAGTGAGCGATGCTGCTGTGTTTTCACTCTCATTGTGTAAACAAAATGACAATATATGACTCCTTCTGTAGGCCATCTAGATCCAGTATTTCCGTTGTGTTGTGCCGTAGCTACAGTCACTTGTTTGTGTGTGCATGGTGATGTTTTGTTTCCCGCTCGCCCCTCGAGTGTTGTTCGTGCGTTCTCGTCTCTTCGGTCGAGCGCTGCGTGCACCTTCCGTCCATCGAGGCTGCCTCCTCGTGGTTATTGGTGTTTGTTTGTTGTGTTTTATACATTTAGTATTAACGGTCTGTTTGGTTTTGTCAGCATTCAGTGACTGTTGAGTGTTGAAAGAGCACGGTTCGTTTTGTTTTCTTTGTTGACCGTGTTTATTACTACAAGTAGTTTTGATTTATATCGTTCTAATTTGCAATTAGATTTTCAGTTTAGTGTCTAAGTGTGTGTTTGTGCGTTGATATTTTTCACAGATTTCAGTTTTGAGGATTTTTCAGATATAATTAAAGAAGGTAAGTGTCTGAGGCATAGAACAGCATGAATTATAATAGAATCCTTACTGTTTTTTAACTTTGATAATAATTGAAAAGTTTGTTATTGATGAAACTTTCATTTTTTGAGTGCCTTGTAAAATCCGACAACATTTTTGAATGAGACCAGTAAAAAGGTCATTTAAAGTGATATTGACCATCGTACTTAAAACACACAGGGTGCTATGATTTCACATTAAGTCAAAGAAGAAGAATTTTATTCAACTATATTCTAAATATTTTATGACATGTTCTACATATATTTTTTGACATATTCTATGTATTTCTAATACGGATGGAATAAAGTGTATATTATTATTATAATAACTAGCTGTTAATGAGTTGTGTGTGTGGGAGAGAGACAGGGATTGTAGATTACAGACGCTCAACGGCTGAGATAGTCAGCGTTTATTTTGATGAGTTGTAAATGACTTAGAGATGATAGCAGACCATGTTACAAATAGAATGTGAACTACTGATAAGATTAGAGATTCTTATTTCTATCGGTGTGTAATCGCATGGCACAGTCTTATGGTCTTTTTTGTTTCAAATTGACTGCTTTTTATTACGCTTTCTTTTTTTCCGACAGGCTAGTGATTTTGTGGTGTTTATATGATTTATTAAATTGTTTATATCCGGCCATTATCTGTATTATTAAATAAAACGTTTTGCTATTATTATATTAGGTTTTTAGTTGCCTTGAAAAAGCAAAATCTTTGTCAACTGTTTTGAATTGTCATTGTTTTCCGTGTCATACCGACTGTTCAGAAATACAAGTCCAAAAGTTTGTTTCTTCTAAAAAGTTTGTTTCTTTTAGCAGTTGTGTTGGAAATATTTGAAATTAATTTAAATTTTGTTATTGTTTGCTGTTTCTCTTATTGGCTATTTGATATTTCGTTGATTTACATTTTTTTCATTCTGTTTTGACCCCTAGCCCATGCCATTAGTGTCATTAAACTGGAATGACATATACCTACAATAATTTATTGTTGATCAATTGGCTGATTGCCGAATACTGAAATTTAAAAAGTTCAGATTATCATTTTAAGGGATGCATCAAAAGTTAATTTCTTGTGGTGTCTAAATGACACAATCTACATTTAAGGCTGTCGGAACGCTCTGAATTTAAGCCAAAAATAGAGCTTCGGCTGTCAACTAATTGTAAACTTATTCGTCAACATTCTGCAAAAATTCTTTCTCTATAAGGAAGATAAAGGACAAATCTAGGTCTCTAATGGACTACTTTTGTAATTTATGTACGATTTACTAGAAAAAAGTTGACATTAATTGTGCTAAAAAAACACACGTTTTCAATGTCACACTGTGACCTTATTCGTACTTATTTCACAAAACTGTTCCATCACAAACCTAAAGTGACTCTTCCTTTTTCGGAAAACTTTTTTAAATCTTCAAAATATTTCCAAAAATTAGAGTAATCAATTGACAGCGGCACCCTTGCAATAATATTTTTTTGCCTCGTAGTTGGCACCAGCCAAAAATTGAAACGTGCGGATGATTTGAGCGAGACAAAGCTAAAGAAGGTCACACCCACAATATGTCTTTTGATGCCTACCTCGCCCCTTACCGCTGGGTCTCAGCACAAACAAAATTCAGAGCGTTCCGACAGCCTTAAATGCCACAAAGCATGTATACACAAATTTTGTAGACAGACGACAGGATTGTGCACTGCGACCCGAGTTTTTTCGTCTCTGCCTTCGTTATAGTTACACAGAATGTTGCTCGTTTCGAAATGAAATACGATCCCAGAGCTTATCAGTTATCAGTAATCCAGTACAAATACAATATAGATAAATCGGTAATGAGATCTCATTTTCTTATGTTTTTTATTTGTTTTTTTGTACAATGCATTTAGTATGGCAGAAAAATAATTGTCAGTGAGACATACAAGTTGAATTGAGCGGCAAAACAATAAAGAACACTGTAATAGCATACAACGTCTCATGTATACCTATAAAAATTGTGCCGCTGACAATGATTTTCGATCCGTACTATAGGTGGAAAAATATGTCTGTCTGCAATATTTGTAAGTACATCACTTAACTGAGTATATCCAAACAATAATTTACTCAATGAAGAATTCTTGTCGCCCAGTCAACCTGTAAGTCCCATGTGGAATTACTAGAGCGTGGACGTATATGAAAAATAATTAGGGGAAATCTCATATTCTGACGACGAGTGAAAATTGTTTCAAATAATATAATTTGACTCATACAGGTATAGGGGAACACGGGTGAATCGTAGTGAGTTAAGGGAAACTGAAAAACTACACTTAAAAATCAAAATTAGTGTTGCCGTTTCATTTCTTCTCGGCTAGAAAGAGCTTTTCTCGTTCTTGTCATGTTTTTTCTGGATATACCTAGTGAAAATTCGTCAATTCAACCTGACATCTCTGATAGGTAGAGCAATGGAAATTATGTTTTTATGAGCTGGTTCTATCACAGGCTTACATCATCATATATATTAATACGCTAAGGTTAAGATGTTTGCCTCCCTTTTTCGAAAAAAACACACAATTGCTCCACGTAAATTTTATATCATTTTATAGATAATTGCTTGCTCTACGGACATCAACAACTAAACAATTTATTATTGCTTTTGTTTTTGTAAATTTATTAATTATTAAAATTATATATATAGATATACATTAAGACACAATACAGTAATGCTGCCATCTGACGGCTTTGATTTTTAAACAACGTCAATATGATTGACGGTCGGTAACTCTTTTGTTTAATTTCAAATCAACTCACGTATGTATCAATACTTTTCATATAGTGGCGCTTTAGCTCAACGTTTTTGATAGTTGCGCTTCTATGTGACAGTTTTAGAAAAATATTTTCTTGAACCGTCACTGAGCTTCCTAATGTAATACAACAAAAAGAAGAAAGTTATAAAGAGTGTGAGAAATTAGAAACGAATTTTAGTGCGAATTATTCGCACAGGTACCGCTAGTTTAGCTATATTTGTATATCAGCGGAGTGTAGTTAAATTGGTGAAATTTACACTGAAAAGTGTACGTTAGGTATATAATTCGTGGGTACTGTGTAGCGCAATGGTGTCAAAAGTGTCGACACTTTTTAAACTGAAGCACGATACCAAACAAACCCATTTTTTGTAGCGAAGACTGTGATATCAGTTTTCACATAAGAATCCTTGGTTACGTTCCACCAACGGTTGGTGTAATGGTCAACGTGCTGGCCTTTGGAAAAGTTGTCATGGGTTCGAATCCCACCATGTTCATGGATGTTTTGTGCGTTCAGCCTTAATTGATGATGTTATTAAAACTCTAATTACTTAAGCTATTGAGGGTCTATTTAATCTGCAATAAATAAAATCCAGTAACTGTAGATCAATTTCAGTAATTGGTTAATAACGAATGTGGCATAATGGCACATTCGTTATTGGAGACCTGAAAGGTTGCCGTCATTTTGACACAGCCTCTTTTTGACCTTCTAAGTTCTTGACCTATATAGTCGCAGCTCGCAAAACGGTTTCAAGCAAACGACGTGCTTTTCGTATTTTGTAAACGCATGAAATATATAGACTGACCACATTTACCCGGTGACTCCAATTCCCCCGTGTTCCCCTACGTTAATATATGTTCAGTGCACCACATGAAATTGTTATACTGTTATTATATTGTATACAATTTAATGTACAAAAAGAACCGTTAGCAATGCGCTATTGTTTTTGGTCTGTTTTCACACGAGCAGTGCAAAAGACTGTTGTGTTTTTAGTCCAATTCTCACATTGTTTTGTAATCACCGGACTGTCCTAAGCTGAGCAGAGCATATTTTAACAAGTGAACTCGGCGACACTTGGGTCACCCGGTGAAGAATTCTCATTTCAATCGTATAATCTTCTGTGCGATTAATTAAGTCTTGAATTTTGTGTTTAAAATTGTTTTGTAATCACCGGACTGTCCTAAGCGGAGCAGAGCATATTTTAACAAGTGAACTCGGCGACACTAGGGTCACCCGGTGAAGAATTCTCATTTCAATCGTATAATCTTCTGTGCGATTAATTAACTCTTGAATTTTGTGTTGAAATTTAAGCTCCCTTTTCCTTATGTTATACTAGTTTTACTGCAATTATTGTTCGGACGTTCATTAAACCAAGACTGTGTTATTTAAAATGGCACCTTTTAAGAAAATGTTTACATTAAAATAAAAAATTAAACTAGGGAATCTGTTTGGGAAAGAAAATTTATAATACGTTAATTATGGGGAACCTTCGGCGTAGGAAAACCAGAAGCAGCTCAATTTGTGAAAGACAAAGAAATCATTTAACAAAAATAGGCTTAAAAATTGATGATATTAAAATTGGTAAACTGCGTTTTAAGTGTCTTGCACGAACGTGCAGTTAGAACAAACCAATATCAAGACCTGTGTAATCCATTCCAATTTTCAATATTCGAATTTTTTCAACTTAAAACGAATTAAATCATATTCAGACATGTAAAAGTTTTTTTTTGCTTTAAAATAGAGTTTTTGGATAGCAGACAAAATAGTTCGAACCGTTTCACTGTATATCTAGTGAGCAATGATATTCTCACTCGTGTGACTGTTGAAACTCGTAAGTAATAAACCCCGTTACGCAACTAAATATTCAATCTACTATTATAGGTCTCCTTGACGACAGTGTTGTTTGAACTTTTGTGTTTAGTTTGCATATAAAAGTCATTGTTATTTATTAGTCATTACTAATTAGTTACTGCTTCATTAGGTAATTGTTGTCAAGTCAGTACCTTTAGTGTAAATTATTAAATGCGTAACGCAGACTTCCGTTCGTTCAACCGACAGTATTGTACATAATTTACTTACATAAATTTTTCCGCCTTTTATTGTTTTAAAGTATTTATTGCTAAGCAATAGGTAAGCATAATGTGTCGTTGTATCATTTCCTTATCCATAAACTCGGTTCAGTTTAAATGTTAGCTTTTAAGCTATTCACGAAATAAAGAAATCTAATATATAATAATCTAAAAAATTCTATGTTTAAGTGCATATAATTCCTTTCCACATTACGAATTCACTTTCATTGGAGATTGACAGTTTCCTGAGAACTACGTTGCCACTAAGCCTTATATTAAGTCTTTCCAAGAAAAAAAATCAAATGTCTGCCGGAACTCGCAAAAAACGGATTGGATTGTGAAATGTATGAAGCAGACAAATTAAATTGTTGCCCTGCAATATAAAGAATGTTTGGAATATTAGTGTCGTGTAGATAACTCGGTGAAATTTGCACTGAAAAGTTTACGTTTGGTATATAATCCATAGTGACACTTTTGTGTAACAAACGCAGTAGTGTCAAAAATGTCAATTTTTTTTAAACTGGAGCAGGGTACTAAACACATTTATTTTTTGTAGCTTAGTCCATTAGCTATCGAATAACTATATCACTTTCGTATTAAGTACTTACTCGACGCAATCCAAAGTTACACTATATCGAAGCCCGCCATGCACCGTAGAATTACGTCATAGTGGGGACCTCCACTCGCGTTCACTGCGTTTATGCAATGAATCTAGTTCCGATTTTAAAATTTACGTAAAAAATTATAGATGCGTAGATATACATATAAACCCCCCGGTTACGTCTAACCTATAACGAGCTGGCTTATTCATGTGCTGCAAAAGTGCGAAATTCGGCTAAGGAAGTTTCCTTTCAAAAATCTAGTGAGATAAAAGCGGCCATTTTTATTCGTGTAAGACCTCGCTGATAAAGAAAGTGTTTAAGGCAAACAAGATTTGTTCACCTCAAACTTTTTTTTTCTCAGTGCTAAGCTGGAATATTGCAGATATTTGCCAGTGACAAGTATTTCAGTAACCCAGTTATAGCGTGTTGCAGGTAAATCATGTAAATGTCTACTGTCACCTTCGTGTTGCTAATTGGGTCGCAGAATTTTCCGCTGCAAGGCTTTACGCAATAAAATGAGCGGAATGTATCATAAAGTCAAATTGACAGTTATTATAGTCGCGGAACAAAAGAGACAGGAAAACTGTATTCAAACCATCAATTTTATATCATTTTGCGATGTTGGATAATATGTGGGTTGGTAGTTGTACGTAAAATTTAAGCGGACGCAGCGATATCAACGTACGGAACGACGCATGAGAGGAGATTTCAACGCTGCGTGTGAAAGGACGCCCGCTCATATTCGTAATTCATAAGCAGTCTATTTATTTCGTCTGTTTTCTCTATAACATGATTTTAATTTGATTGATATAAACCTGTTTTAAAAAAAAGACCTACATATATTAACATAAAAAATTGTAATGGGATCTCTATCTGCAAATTTGTTTTCCTGCTTTTTTTTACAAAGCTACATTCACCCTGAGTAACATAGGCTATATTTATTGCAAGAAAATATTAGGGATCCTTACTAAAACTTTAGTAACGTAACTCAAAGTGTAAAAAAAATGCCATAAAACATCTTTCGTCGCATGCGCTGCGGAAACTATTGATGATAGAACAAAAGTATGTTCTACAATATTAAAGAACATATCAGTAACTACAAAAAAACTTTGCGATACTATATGTCTAACTATTATCGTTATGTCACAATAACCACTTTTTACATTTTAATAATCTATTTAGATAAAAGACGATGTATATGTAATCTATGGACTCCAAACGGGTAGACCATTTTTGATGAAATTTTCAGATAATTTTTAGATTAGCCCAGCGGGTGATCTTCTGAAGTTTGGTAGCGATCGGATCAACAGAATTTTTTTAATTTCTTTTTGGGAAATAAGATTTTTCTTCGATTTTTGAAGATTTACAAATAAAAGCGATTGAATTCGCGCAAATTCAATACACGTCGAGAATTTAATGATAATGATTCTCATCTTTTATATCCTATATATTACATTTACACCCGGGCGAAGCCGGACTGGGCCGCTAGTAAACTATATTTTGGTGCACTCTCAGATAGACTCACGATCGATCGACGTCGGTTGCGTTCACAAAAATAGTTTCGGATACGGTGTAGAATTTTTCAAAGTCAAAACTCACGATTGTATAATCTCGGGTATAAAGGGATATACGATCATAATAAGTAGGTCTGTATACAAAAATAATATTAATATATTATTCAAGTTTACTGTAACTTTAATTATATTCGCGACATGCAGCATGTCAACTTGTGGCGGTGGAGAAAGCTATCAGGCACGCTGCTCTCTGCCACGTTGAATCTCTTCTGCCATTATGCAAATCAACAGCTGTTCTGTTTACATATTGTATTAAACACGTGCTTATTATACTTGCTAAGTGGCGATATCTCCTGTGTTTGAGGAACGGCTGCAATGGAACCAAAATACTTCTAATATTCACCGACTGTAAAAAGTAAAGAGAAAATTCGTCTACTTTTTCGTTAGGACACACTAATTAGGGCTCCGTACCCAAGGTGTGGAACCATATCCGTTATTGTTGTTGTATGTCCTCGAACAGAGTTAAAGAATCAGCACTTTCAGTTGCATTGATATTGATATTTATTTTACTGTTAGCAAAAATTGATAACAATGCGTCTTAAATTACTACATAGTGTGTACAATATTTAAAATATAACAATATTAAAAACTTATATATTCAATGATATGCTATAAAAGCACCTATTTATTAAAAAATCCCGAAGGTTACGTTTAAAAATTTTAAAATTGTCAACATTTTTAATAGACGGAGGCAATTTATTAAAAAGTTTGGTACTTGCACCTAGTGAACCCTTGTTATACATAGATAATCGGTTTTTAGATAAATGAAGGTCGTTTGCCTGACGCGTGTTATTTCACTTCACCCAGGTTCTATTTCGAGAACTATATACAAAAAGTGTCAATACGATTTTCAATTAATTGAAGAAAAAAAATGAATTGATGCTAATTGGACCCAAATAACACTAGCTGCTGGTGGACTTAAAAAATAAATAAGATACAAATACAGTGTAAACTCTTTATAACATTATTCTTTATAACGATAAACTCTCTATAACATAGAAAAGATCACAATTTGGTTGGTTTACATTAAAACTCATACACTCTTTATAGCGCAGCAGCCATTCTCTATTACGAAGAAATGTGTTCATATTTAGACACAGAAAATCGTCATTGTCGGTGTTATTGTTTATGTTATCTTATCAGGTTACAAAAGAACCCAACTAAACCTTTAGAAAAATTTTTATTGTTTAATCAAGAAAATTCCACCACATATCAAGAGATGGATAGAATACATAAGAAAATACAAAACAAGTACTGCCAAAGCAAAAAACGTCAGGCAAAGTTAACTGACTATATGTATTAATTTTATCAAAAACATACATATTAAAGATTATTGTTAATTTGGTTGTTTTTCTTTCTTCACTCCGTATAACGGTAACTCTCTATAACGATAAAAAATGCTCGGTCCCTTGAGTTTCGTTATAAAGAGTTTACACAGTCGGACTCATGTATTTTCAACACCATCTATTTTCAACTGATTTTACTCACGTATTTTCAGAAGTTTAGTCCTTATACTTCTCATGCAAAGCGTCTCCTCCTACACAACTTAAAATACGTTTAACCTGTAATAAAGATTTTTTTCTGATTGCAATCTATGACTGCCACGAGGTCAGGATGAATTTAGATTTATTGTTTCGATGCAATCGAAGGTCCACTCTGTGACAATTCGATGCGGTTAAAATAATCAGTATTATTAGACGAAGACAGTGAACTCTGTCGATCTCATGATTTGCCGTAAATCAATCATTATTATATACGTACTACGCAACGGGCATTGAATCATAATTGAGCGAAAACCGGTGTGAAGGTGTTCTTGACACAGTTTTTCCACGATTCGCTATTTATTTCATTCACTCGTCGCACTCACTGACTGTCCACACCGGGGGCACTGACTGACTCCTGCCGGTCCGTTGTCAAGATCATCGTCTCGTTAAATCATAGCTGCGCTTTCTTTTATTTCATTGACCCACCAACATGGGCGTGTTGATCACAGTTTAGTGATCCAGTAACCACTTGCCTAATGTTTGATTCCGAATGCTTTAAATCCTCTTGAAGAGGACACAACCTTTGGTATGAAAGCACTGAATTCTAAAAAAAAGACTATGAATTTTGCACTACACACTACAGAAGTAAAACTGGTTTACTTATTGTAAAAAAAAAATAATAGTAATAAAAATTGCACCGACCGCTAGCATTCAACCTACAGTCATTTGGTTACGAAACAACCGTTCTATTTCGCCGCCAAATGTTTTACAGCCGGTTTTCATACTATATGGTATTTTGCGATACGTTCGTTACATTTTCAGCCTCATGAATCAATTTTACTCTATTGTGCCAAAAAAAGTTTTACGACGTGTATTGAGGTTTTCTGATGTATTTTCTTCTTTTTAGTTAGTTTCATTTTTGTGCAGTCGGTTTTCTTACTTTTTTTAAATAATAAATTTTTATAAAAATTGTTCGGGACTAAATTTATCACACTATGTATTTCAGAACAACATTGTGGTACTTAAAATAATTCCTACTCAAAAAAGGACCATATATTTTTTTTAATTGTCTTCTTAACATTTTTTTTTGTACTTTCCCTACGGAACAGCATTTTTGTATAAAATTTGTTTTTATGTAGATATAATACATACCATTATTTTTTCTGTAAGTACAATCTAATGTTTTACAATCTACATAATAAAGAGTTTAACAGCGGCCTCAAAGTGTTCATAAAAAACTATAATTATACGCTCATAATCTAAGGTCATTGTCAGTCCAGATTTTCTGACAAACGTTTTATCTATAACCGAACAAAAGTATTTTTGTCGATAAAGAACGGCCAGAGATAATGAATTTAATTTTATTCGCTGACCTCAAAATTACATCTTTTTTGTCCCAATTTTTCAGAAGTGATATCAAACGCAAATAAAATTTTTTTTTATCTCAATATTCGAACTGCAATTAATTTTACCATGAGAATTATAGATAATTATTAATTAATTATTTGTAAAGGTAATTTTTAAGATTATCAGTTTGCAGTAACATTGTTGAGATTTTATATTTATATGCACATAGAAGATGTTTGTAATTTTACAACTGATTGTTTTATAAATAAATGGTAATTAAACGAAGGTCCTTGAATATCACGCCACTGCAGTCATTGTTTTTGCATTTTAACATGTGCCATTTTCTAGTTTGCTAATTTGCCTGTTTAAATAAACAAATAAAATGTTGACAGTAAATATTGGAAATGCCAATTAGATTTGTGGTACTATTTTGTAGAGAATTTACAGTTTTATTTTAGTATTTTTATCGTAAAGTTAATTATGTAATTAGTTTAATTTATTTTTTTATTTTTTTTCTATACAAATTATACAAAATTTTGTTATCAAGGAAGACCGGTATTCTCTCTTCTCCCAAGACGATGATAATATAATATGTTACACTGTAAATATAGAACGGTCGCAGATAAATACGCTGTACAATATTTTGTTGTGGTGGCAGTTAGTAAACGTAATTAGGTATAATAAAAAAATAATGCAGTCATACAGAGGACAGTAATTATATATATTAATGTTATTTCTTAACTAAACAGTCAGTACAGAATTTGTGCTAACATTAAAATTGTGTAATAACTTAAGTAATAACAAATATTCGTGAGCGCAATGTTAGAGATCAGATATTTGTTCTTAATTCAAGGACATTCTATTTTTTAATATAAGTATATCATAATAATTTAGTAATAATTAGTGATAATTGCTGCGTACATTAATTGGAGAGGTATAAAGTCGATGGTCATCGATTTCATTTTGTTAATTTGTACTATAAATAAGCCATGGCCATGGAACAGACGCCTTAATCGTTTAATTTTTTTCAGATCGATAAGATGGCTGAACGTAGAGGCACGAAGGCTCTGGAGTTGTGGTGTCGACGAATGACCGAAGGTTATCCGGGTGTCAAAGTTGAAAACATGACGACCTCATGGAGGGACGGACTGGCGTTCTGCGCCATGATACACCATTTCAGACCGGACCTCATGTGAGTAAAACACATTTTATAAATTTGGAAGTTTATTCAAGGTCGACACAAGTCTTTCATCCTAGATGAGATTATAAAATTGCATTTCTCATTGTCAATTGTATCCTGCATCATCCTTCACTGAGGTTAAGTGACAGAAACCCAAAGAAAGACTTATTTCGATTGATTTACTTATCAACTTTTTAGGATCCCTGGGCGATGTGCAAAATCTATACCTTCTTAATTAAATTGATGTCTTTAAAGTTTCAAATCCTTCGGTATAGCATCATGTCTGTGCAATTGCATCAGTTTCTTCTGCTCGTATTGAACATTTCTGAAAACGAAAAATTGTAATAACTATTGTAAATGACCTCAATGAACTTGGGTGCCCATTGACTTCCACAACTCAAAATTCGAATTCCCGACTCTTAATGTCGTACGTTAAGGCGTTCAGTATCTGCAGTTAATGGATCTCTTCAGGGGAACATCGACATGTAGTTAACATTCCAATGTTATACGGGAATTAGCACTCCTTGTTCTCTAATAGACACATAGACGCTGATGATCTTAGCTGTTGAACGTCTATACTTTATACTCTGCAATCTATCTATCTTCTGACGATACAAAATCGCGTCATTCTCAGTCGATTGCAATCGCTCGAGATTCAATTTCACAGTAATGTAGTTAAGAGATTTATCTAGAAATGGGGTTTATTTAGCAAAGTTACTAGAGTCTAGACAAACCCTAGATCAATTATACCTCGGCGGTCGACTGCACTGTGCATGTGACGCGATTTCGAATCATGAGCACTGAATATGTTATGACAACAGGATGAGCTTCGACAGTTTTGTTTTGTTGTTGTTGAGGATTATGGTAGGCTAGGCTTGGCTATTCAGCGATGATGCAGAGTTAGAACGGGCAACCTTGACTACGTCTGTGTTGCTGCGTTGTGTGTGTTTATCTAGGTCTGTGTGCCTCCAGCGGCAGCGCGGGGCCGCCGGCGAAGAGTCTTTCTATCTCTCACATTTCTTACGGTTGTACCGATACACCTGTGTCAGGCGACCAGGCCAACAGCAGAGACTCTTCGCTGGAACAACATGATTGTCACATGATTTATCTTCAACGTGTTTACTGAATTAATAACGTTCTTTCTGAAAGAAAACAACTTGAAATACTGAAAAAAGTAACACCAACGCTTCCTTCATCATTTTAAACTTGTTAATCATCTCCTAATGATAAATGTTTTGTAGTAAATTTTTTTGAATTCAGTGTCTTCACGCCTTGTTCAAAAGATTCGATAAAACTAGAAATGTCAATGAGTTTTCGATTTTTAATGTATTATAAAATTTAAACATATTAACAATTTTTGTTCGATTATCCAAGTATACAGGCTTTAACGACCGGCGTTGTTTCAAATCGTCTTGGTTTCCGGACCGTGATCCATTCTAGAAATACCGGTGGACTCGACTTACAAAACCGTTTGGTTTTTCTCAGGAGACGGCACAAATCTCCTATACTAATCTACCTATAGTTTATACAATATGAATGACCCTAATGTTTGTAATTTAGTGCTAAATAATTAATTCAACTGTAGATTTGAGTGTTTTTTTTATTTTTTTATTATCGATGTTGACAGTACATCAATACTAATAATAAAACTTTAATGGAGGTTATCATGTGAATTACTTTTAAAGAAACGCATTTTTTAGACATATTGTTAGTTATAATATTGCTCATTTGTTCCACCATGTAACTCTTAAACCTCTATTCCAATTTTTATGAAATTTGGTACATGTTTATAGGGTTCCTCAAGTCAAAGTGTAGACTATATATAAATCTAATAAATAAAATAAAGTTTCTGTTAACAATGCTAGATATAAGTCAAGTAGACTTGCTTCTCCAAACTTGGCGTGAATTGTTTCGTTTAATACATTTTCATACCTCTTAAAAGTTACAACATTAGGATTTGGTTTTGTCTTTTATTGAAATTAAAAAACTGTCATTGAAATAAAGTTGTATTGTTTTTTTTTTTTTACAATAAAAAAAAGAAATCATGTCGTGTGTTTACAATGACTAGTTATTCTAGTTTTATGGAAAATTATGTTAGAGCTGCTCGCTGGTGAATATACACATTTGAAAACAAAGACACATTATGGAGGAATTTTTAATAAAAAGCTATAAGTGCAATAACTGTGTTTGAAGCAAAAGTGAGTTTTTTTTAACACACTTAGCACAGTCGAATGACTCAGCCATTCAATCGTCTATAACTGGACTTCGGATAGTAAGGTCTCCTAACCGCTCGTTTTTGCGCTAGAAATAATCACAATACTAATACTAGCGCATCATGTGTCATCGTCATATCTTTAGTTTTGGATTTATTTGGTTACGATACGCGATATCAATACGAATTAGTATTAATCGGCGTCGGTAGTCCTTTTATAAATCCAACAAAATCGTTTTTGTATAAAATAGCAATTTTGTATTATTCTTCATCAGTAAACTGCTCTTATTTAGGGAAGAAGGGGGAAATAGCAGAGATCTTAAAAATCGTAAATATCAAATTTGGTTTCGATTTGTTAAACGGTCGAATTTTCAGAGATGTTCCTGAAGAAAGTAATACGCATTTTCGTATATTGCGCGAATCTGATTTGCATTTGGCCTTTTTTTTCGATACGTCGAGATCATGAAACGTAATCCGTCGAAATTTCAAATTCGTTTTTTTTTCGTCATGACAAAACTTCCTTCGAAGCTCTATTTTTGACTTCAATTCAGAGCCTTAAGGGCGCCTTCTGCGTCTTAAATGCTACTCCTTCCTGTCATGCTTACCGAATTACACCAGCCATGTCGCTCGATGTAGCTTGATTTTGGTGAGCTGCAATTTCCTATGAAAATAATAACATTTCTTATTGTATTATCTCATGAATCGCGAATTATTGTTTCTTTTTAATTATTTATTAAAACAGTACTGGAAACTATGAGAATCCAAATGCATGTTACGTAATTATAATGGGTTATTGAAGAGTACTTTTGTTATGTAAGTCAATTTACATAGAATACTACCAACATTATATAAATAAAATAAATATGTATTATATTATATAGCTCTCGGAAGAATAGAACCCGCAGTAACAATAATTATTAATAGCATTATTGTTGAAATTATAGTGATGCAATGCCTTTTAACATTTCTGTGTAACAATTGAATGGAGTTACTGTGGCAATTCTCTATGGTTTGATAATTCCGGGAATTTTAAGTATTCATATGGAAATTGAACGTAATTTAACTGTCCATAAAATTACAGGATATTGGCGCTGCATTAAAAGTTCAACCGTAGTCCTTTATAATAATTTCAACAAATAGGCATCACATCACAAACATGTATAAATAACCAGTTTCAAGTTAAATATGAAATTTTATTTAATTATCGTAGTAAGCACAATGAAATAAAATAAAACAAGTACCTAGATAAAGAAACTAGTTAAAATGTCTCATTAAACCCGACACGTAAGAACAATTTGCTACCAATCTTCCAACACTCGAGACGGTACAGTAATGGCCATTTCAGAATAGAATGTCAGCTTAACCGAGCACCGAGGCTACAAGAATGAGTAAGACTCGTAATAGAGTTATATTTCTGGTTATTTATTATTTTTTCTTGTGATATTATGATTGCAACGAACAGTACTAAGAAAAGAGTATTATTTTATGGTTCTTTCCGACAGTGACTTTGCAAGCTTGAACAAAAATGACGTCTACCGCAACAACGAGCTGGCGTTTCGAATAGCCGAGAGCCATCTGGGAATCCCCGCCCTGCTCGACGCCGAAGACATGGTCGAGTATTCGGTACCGGATCGTCTATCGATCCTCACCTATCTGTCGCAGTTTTATCAGGCTTTTGGAGGATCACAAGGTCAGTAATAGCAATAAAATATGTGTTTGTTGGTGTAGTTCTGACGGCTCTGAACTAGCTTTAAAACAGTTTTTGAACTGTTTTGACTGCGTGATGGTTAAATTCTCGGGCGGTTAGAACTGCTTATTTGTTTGTCAAATTCTCTTCTAGCCGTTTCAGAATTGATTATCCCCTACACAAGTAAATAACTTTTTTAAACGCTAATATTTGACAACAACATGGAACTGATTTTAGTAATAAATCGTTTTGTTGAAAAACCATATTTTAATTACAATTCTGATTTGGTTCAGTTCAGTTCGGATTGCCTGAAGAGCTCGACAAACAAACCTAATGTTATCCCATCTATTTGTTGTCGATTGATGTCCAACAAGAATTGGTTAACTCCCATTGTTGTGTTTCGCAACGTCGTTTAACGTAACGCAACGTAATCTGTTTGATGACATGAATAATATATCTGTTGTACAATGTCCGGTGAAATTTGTTGTATAATTTAATTAAAACCAAATACCGCTGATGGGCTTCGTTTATTAAGAAACATACATGTAATGTAGTATAATTATTGTGGTGCTATTCTTCGAATTATATACAGTGATGTTAGATAGCCTCTCCGGCAATTTAACGCCCATTCCAGGTATGCGCTAAATGCAGACACGACTGCAACTCGTACCAGAAATATTAGATTGCATCCGCCGCTAACCTTATATGAGATAATAATATTATCAGGAGTCTTATGATTAGATGTATTTGGTATCGTGGTCCAGTTAAAAAAGTGTTTACTGTATAAAAGTGTAACCACGGCTTATATACCTACCTAACGCACACTTTTAAGTGTAAATTAGTTATCTATATACTAAACTAAATATATATACCAAACATGCCTAACTCTTTTGCAATTCGGTCTACTTTCATGCCAATCGTTGTTAGTATCTGTTTTTATATTTTGCTAAGCTTATAGGTTAAGAACTGGCCACATGAAACCCGCCCCATGTATCAGTAAGTAAAAAAATAAAAGGCGTATTTTAAGCAAGATTAGAAATAAAAGAACTTGCCGAAGCTAAAATGTGGCCTAAGACGACTAATTAGGCCACTCCCGGTTGATATTTTGACTAGGGAAACATAATTTTAATGATGGCTATTTTACGATACATTTGGGTGTCGCACGCGAAAAAAAAATGATGCCATCGCAAACTCATTTTCTAAGTAACCGTTCATTTCAAAAAAAATGTTTCAAACGAAAACTTTCGTTCTATTTCGTTTTCCTAAAAAATTCAGATCTTATTGGATCAAAATTATTTTAAATCATACTGCCGAAGATTTCGCCGCATATGGGACAAGACATCCTAGGAATATTATCATAATACTCGTTGCTATCAACATTGAATGTTGATCGCAACAAGTAAATAGAGCACATTCGCTAGTAGTGGATGTGCAAAATATATATTTTGCACATCCACTACTAGCGAGTGTGCTATATTTTCATTTTACTTCAACATACATAAGAAAATTGTAAAAATATTTATTGAAAATGATTTAATTTAACGACTTAGAACACACTGTATCTTTGACAAGAATTCTTCTATCTTTAATCTTGCTTAAACTTTCTACTGACTGATGCATATGGTTTGACACGTCTGGTTCTTGAACTATTATTTTAATGCCAGGAACGACTGTAGTACCCTAATGTTTGGATATATAAATAACATAATATAACTTTAAACCCACTTAAGAGATAATATGTATACTGTATAGGATCGAAGTAGAAATATTTAAAGTACTTAGCAAAAGTGAGATTTGTGGAAAAATAATATTTGGGGAACTAAAACCAAATCTAGATAAAACTTTTACATATATCTCTTCAGCCATGGTGATTAACTCTTTGTTCCACTAATTCAACTGAGTATTTACAGTCCCCACACGGCATATTGGCAACGTAATGTTGTAATCTTTACGTATGCTTCTAATGCCAGGTTAGTCACGTTGTAGGTATTTATTCACTGTTTGAAAGTACCCACAACAAAAAGGAATGCTTTGTCTGTTTACTCAGTGTATATTGAATTAGTAAAAAAGAGTCGTAAATCCTAGAACGTACTTAACTATACAGGGTGTCATTTATTTATTTTAAGTCCAATATCACAGAGAACGACTAGCTGGGCTTACCTGTCGATGACGAGGCGTCTATTTCCGTTTGCGTATTCAGTAGGAGGCAATACTGCTTCCAAGCAAGCACGTTTATGTAAGAGGCCAGTGCGCGACTCTGTTTGCAATGAAAATTAGCAGCTGACCGTTGAAACATAGACAATATAGCGATAGCGCTGAAAATCTCAAGTCAAGATCCACCCACAAAATATATGTTATTCCTTTCCAGACGATCAACTCCATTTTTGTAGAACAAATTATAGAAAACATGGAAACTTTAAGTTAAATCCTACTCAAATTCTTACATCTTGAAAATCATGTGACAGTAGGAAAATGAAAAATGCAATTATATCATTTGAAACAGGGCAATTCGGTAGATCGCTGGACAGTTTGTAATTGAATGTCTCTAAAAAAAATTTTAAATATCGTATAAAGCTTCGTGATCCTGTAATTAACTATTCGATTGGCGGAGTATAAATAACAGACTAATAGAATTGTTTTTTTTGTCGCATATCATTTGTTTCTTTGATTCATTCTAATTTTAAAGCGTGAATAGTACAGACTGTATAAAATGTTATCTGATGACATCGGCCTTATCACTAACTGTTATCGTCGGTGCAATGGATTATAAAAACAGGTAGAGGCTACAGCTGCAGAAGACAATACTATCTACAATAATTTTACAGTGGTCATTGCTACAACCGGCGGACGATAACAGAATTCTATACTGTCGAATCACCTTATTAGAAGTGTTCTATTTTTACTACTATTTGCTTTGAGGCTGCTATTACAAGTATTGTTTCCGCCAGTTGCATCATTCACGTTGGTTTATCATAAAGGAACACTTGCATTAGTCCACGTGTTATTCTAGTCAGAATGAACAGCTGTTAGTTAATGACTGGAATCCTAGTCGCAAGCAAAAACAAAAGCTGTTTCATTAGATCGATCTGTATTGAACGCATTGTAACTGTTACAGGAGGATCTCCGACGAGGCTGATGAGCAAACGAACGTCGACGACGTCGCCTGATCACGGCATGGTGTCCCCCGGATCTGCTGGTCCGCCCGCCAAGGTTAGTGGCATCGCTTGCTTGCACTACTGCTTTGCTGCTTCCTGTCTGTATTAGTTCTGGTCAGATTCTGGTTAATTGAAACATCAGAAAAAATGCATTTGTATCACTTCTATTTTTATTATGCATTCTTAAACTTGTAGAATCAGTTCAGAGTAATTACGTTCTTTAAAAATGCTGATTGGTAAAAATGACGTAATCGTGTTACTATGAACCAAAACTAAATAACAATATATCTAACAAAACGAATACCAATTCGAACTTTCTGCATTGTAATATATTTTACGAATAATTTGGAAAAACATTAGTTTTCGCTTTTGAATAGCCGTAGCAACTTATGGTAGCAATTTTGGTATCTGAATCGACCGTATAAATTTACCAGCATACTTTTAGAACACTCCGTATATTTTTAGCAAAATCACATCACTTAAAACGAATACATAAGTAAAAATTCATTTGCTGTGCTTATTTTTACAAAGTGTACATAAAATCAAGATCACAATATTTTCAACGAACCTGGCCAGTAAAAATCAGACAAATCAGATCGGATTGCGGTGGGAGTCTGGAGCATTCTTGTCATTGGTGTAATCGTCCGAAGGTTTCTGGTGGGATTAGTGCATGTTGAAATTGCAATTTGCATATTTATCTCTCAAATCAATCAGAAATGTACAAAAAGCTCATATGTGGAAATCTTTCGAAATATTGAAATAGTATGACTTAATCCAATCTCCAGCATAAACTTTCTGCATCTTAATAGACAACAGATGCTTATGATCTCTGTAGTCGAGCATCTATAATGTATAATATCTATCTCATTAAACATCGAAATAGCATCTTCAATGTCCTTTTTTGTAATAATATTGGTAATGCGTGTAGCTCTTTCATCAAGTGGTGTCAAATCGGGGAAGGTAAGCTATTCGGTTTTATCATCAAGTAACACGTCCCACTATTGATCTGCTTTCCTTCCTCTCTGTGTTTCCACTTAAAACTTCTATTAACGATTTTCCATATTATCGTCGCTACAATCTCATACGGGCGTATCTAATAAATTTACTATTGCCTGTAAGAACATTTAAATGATATTTTAGGAATACATGACGTATTACAACTGCGAGGCAAAATTAAATTTTAGGGACTTTTACGGGAAAAAATCATAATTTATATATCCCATAGTCTGTTGCATTAAGAAAGTTTCAAGAGGATTGAATAGCCGTGCGTGTAGCGATGCCATTGTTTATAATATGGCGTCTATATTACAGATCCCCGGTTCTCCCAAATTCTAATCAGTATGGAAGTATGAATTTAATTTTCCATTGATTATTTATTATAATAAGGATTTGAAAATGTGAATTGGTATTAGATTTGACTAACTTTGGCTATTGGAGACCTAAAAAAATGTCCAAGGTTGTATTATCAAGCTGAATAAACTTGAAGAATACCAGGAATTATTCGAAAGAACGCAACTTAAATAGGACACTACGTGAGATGATAGGAATCCATAAATAAAAGTTTTTAGGGAAGAATAATAAGAATTTGTTTCTAAGAGATAACGTCACTGCATGATTGTAGCAAAAACTTTTCCTAACTTCCGTTAATTTGGATCATTTCATTAGAGCATGGAAATTATACACTCATATGTTTTTTAATCATTCTAAATAACGCGAAATGTTTTTTATAAGTTGTAGAGCTCCTTCAGTGTACATTGTAGTCGTAACTAGACTTTTCATAAAATGTTTATACATTTCTAAACATTTAATAAAATGGATGCGTCGACCGTACATTAATTCCGGTTTTGCCTACCGCCAAAATATTATATCGAAATACTCAATCTTTCTAAATTGATCTAACGATTCCTTAACATTGCGTGCACATCTTGAAACATAGTTGCCAAACGTTGACCTAAAAATCAAAATAAGAAATTTGAGTAACTTGTGGATAACAGTAAATATTTGTTTATAAATAATTAATTTATAGTTCCAGCAATGACCTTTACATTTCTTATTAAGGGCTTTGCAACGTTAATGACAACATAGTTGTCTGGAAACAAATGAAAGTGAATTCGTATTATGGAAAAGAATTATAGACATTTATTGCATTGTGAATGGTCATGGGTCTTGCCTACTCATACGAAATTACTTTTAAAGTAATTTTTCATCTTCATTGTTGACGTTAAGAACAATCGAATGGCTCAAGCTTATACTAAACAAGTCGCTTTTGTAACATACTTCAGTTTGCACTTTTTTTAACAAAAAATAAGAGAATAACATACTTCGGGAAGTATTGTAACATAATGGATCAATTCTGGTAAACAGTGTGACATTTGGCTGTACATTTTACTGTTACATATTAGTATAACGCTGTTTTGTTTTAAAACAAGTCACTGTCTTCAACCGTGTTAAGGCAAAATAAATGACAAACGGTGGTTTCTGCAAAACAGTATGAGGGTGATAGCACCGATTGTCCTCTGTAATATAGATTTTCGTTAGGGCTGCGCTGTTTAACCAGTCAACGTGATCTGTTTATTTGTGTCCGCAATTTTTAAGTAGATTTTGTAATATTAGTAAAATATAAGTTTCTGAGTCTTCAAAAACAGCTGAAAACTCTACAGATGTTTGAATGCTATACATAGTCAAAATTTTCATTTATATTTAGTGACTTTAAAGTTGAATTTTTTTGGAGAATAGTCGAGATCTGGAACGCTTTAGTTGTTATTGCGTGTCCATGACTCGTTTATTACAAACCCTGTGATACCAGGTTCAAATTTGAGAATTGTCGAAAGTAGTAATTGGATTTTCAAATTTTAAAATAAGAAAAGAATTAATTGAAAAAAAAAATTGTTGAAATGACACTAAGTTCAGGTACCTTAGTAGTTGATGGGTGTAAATAAATTTGAAAGGAAAAATTATCTTTTTATTAATTTTTTTTGTTGCTTAGAGTACTTATGTAGATAATTTTAAATCCGTTTGCCATCGAAAATAACTACCTTTTTTCCAACTGCCCTCACTTCTCTTAGTTTTCTTTATAGTTATAAAGTAATAAACGGAAAAGAAGAAAAAACTAAAAATAAACTAATCACTAATTGTTATAAATTCTTAATTCAGTTATTAAATTATTGTTGAACCTTGTATTATTGTATTTATGGTGATTGTATTCAAATTTCAAAAATCAAATAATTTTAAAAAGGCCTAACTAAAATCTAATCCTTAACCATTTATTATTTATTTTATAAGTCTTTTTTTAAACATGATATTCACTTCAGTGTAAATAATTTGATGTTTTAAAAACATATGAAGATGGTTTAGCTATACAGATATTATGTTATGTTAATTAATTTGAAGGCATGTCCGTAATGTAATGACCAATATGTAGCATGTAGCGATGTACAATATTATTTCTAATGCATATTGCGCTGCGTTTGACAAGTGCATTTTTTTGTTTATTTTCAATTAAAAACAAAAGACAATACATCACACTGTATCCCACAAAACGAACGTTTTGTTTTTAAATTTATGATTAGCATATTTCGAACAAAAATACATTTAGAAAATTTCCGTATCTTAAGTTCAATAAATCAGCAATTGCAACGTTCCAATAATGTAACCGTTGAAACGGTTCAGTTAAGTCTTTTTTTTCGTTATCTCGGATTGATTTTGTTTGTACCAATTGCCCGATATTTAGTTGTAATATTCGTTTCATAATTTTTTTCACCATTGTTGTCAAAGTGACACCATATAGTTTTAGAAAAGCACCAAAACACACACACACATACATATAGCACCATGCATTTCACAGAATAGTTATTGTTTTGTTTACGTAGTGTAATCGTGTTCGTTCCATTCCTTGGATTCAACTCGATGGACAGCAGTCACATCAGGAAACCAGACTATCTATATGGTTTTTTTTTATTTCTATCATGAATATTGTTTAGTTTATGTGTAGTTTCCAGTCACTACTCCTGCCTAGTCATATACAATTAAACGTCCGACATCTTGTTGGGATCATTTCCCGGACATGCGCCCTTAATGTGTTCGCGTCGTGGAAAGATTCATATAAGATGTCTCACATTATTAGATTTGTAGTAAGCACGAGTGTTGTACTTTGTATTGTACTGGAATAAATACGGAGTCTAGTGACGTCACGATCCAGTTATTTGAGTAATAAGGCATATCTCGTAATAGTAGATTTGGATCAAAGGACCTGAGTGTAACACGAGATCACTAATTGCAATTTCAATATAAATATAAAATTGATGTTTTTGGTCAACTATCGATTATCTCAGATGTACCGCCATCATGTTAATTATCCTTTCTAGATTATGAATAAATGAGATTTTAGCTATCTCATTGGAGAAGCAACATCTTAACTTTTTATGGGGGCGGGTGATTGTTTCAGAAGTTCTATGTTTCAGTTTTTCTATCGGGAAAAAATTTGTCAAATCTTACTTGCTCTTCAGGAGTTTGTGAGTTTTTAAGCGCATGCTTCAAAGGAATGGAACGAGATGCAATTGTTTTATTTTTTTCGTCGATACATGTCACTAAATTCGCACTGTTTATTTTTTGTTTCCTTAGGAGGAAAGCTTGGACATTATGGGACAATATAAGCCCGAAATATTCTGCTAGAAGGTAATTGTGCTTTTTTTTTTGTTATTTTTTTATTTATTATGTATGCTTTTATTTTTGCTTGGTATTTGTTACAGAACTATAGACCGTTGTTTTAGCGGTTTCCATGTATGTTTTAATGGGTGTTTCATTATCATTACCTCTCATTTTGTTGCTTCTGAGAGAACTGACATTTTGTTTTTAATAATCGTGTAATTAGAAAGGGACAATATTGCGAAGTGAGGTGTATCACTTTTTTTTACAATTTTTTTCGTCAAATATTTGATATCAAAACGTAATAACATACTATTTTGATACAAAAATATAGTTTCCTTGTGTATAAACATTCTTTCTAACGTAGAAAACGAAATTAAGTACGTCAAATGGGACTAAAAATAACTACACAAATCTAGTGTTAGAGCTAATGACATGTAAGCAGGCAACCCAACTCACGTTCATGCAAACAATTGCCACCGGACGGAGTTTTATTTTAGTGAATATACTGTTGGGTCTTTTTGAGACAATAATCTACATTGTCGACCACACGATTGTTTTTTTTTGAGTTTTTATTAGCTACGCTTAAAAAACAGACAAATATAATTAAACTTGTTTGTTTCTTAAGCGTAGCTAATACAAGTCGACAATGTAGAGTATTAATTTTGTCTCAAAAAGATCCAACAATACCATTGCAGGAAATGTATGAATACGGGTTCTTTCTTATATGGGGCGAAGTCTTTTGATATAATACAAACACCAATTGTCACTTCAAATTATATTGGCATTAAAATCTGAGATCTAAATTTCAATATTAATTTTAGGATTTTTTTTAAAAGTCGCTTCAGTTATTTCATGTCGAATTGTAACGGTCGGTAAATTTAAATAAAATAGGGTTCGTTTAAATACTGTTTGTAACATAGCACATACTTATTGATAGCGTATAATATTTAATAGTACATATTAATTATCAGTTAAAAAGTAAATACAAAGAAGATTAACTTGGACTTAATTATTCCTGTACAGAATAAAAAACATTTTCTGTTAAGAATTTCTTAGACATAGCTTATACTTTTTTTTTATACTTATCATACATGAATGTTGAATGATGATTCATTTGCGATAGATTGACAATATTGATTTTGTTGGTCGATCTTTTTCACTGTTAATGTTAAATTAACCGTGAATCTCCATTGAAATGGTCAGTCATGTTATGTTACGTGTATCGTTCTAATTAATCAGCATAGGAAGTGACCACATCCTGTGTTTGACTATTGTCAAAATAATTGGCACAAATATTATGAAGTATACTGTAATCAAGCAACAGCTACGATATCTTTAATATTTAAATAATATTTATATGTAACTTCTGTGAATTTAAATTAATTTCTTGTGTTTCATAGTAAAAAGTGCCTTCCATTTTGTTCACAGATAGCGGCAAAAGGCGGTATCGGCGGCGGTGTCCTACGACGTGAGCCGTGCAGTCGATGCTCCCTGCCCGTGTTCCTCGCGGAGCGCCTTTTAGTCGGCCGACGCCTCTACCATCGTACGTGTTTCCGATGCGCGCGTTGTTCACACCAACTCAGTCTCGCCAATTGCTATGAAACCGAGGACGGTCAGTATTGTTGTGAAACGTGTCCAGACGAGGAGGAGAATGTTCAAATAACGAAAGCGCATTCAGAAAATGAGGTCGACTCGTGCTTAGAGAAACAAAAGGTGCTGACTCGATCCCTCAGCGACGAAGAGAAGCAGAAAGGACTGCTGCGATATGAAGACAGCGTCGACGTTTCTCCAATGTCCAAAGCGATGAGCGATTTCATGAACAGTAACATGCTCGAACCCGATTTACCAAATGGTCGGGAGTCTCCTCCTCTGTCGGAAGAACCGGTCGAGTCTGAGTTGTCGCCGATCGTTGAAGCAGTTAACGCGTGTGTAGAGTGCGTCGACGAACGCGGCGAAGGACAATGTGTAAATAAATATGTAGAATTGCCGTTACCGAACGTTCCTGAGGACGGATTGGAACGGCCTGTAAATAACGAACAAATTAACTATAAGTGTGACGATAAGTGTGACGATAGTTTAAGTAGCGGTGATAAAGCTAATGCTGTTACCAAAGAAACTAACGCAGCTGCGAACAAAGACGATCTACCAAATTCAAGACTGTCTCTGGTCAAAACGCGAATGCAGATGTTTGAAAAAGATGCTTTGTCGCAACAAGAACAAAATATAGAAAGTAGAATTAGTTTAAGTTCAAATCAATTAGATAACGATAAACTGTGTGAATCTCAAATACCCAAAGTGCCTTCATTAGACAAGTTAGATAACACAAATAAACAAACACTAGAGTCAGAACAGTTGAAAACCGAATTTAATAAAACAAACGATATTGATCTAGATTCAGTTCAGAAAAGTGATACAGAAATATCTTTTGCCACAGATGAAACAAAGTTAGATAAAAGTTTAGAAGAGAATGAAAACCTTTCAGTGAAAGTGGAAATTTTGTTACCTGTATCAAAAAGTGGGAGAAACTCTGTAGTGGAAAATGACGAATCAAACGTTTATCCTGAGGAATTAAATCCGTTTGGGGATGATGATGATGGCCATGATATAAAACTTGTGGAAAAGAGAAGCACCAATCCGTTTGGTAGCTCCGATGAAGATGAAGAAGAAATGAAGAAGCCTCCAGTACCGAGTCCAAGAACAAAGAAAACTGTCGAAGCGCCAAAAGTTTGCTTGAATCCATTTTGGAGTGACGGGGAAGAACCTAGCGATGATGAAGCGAAGACTACAACGCCCGTACCTAAACCGAGAATGGCCATGTAAGTATATGAAACAAAAACAAATTAAGGTTATTCGATCGTTAGAGCACTTTTCAGATAAAAATCGGAAATTTAATTAAATTTAAAAAAAGTTGAACGTCTAGGTTTCAAGTAATGTAAGCAATGAAAGATTTTTCAAATCGATTGTTTCTCAAATTTTGAGATACAACTTGTTCTTTTAGATTCAGTTTTGATGTAAAAATTGTTTTTATAACTAGTTTTTGTTAATTTGGCGCAAACATAATATAAAAATATATAACGTCATTAGAGTATCGAGCACGCCAGCAAAATCTGAGTCGAGCCTAAAGTCATCCGCTGGACAACCGCTTTGTAAAATAGGCACGCCATATGATTCAACAGTGTCGTTAAATAGCAGCGGCCAGCGAACTCCTTGCGGAACCGTACGTAAAAAGAAACCAGCACCTCCTCCCCCGAGCGTCGCTAAAGAACTTTTTGCTGCTGATGAATCGTCCTTACATAGTTCCATATCATCAAGTCCTTCTCATAGCAGGGTAAGCGACTTGCTTTTGTTTTATTTAACAAACTAATGCTACGATGCAGAAAGCGTTGTCAAAAGAAAATGATTTGACAAAGACCTTAGATTGGTATTATGGTAAAATTAATTCTGTTAAAGATTTTGGAAGTCTTGCTTGTGATTACCAATTAACGTTAAAATTATGTTTTTATTTGAATACAGTCAACATTCCTATTCTACAATGCTTTTCTTATATAGAAATATGTGTGGTCACAATCTAAGGTCATTGTCATTGTCAAATCGGTTTTTTCTGACGCGTTCTGCAACTCAGCATAAAAAACTTGTTCGTGTTGGTCAAACTCTGGTTTTTACCGGTACTGCTCATGACTTTCTTAGCCACATTCACCGAAGATCAGTGCAAAATTACGCAAGAACAGACCTGCTCCAGCGCCTCCCAATTCTACACCAAGTACAACTGACGCTATCGTTACGTCTGCCGAATTGAAAGACAAGTTGGTGGCTGTGTCTGACGAACAAATAACGGACAAAAGTTTTGGTTCGTCAGAATGGGAGAAAGCTAAAACCAGTAAAGATGAACAAAACAGGACGAGGCAGAGCATGATTTCAAGTACGAACAGTACTATAAGTAAGTTTTTTTATTTTTTCACAGGAAATTGGACAATTAAATGTAGTTATACTAATTTAAAAATTGCGACGTTTCGTTAATTGTTGTAAACTTTGTCAGGCACAACTTTAACTAGTTAACCGTAACATTAATAAAATTTTGATGTTTAATAAAGACATGTATGTATACATATAACTGCCACAAATAGTAAATTATTCAAACAAATTGAAATTTTCTCTTAGAGAAAAAATTATTTCATAATTAAAACTATTCCTTTTGAATGAAAAGTAACATACAGTGTAAACTCCATATAGCGACGATGAAGGGACTGCGCATTTTCTGGCATTATAGAGAGTTGTCGTTATATGAAGAGAAAGAAAAATCAATATTGTTTTACTATTATAGTATTATTTAATAACAACGCATAAAATTTACAACACAAATAACAACGCTTATTGCGTAAAATTTGTTATCTTCGTCTGATGAGGTATGATATATAAACCTGCAGTTCTTATCAATTTCGGCAACTTAGAAAGTACCTACAAACAGTAAATGCTTTATAAGTTGCCGAAATTACTTGCTTTATAATGACATATAGTCGTTATTTAGAGTGGGTGTGATGCTATATAGAGTGTATCGTTGATAGACAACAAGGCAAACCAACCAATTTCGTCGTTTTAGGGAGTTTGACGTTAAATCGAGTGACGTTACAAGTAGTTTACACTGTATTTTGTTTTACAAATGAATTTATTTTGTAACGTCTTTCTTTTCTTAGGTCCGACGTCAGATAACGATATGCCAAGTTTTCCAACAATGAACAAAAGCATGTATGGCAAATGGAAGCGAAAGAAAGGGCCGGCGCCCCCGAGACCGGCTGCTCCACAGAGACGTCAGATTCGAGCGTTGCCAATGATTGAAGATTTAAAGCGCGAGCTAGAATTGATTGAGGTGCAACAACAAGGTCTAGAGAAACAGGGCGTCAAGATTGAGCAGTTGATTAGGGAGAAATGCGAGGGACCCAACAGTAGTGACGGTAAAAGCATACTTTCAACTTTTCAATGCTTTTTAGTCAGTTATGTATCCGACACTAATTTCATGTATTGTAGATGCTTCGATGACACCCGAAGTTGAAGATCTCGTTTTACAGTTGTTCGAGTTAGTAAATGAAAAGAATGAACTTTTCAGAAAACAGGCAGAGCTTATGTACTTGTAAGTGAAACTAATAAAATTTTTATTCTTTCGTCTTGTTTGTGGTTTAAACGAGTTTTGTATGTTTTTTTAGACGTAGACAACAGCGATTGGAAGAAGAGCATGCAGATTTGGAATACCAAATTCGATGCTTGATGGCTCAGCCAGAAAAAAACAAAACTGATTCGGATAAAGCTCGAGAAGAAGAGTTGATTAGCAGGCTAGTTGAAGTCGTTGAAAGGCGTAATGAAATTGTTGAATGTTTAGAAATGGATCGATTGCGTGAAGCCGAAGAAGATCTGAGTATCAGTTCACATCTGACTTTGTTGGCTGCTAAGAGAGATGAAGAATCTAATTTACAGTCTCAAAGCCCAGTTAAAGTGTCGAAGAAAGAGAAGAGAAAAATTAAAAAAGAGAAAAGAGCTAGAGCGAAAGGTAATAATATGGATGCTGATAAAGACGTCGATGAATCTGAATCGACGATATCTGTATCACCGATTAAAGATAAAAAAAAGAAAAAGTGGTTTCTGAAAATATAAATGTTCTTTTTAATAGATTTATTTATGAAACGCCTTTATTATTTTTTTTATTTAGCTTCAATCAATGATATGATCGGAATCTACTTATTTTGTTTGTTTGTTTTTTTTTATCATCAATACAAATTTATCAAATAATATTTTTTTTACAAAAATGAGACGTAGAAAACAAGCCATTCCTTGTGAAAAATTATAAAAATATACCTAGATAATATTTAAAGTCATAATAATTTGGCTATTTAAAATAGATATTTTGATAATTGGATTATACAATTTACATTATTTCCATATTTAAATAATTGTTATACAAAATAACTTAATATTAACAAAATGTTAGTGCCATTTAAAATTACCGAAAGAGTGAAAATTTCAGTAGACATACATGAAACAATTGCTGTTCACAACAGTCATTTGTTTCGACTACAATACATTGAAGATGGCTATGAAAAACTAGACTGCTGTATTTTTTCAACTGTTTTATTTTAATATTATACTAACATATATAAAAACACAGCAATATTTATTTATACACAAGATAAAATCTTGGTTTTTGTTGTAACAAATTTTTACAATTTTGATTTTTTTTTTCAAAAGGATAAACGCCCCCGTTTTCAGTGGAATATACTGTTTTCAATATAATTACTAGAATTATGTTCGCTGTTATTTAGTACTTGTTTAAAGCAAACTCATAGCATTTGAGGTGGTCGAATTTCCGCTAAAATTTAACGTTGCAGATAATAGTGTATTACACACAAGAGCCGAAAGTTGAATTTCCTGCACTGCGCCACTTGATGCCTGAGGTGAAGTCGAGGGCATCATATGTCGTGCAGTGTTGGACTTTCAGCTTTCTAATCGTGTGGTGTATACTATTTTTCTTCATACTTTCATTACTTTCGAGTGAATAATATTGAGGTTATATCCGTAATGACACTTGACACATGCAGCTTATAATGCTTATATCATAACGTACCTTTTACTGGCGAACATGATGACAAACGCCATCAGTGCGCATGACAAAACTGTTTAGACCCGCCTATACAGACCATATGTGTGTAATTCCAGCTTGTGATAACAACAATGCAGAAATATTATACTTTCTGATCTGAAATCGAATCAGAAAGTATGTACTTTCGGCATAGTATGAAGAAAAAATTATTTGTGTCAGACAAATTTAGTCTTTGCATAAAGAAATGGACTGATGGTAGTTTGCATCATTTTAATCCCTTTCCAGAAAATAGCACAATAATAACAGCGATAGTGGTATTAGTTATATTTCTAGTTTAATAAGACTGATATTACCTGTATATGATCTATGTGAAGAAAGTATTTTCTTAGGTGTTCTGTTACTTTAGCACCATGTATATTATTTATAAGATCAGGAGAAATGCTAAATTTATTGCGGTTAAAATTTATGTACAAATTATAAGTGGTGCTAAAGTTACGCATTTGTTCTTCATCAGTTTTAATAAATATAAAATTAATAATAAAAATATTGATTATAAATTTTAATTTTGTCCAATTTCCTGCTAATTTTAAACTTAAAAATATTAATGTTTTTAATTTTTGTAGTTTTTATTTAATTGCATAGTACATTTAGATATTACAAAAAAACAATATTTTGTTTGTAAGTTTTAAAGTAATATGTTTTAAAAATGGCCGATGTTCAACCGTTTTCGGTCTAAGTCGAATTTTCAGTTGTTTTTTAGTGTATTTGCCATAAGGCAACATACACTATTGGCGTTGGTCGGATGGCGGGACCTAGGGGTCGGACCAAAATTTCTCGACGTTTCATAACCTCCTAAACACTTTTGCACCATTTTTGAAAATGTTTATATATATATATGTATATATATATATATATATATATATATATATATATATATATTTATATACGTATATATATATATATATATATATATATGTGCGGGCAATAACTTTCGAAGGAGTTAATTAATTTTAATGAAATTTGGTATACATGTTGGAATCCATCACCGCACGAAGCCTATTTAAAATGGGCCTAATCGGGTCATTTTAAGGGTAGTTTTTAGGGGTTGAAAAAAGTTTTTGGGCCCAAAAATACCGAAAAAATTCTCAGAATCGTTTCAAAATTGAAATTTAACCCTTTAGTAGCAATTAAAAAGTGCTCCTAAAATTATAAGCAAATCGGCCCGACAGGACCGGACTTACAAATTTTATGAAAACACTAGTTTGCGTATACGAATTTACTTACTGAAGGTCGTATTTAATTTGGTGTAGATGTTGGATTGATAACAATATTTCAACTGATAAAATTATTATTTTAAGGGGTGTATTAAGGGGTTCAATTTTTTTTATTTTGTCCAAATACAAACTTAAGTTCGCATAATAAAGCCACAATACCTATATTAGCAAATACACTATATTGTCGGCAGGGTTTTGGCACTGCGACCCGGTTTTTTTTTTTACTTTTGATCAAAAGAACTATAAACAAAAAAAAATGTGAGCCGTCGTGGGACGCCTGGCGATGTGAAGCATTACACAGATATTCACCAGTAAAATGGAGACAGTAATACACGTAAAGTAGCAAGTGTGTAGTGTAGTAGAGAGGGAACCGCTCAGTATAAGGTACTGAGAGGGAAGCGTCGAATCAGAAAAAGCCAACGAGATGCGAGGCTTGCGTCTAGCAATTTAAACGTTTTCACTCCCATCTAAGCGCACCATTAGATGTTTCACATAAAAAAAAGGAATGTAAAATAAAAGAACGCCCAATTTGCTTCATGTCAGCCACGCGTAGGCAATGGACACAAAATGAATCTTTAGTTTTAGCGAAACCTTCAGTTTGTTTTTGGCTGAAGCCAATAATTTTACCGATGGTGACGTTTTTGGTCGAAACTGATTATTCAGTCAGTCTATGTCAGAACGAAACTACTACCGCAGATTAGTGTCCAAAAAATGAACTATCAAATTTTGTGAACGGAAAAATCATGAAAAACCCTATGTCTAAATATGTGTACTTCGTGCAAATAAAATAGAATTATATTTCTTTTCATTATATTTATTTCAAAAAATGATGATTTCTTGCAAAACAAATATCAATGAATTACAAAGTTAATGGTCATGTTTCCACTTGGTAATTTCTTGACGTTCCCGTATTACTTCGTCCAAATATGGTTTAAGATATCTTATGTCTTCTTCATATTTGGTCCATTTATCTTTGGGCAAAACGGTATGCATTAGCGACAATTGCATTGCTCGTATCTGCCGATAAACTCGTTCATCTTTCAGTGGAAGAGGGAGTCGTCGAAGAGCCTCCACTATATCTGGATCATCCTCTCGCAATAAATCATCCCAAAGCAGACCGTATTGATTATGGCCCGAAAGCCTGAATGCGACTTTTCTTACGAAAGTAAAAAATGGACAGACAAAAACTCTGGTGCCTGTGTACTTCAGCGAACACAGATTTTGTCTACTTCGGTTTAATATCGCAAAAGCCATCTTTTATCAATTCTGTTGACTGGACTTGAAATGATGTCTGATATTTTCTTATTGAAAAAATTAAAGGCTTTATCACTTTATTCACTATTTCAACACAAGCTCTGTTTACAAAATATTTCAATTTTTCTACTAGCTATTAGTTAACATATACTGTCATTGTTCAAACGTAAAGATTTGAAATCATATGGAAATTATCTAGTGGAATAATTTTTAATAATGTTGGATAATCATTTGCTTAACCTCACAAGCTAACTGTTTTTGTAGTTTGTGTATAACCTCGTCTGTTGCAAGACCGAAGTGTCATAATTTTTTTACTTTAATTAATTAAAAAAACTAGAAAAATATAAATAAAATGTTTGCTTTACGGTGTTTTAAATTACCTGGTAAGTAAATATACTGTACTGTGCTTTATTTAAGTGTAGAGTGTCTATAATGTTTTTTTTATTTTTTAGGTGCAAAATCCGTAATATCAATACAGACGGCTGGCTTAAAATATTTTCCACCTCCTGTAAAATATGAAGGTAAAATTATTGATTTGTTATTAATTTTGTAGAATCGTAAATTGTTGAATTTGCTGGATAATCGCGGGAGTGTTATTTTAACTAAATAACCTAACAAGCTTACAAATTACAAAAGATATTTAAAAAAAGAACAATAAATTGTAAACCAGTTGCAATCTAGTTTACAATAATGAGTATTTACCATTGCATTTTTCGCGTTATCTGTTATACAATACATCCGGCAGAAGGTGAGAGAAAAACCGAAATTTGGCTTCTGCTGTAAAACTGACCTTCGGTCGGACTCAATTTGTAACGTTGAAATAACTACTAAGTGGGAAATTCATGTTGAAAAATATTTTTCGTCTCCTTAAAATTTGGCACAGACAGCAGACATTCAATAATCGCACATGCTTTTCTATATCTCTGCCGGTTTAAGAACTGTAGGCTTAAAGAAACAATACTTTGCAATTAATTAAACGAAATGATTGTAGAAATGGAGTTTCCTGAAAGACGTAAACTTAGATTTGTTGAGAAAGTTCCACAATATCCGCCCACAATGAGGCCTCCGAAAATGCAAAAACGTTTGAGATTGTTAAGAGGACCAGAGTTATTACATAACACTTTCCTACATAAGCAATATGGAATCATCGTAAGTGATGTTTTGTTTTATATTAAATGTATTAACGCTAGTGAATCAGTTAAAGTGTTGAACTTGTTAATTACGAAATATAAATTAATTACGAAATATAAACCTAAATTGAAATAACACAATTGTGTTGGGTTGCAGAAAGTATAGTCAGAAAATCTGATTTGATAATGACCTATAGTTTGTTCATCTTTATATTGCACACCAGAACTGGTGACTAACGAAAAATAACACACTATATTACAGGCCATTTGATTTATATCGTGTGCTAATGTAAAAACGACTTAGAACAAAAATTTAAATGAACTGTCAGAAATTGACATTAATTGTATTGTAAATATTTAAAAAAGAAACAAATACAACGAGATTTTTAATACGCGCCACAGTTCTAAAAGGTTCTGAAGCTAGATGCAAATGGAGGCTTGCGCAGGTACAGTCGGTTGAAAAACTGTAAACTCGCCGTATATTGTTATTTTTAATTTTTCTTTAATCTAAAGGTCTAATATCTTGCATAAAGTCATCCAAAAAATTATTTTTCGTGCTTGTCTATGCAAAACTGTATTAGGCATCGTGATCAATTAACAATCAAAGAAACAACTTAACAGTAGCGTACTGGACTGTACTTGATAGCAGGAAAGCGACAAGTGACACGACAACCAGCGATAACCAATCACCGACGAGCGCACGTTCTGTGCCGGTAACTGGGAGGTGGTGGGAGTCTTCCTTTCCCACAAAACAACCAGGACGGCTTTAAAATATGCATTTGCGACGCTGTTTGTGACTAACTTCAGAACCTTTTAGAACTGTGGCGAGTATGATACATTTGGAAAAAGTGAAATTGTTTAATATATTGATTTCCTCACATCACAGAACTAATAATTAACGTAATTTTATCCGCAAAATAAAAGTGAATAAATGTATGTTGTAGGCTGAGTGTGGAGGTCGTTTAAAATGGGGTCACTTTGAAATGATTCGCCTTACAGTTAACAGAGGGTTAGACGAAAAGAAAATGTTTGCAGTTTGGCGTGTGGACCCTCCGTGGCAACCGATCACTAAAAAGGGTCAAGGACAGCGGATGGGTGGAGGGAAAGGTGCTATTGATCATTATGTAACGCCTGTTAAAGCTGGAAGAGTTATTGTTGAAGTTGCAGGATATTGTGAATTTTTCGAAGTGAAACGATTTTTAGATATTGTTGCGGCTAATTTGCCATTTGCAGCAAAAGCATATTCGTACGAAACCTTACAGAAAAAAAGAGAATATGAAGAAATGATTGAAAGAGAAAATATAAATCCATTTAATTTTAAATTTTTGGTTCAGAATAACATGTTAGGTTGCCAAAAATGGACGAAACCACTCGATCGACAATGGTTTGGAAAATATAACTAAAAGTAAAGGTTATTTTTAAATTTAAAACATTTTTTTGTATGTTTTGTTTGATTAAATCAGAAACTTTCAAATGACGTTTTTTTTTCAACGATTCCTAATCTCTATTTTTTTTAAGTTTGAAATAATCAACATCAGGCGTTTTAATAAAAATATATTTATTTGTTATACAGTGTAATCAGTCTCTAAACCGTTATTATTATAAAAAGCCAACAATTCTTGAATGCAAGTATTTAATCGGTGATTGAACACGGTAATATTCCGAAGAATAACTTCAGAACTCGTACTTTCGTCTACTGACAGCAACTTGAACAATTCTGCCCGCGTCGGACACATACGAGAGATTACCTGAAATGAATGCAACTGATTTTTATTTGGTGACTTAAAAATGGTAAGCGCTATTTTTTTAAATTACAACTATTCTTTGTCAGTGTACCACTATCAAATTTTGATGTGAAACATCTAATGATGTGCTTGGAAGGGAGTGAAAACGTTTAGTTTGCAAGACGCGATGTCCCATTTGGCCAACATCGCGTCTTGTCAGTTCTTTCCGATTTGGCACACTCCTCTCTTAATACCTTATACTGAGCGCTTCCCTCTCTACTACACCACACGCTCGCTACTTTACGCGTGTTAGTATGTTGGCAATTTACTCGTGAATATCAGTAATGTTTCACACCTGCTAGGCGTCCAGTGATGACTTAATTTTTTCGTTTTTGAGTGATATATACTTATAAAAATTCTATAAAAACATTACCTAATCAGGTATCATAAAAAAAATAGAATTACAGTCAGATATCCAATTCAAGGTGACCCGAGGCCCTGGAATTTTTTGTAGGTCATTCAAACTAGCAGCGTCTAATTTTTAAATTTGAGAATAAGAAAACTAGTTTTTTGTACTTCATGAGAATAAAAAGTCTGGGAAAAATTTGCGTTTTGGGTCCTGGAAAACTCAGGAATTATTTTCACGCAGCGAATTTCTATTTTATTTATATGTATTGACGTAACGACTAAATTATTGTTGTATAATAGCTGGACTCATCATTTTTACCTTAAATAATTGCTTTGCCATCCATCCATGATATTGCTCTAAGGTACTTGCGTAAGCAGTTTTTAAAAATGGCACTAAACTTTGCTTTTTTTTGCTATCTTCGAGGACACATTCGAAAAAACGTAAAATGAACTGCAATGCTCTGAAAACAGCATATAAATATATAATTCGAATTAAGAGCCCACTGAATTTCTGCCGGTTGGTATTACCTTCTCAACCACATTAAGGCATCAGTTGCTGTATTCAGACCCTGCTTCTTTTCTGCTAAAATCATCTGTTGCAAATATTTATATTCGTCAGGATTTTCATTATACTTTTTTGTCAATTTCTGGAATAAAAATAATGCGTAACGTCGATATTTTATGCTCTCACAAAATTAAATAATTAAAGCTATTCTGAATTGCATTTATTCCATATTGCGTATTTCTAATATTGTAAGAATGAACGACGAATTTTTAAAGTGATTATAATTTTCGCTAGTTACATCAATGCAGTAAGTACACTCCCACTAATCCGGATATCCGGTCACTCGAATTTAAAAAATCAATAAATTTGGAATTTTAATCACAACAATGATTTATTTTGATAATCGTACGCCAGATGCTAGGTTAAAAACGTAGATCTATACATGCAATATATTTAAATTAAAGTTAAGCTTTAGGGAGAGAAAAAACATAGATTTTTTTTACTTTACCACATCTAGTCCGGATTAACGGGACTCTACTGTATGCAAACACTTAGGAAAGTAATTAGTTTGAATCAATAATTGGGTATTGATAATATATCTAAGAGACGTATACCGGTATGAATAACTCTTTGTGATAAAATAATCGTTTAGAACTAGGCACGCCTCCCCTAACTATAAGCCATGATGGTTATACCGAATGTTCCTAACAACAAAATTAATAGCAGAACGCGTAGCAATGCCATTATTTACGTGGATTCTTTATTACAAGCCCCCAGATCTCAATCCAAGAATTAGTAAAAGTATTAGTTGATTTTTTTTCAGTTTATTATTAAAAATAATAAATTGAAAACATGAATTGCTATTAGGCGCAAATAATACTAGCTGTTGGTGGCCTTTAAATAAATGAATACCTCAATATTTCCATTCACGTCGTATTTAACAGGCGTGAAAGCTGTCCCAAATTTCTCTGAAAAAGGAACATTTCTTGAGTGTTAAAACATATAGGTTACTTAACTTAAAAGCAAGATAAAAACATACCAATTAAAGCAACAACGCTTTTACAGGAATTTAAGAATAGCACTGTATCGATATTACCATTTTCTAAATCAGGAAAAAATAAATTCGTTTTGGTGAAATAAGTTTCAATTGATTGTGGTTCGATATTGTCATTGCTTGACATTTTATTGAATTTTATGAATCACCTAATTTCTAAAATTTGAACAATCTCATTTCGTAAAATATTTTTGAAAATATAAAAATAACACTTATATAAATAAAACAGTTTAACACTAATCACAAAGTAAAATTATTACTATTTCAATTAAATCATTTATGTGACGTATCAATTTTTAATAAACAAAAACGCCAACAAAGTATGTTGTCATAGTTCAACTCTGCAGTGACATTTCAGTCTGACAGGTGACCTAACCTAAAATTTATCGTAACTGTAACTTTTCTACATGACCTACTTGTCGCTGTTACAGTTACGATAAATTCGGTGAACATGTGGAGTGCGCTACTATGCACGGAGTACTCGGTCCACCAGTCATCACTGAGTAAACGGGTACTCAGTGATAATTGGTGGATAGAGTATTCCGTGCATAGTAGCGCACTCCACTTGTCCACCGAATCAGCTATCACATTAACCGAAAAAATCTACTAAGATTATACTTTATTCGTTTAATTTACAATTAAAATAAATTTAAAAAAAAGCATTTAATTTTTTTCTTTTATAGCGTTTGCTTTAATATTTTTCCATAACTGTCTTCTATGAAAAGAACAGAATTATTATTCAGTACTGAATCGGGTAGAGTGAATTTATGTCGGCGGTTCATTCCGGTAAACTCCCACCAAGTTTGTACAAATTCAGTTGATTTGCTTCGGATTTCAACGATTCTTATTCCAGCACCAGAACTAATTTCTTTGTTCTCGTAATTGTATGTCAAATGGCTGTCTTTATTTTGCTCGGCGTTAAACCACCTAAAATAACATAAAAATTTAAACTTTTGGTTATAGACGCTCGAAAACTGAGGTCCTTAGAAAATGACGCTCTCTTTCTACCTATGATAGTAGAGAATAAGAACACAGTTTCTTGTAAAATACGTTAGATCTGGGAACTCATAATTAATAATTTCATTTCCATCGTCTATTTGTTCATTGCATTCGAGTATATCCGTATATTTCATAGAAGTTGAATATTTTTTATTTTCAACAGACGACCTTTGCTTGTTAATTTGACATCCCGGGACAAAAGACACATCGAAATTTCTTATGATTGGCACCATAGATATTTTAGATGAAATGGGTCGAACAGTATTTAATTTGTTGCTCTTTCTAATAACATTTTTTGGTGCAGTAAAAACAAGATCAATGTTGTCAAATCCACGATCCATGATGCCGTCTTCTGTATGACCCAAATCAAACGTATGTCCAAGTTCATGACAAACTGATCCCAATGTTGTCGTAAAGCACGCTCCGTGAGTGCCTCTTAAATAAAACAATCATGTATCAATGTAATAAGCACTATTATTAATTTTTTCACTTTGAGGATTAAACAAGTGAATTGAATTGATTTACAGTTTCGTGATATACAGAAATACAATAATTAATTAAATGATTGGATCAATTTTAAATTGAGTTATTTAAAATAAAAAACAGCCATTAAATAAAAAAAATAAATATTTTTAAAATACCTGTAACAACTATCGTCCATTAAAATTGACTTATCAATTTTGGTATCATCGGTAAAAGCGCTAAGAATTTGTTCTATATTTTGCGGCCATGTATGAAGACATGCAGACCCGAAAACTGCTAAACCGCCTCCTCCCAACGCTGCGTGAGCTTCAGTCATCTTAACAATAGTTTCGTGACTTAATGCTTTATCTAAATCAAGTTTGGAACCGTCATACCAAGTACAAGATATAAAAGCTAAATATTTTCTTTTATCGCTAGCAATGGTAGATCTCATTAATTCTCTTCCGAAATAAATCCAAAGATCCATTTCATTCATTTTCTTTGCGCGTTTTATATTTAAACTACTTTTAAAGACAACGCATTCTCCGATTTCTGGATTGATTTCATGTTCAAGCTGAAACGTTTTACGACCTAAATTTGATTCATGTATTTTTTCAGCATACACTGTTTGTATTAATTTAGCACCTAAAGCAATTCGAGCGCAAGCGTCTTCTGGCGCGTTTTTACAGTTTTGGGGTGCTTGAAAATATCCGTCATGCCCTTCGCATATAATATAAACGGGCAAGACGCAATATTCCGTATTTAAAGGTCGGTACGTCAAGTTCAATTTATAAGAATAATGTAAATATTCAATCGTTAATTTATTTATCCCCTTTTGCAATTCGATTAAGCATTTAAAACTATTCTGAATCAGAATCCAATTAGTTTTTTTAACTGTTTCATTGCTGTGGTTGTAGGCAGTTATTTCACCTGTTAATTCAGTTTTACTTTGAATAAATCCTTTTATCAAACATAATGAATAAGGAATTGTTTCATCGTCTTGTAGATTCGTTATAATAATTGGATTATCATTAGAATTTGTATTGGATCCCTATAACAGAGCAAATTACAACTGGATATTGTAACAATAGGTAATAACAATGTCAACTTCAATCTTTTAGAAACGTCACATACCATTTTTGACAAATGGAAAATTTACATTAACGGAATTACTTGACATTTTGATTCGATTATGTCAATCTATATTTTGCTGACTACAACGCTAAACTCTTCGAACTAATGGTTTCAAATATATTCTGTCCGATGCCGCTCGCGCAGTTCAGCGAATAGAGAATCAGAATATCTTTTGGCATACTCAATGCTTTTGGTTTACAAAAATAAACTAAAGAAGTGATGTCGTGTTAGGTTAAAATAACATGTTTAATATCACAAAACACATACGTGTTCTGTGTTTAATATCAAAAAAGTAAACGATAGTGTTTAATTAAAAGAACGATGTACAAAGATAACGTCTTATAATATAATTTACAGAACGGTGCATAAATTTTTCAATAGCCATAACCACAATGAAGCTGTATTGTTTAAGCGGTGATCCAAATAAACCCTGTTCAGTGTTATGTTTTAAAGAGTTGACTGTTATGTTGGACTGCGGTTTATCATGTCAAACAATATTGAATTTTTTACCAATGCCGTTAGTTCCTAGTGCTCGCTTAGCAAATTTACCGGTATGGAATTCAAGGGATCTTGGAGAGACTCAACTTGAAGGTGAAATAAGAGAATGTTGTGGAAAAGTGTTTGTTGATTCTCAACCAGAGTTCAGTTCGCCTTTAGAAAAATTGATAGAATTTTCGCAAATTGATGTTATATTAATATCAAATTATATGTGTATGTTGGCATTGCCTTTTATAACAGAAGGTACGGATTTCAATGGAACGGTATACGCTACGGAACCTACTTTACAAATTGGTCGCTTTTTAATGGAAGAACTCGTAGAATTTATAACTCAAAGTCCAAAATTAGCCTCGGCAACTCAGTGGAAAAACTTATTACACATATTACCACCTCCGTTATCAGAATGTCTTCGACCGAAGACTTGGAAACACATCTATAACATGAATTCTGTTAACTCGAGTCTGTCGCGAGTGCAGATGGTGGGGTATGATGAAAAATTGAATATTTATGGAGGCCTCCAGGTAATTCCTGTTAGCTCAGGTTACTGTCTCGGGTCAAGCAATTGGATACTCAGCACAGAACACGAGAAGATAGCCTATGTAAGCGGTTCTTCTACATTGACCACACATCCGCGACCAATGGATCAAACGGCGCTGCGTGCCGCTGATGTCCTAATAATGACTGGTCTTACGCAGACGCCTCTTGCCAATCCAGACGGCATGCTGGGAATGCTATGTATGACCGTTGCGATGACGGCTAGAGCCGGTGGAAGCGTATTGATTCCGTGCTATCCATCCGGTGTTGTTTACGATCTGTTTGAATGCCTGTCATCTCATTTGGACAGTACAGGTATGTCGCAGCTACCGATGTACTTCATTTCGCCGGTTGCTGATTCATCTTTAGCTTATTCCAATATTCTAGCGGAATGGTTATCGACAGGCAAACAGAATAAAGTTTATTTGCCAGAGGAACCGTTTCCGCATGCGTTTCTAGTAAAAAACTCTCGTCTTAAGCACTTTAAACACATACATTCAGAAGGTTTCAGTGCAGATTTTCGTCAACCAGCTGTTGTCTTCTGTGGCCATCCAAGTTTAAGATTTGGAGACGCTGTACACTTTGTAGAATTGTGGGCCGGAAACGCCGCGAATACAATTATTTTTACTGAACCGGATTTTGATCATCTTGAAGCTTTAGCTCCGTTCCAACCTGTCGCCATAAAAGCTGTTCATTGTCCTATTGACACGTCTTTGAATTTTACTCAGGCTAACAAATTGATTCGCGATCTCAAACCGGGTGCTCTGGTGGTCCCCCAATGCTATACGCAACCGCCACCCTCAGCTCCAGCAAGAACTGATCTAATTATAGATTACTTGGACCGACCGGTTCTCTCTTACAAACGGGGCGACGTTGTGTCATTGCCTATCAAACGTAAACGGAGCAGAATCTTCATATCGCCAGACGTCGCGTCTAAAATAATACCGAGAGAAGTTAGAAATGGAGTCAGTTTGTGTTCTGTGACGGGACAACTGGAAGTGAAAGATAATTTAATTCACATAGAAAAAGTTGACAGAAACAAACTAAAAACAAAAAAAATGTCTGTCGGAAATGGTGGCGATGTGAAATATGAATGGGGCAGTTTTGACGTGAATGAATTTGTTAGTAAATTGGCACAAGAGGGTATAACGGACGCTAAAGTGGAGCCCGGCTCAAGTGGTATAATTATACATTTGCCTGAGGAAGACACCATTATTCAAGTGGATGATCATTCTACACATATTTTTTGTGAGGGTGATAGCAAATTAAGAATGAAGTTACGACAGACACTTTTGAAATGCCTTCGAAAATTTTAGTATTTATATGTTTAATAAAAATCAATTTAGAATGTATCTTTGTTTATTTACACATATTTTATAAATCGAAATATAAGCTTAAAACAATATATTTCTCTCTTAATTAAATAATAATACAATATACTTATTTACATTAAAATAATGTACAACACAGCTATGTTTAACAAATATTTATCTGGCGTATTTATACTAACATGTACTATGATTGTTGTAATGATATCGAACCTGTCTGGGTTTGAAATATCTGTCCGTTTTCGTCTTCTTCAACAATAATGATCTGTTGATTAGATTCGGCTAGAAATTGTTCTTGTATATTATCACAGATGAAGACGTGTTGGAACTCGCCGACAGAGTCGTCTCCTCGACTTTCGGCAGCCGCAGCCAATAAAACTTCAATGTTCTTTTGCGTATACGCGGAGTCCTCGGCAGTTTCTTGACCGTCATGAATTATGACTATCTGCTGTTCTTCAGAATTACTACTGTCGTTCGATATGATGTTAAGGAACTGGCCAGGTTCAGTTCTGTTTGCCGCGTCGATTAATATTTGTACGTTACGTTCATCTGCTTGGGAAACGACTCTGGTAGCTAACTCTGCCTGCCGACGCCGATATTCTTCGGCTTCGGGATATCGGCGTTTGCGAGTTATGCGTTTTATTTTACTGCGATCGATTTCGACTTGATAACCGACCGGTAGGAGTTCCATATCTTTGACCGTTTCGTATGTCGGTTGTTTATGCGTGGTGCAATTCCGAACGTACAGAGGTCGAAGTTTTTCTGGCAAGGGATGCGACGAGTACGCAAATAGTTTAGTTATACCGGTCATCATGCGTTTCATTTGTTTTTTCGTCGACGCTGCCATTTCCATTTTCATAACCAAGTCCGATGAGTCTAACAATTGCTGTTTAAATTGTTTCGGACCAATCATGATTTGCTGATCGACTAGTAAATGTTTTCTACCGTATCTTATGAGACCGTTGTCTCTATTGCGATTATTTGTGAGAAATTTTTTATATGTATTGGGCGCCACTCTTGAACTTTTTTTGTTATCTGGTTCTGGAATGGGTACGGTTCGAACCACTTTGCCGCCATATGTTACGTATTTCGGTTCTCGTTTAACGACAAGTTTATCGTTGTCTAATTCTGTCACGAAATTTTCTTCTGCAATTTTGTCAGTAAATGCATGCGAATCTACTTGGTCAGGTATAATAAAATCTGTTTCTTCCTGTTCTGTTTCTGACCTTAGCTGAACAGGAATCGGCCTCATAACCAACTGACCTTCCTCAACACAAGGAATATAAGCCGTTTCAACACCATCCTCCGTTTCAAGAATAATTGTATTTTGATCGAGCGTAATTTCTTCATTGTCTTCAGTTTTTATATTAAACGTTTGTAAGTGGGGGTCCAGCAAGTTCTGAATAATATACGTGCCTTTATTCTCTTCCATGGTTGTGGTAGCATACATTATATAAAAATCGACAAAATATTCCGCAAATCACTAGTGCATATTTAAATTTGGCGATTTTCACAATTTACAACAAGAGCAGAATCTAGTGTTAATAAATGTAAAGCTTTATGATGGCCGTCAACTGTAGCATTATATCTACGGTACGATCGTGGACGATATTCAGAAATATTCCTATGAATGCTCAATGTATCAGAGTATCAAATTCAGTTAAAGTATGTCAATGGTATTTTTTCGCTGAACTGGTGACTATAAATTGACAGTCTTGTTTCACAAACAGATTGTCGTTTTGTAAATTGAGAAACGAATAAAATATATTTCTAATTAAACAAAATATTAACAGTAATGTGTATTTGATCAGTGTGAACATAAGTGCTTTAAATCTAAATTTATAATCAACAAATTGTCAAAATGGGTAAGGGTTTCAACAATTATATGTGCAAGAAATTTTTTCATCCAGCTTCAAGAGAAAACTTAAAAAGAGTAAGTAATAGTTTCCAAATTAACTATCGTTAACATAGACAGCCGAATAATTAATTGTGCTTTTTAAGGTATGGATGGCAGAGCAGAAAAGTGAGGCTTACAAAAAGAAACAAGAAGAACTTCGAGTTCAGTATGAGAAAGAACAAGATTTACATGAAAACAAGTACGCAACGCATTTTTATTTATATATTTTTTATATCGTATATTCATCCTCGATAATGTAACTAATGTTTCTTTGTACGTTTTTAGAGCTATACTAAGCAAAGAGAGCAAAGACAAACTGAGTGTGAATTTTATGTACGAACCACCACCGGGCACCAAAAGAGAGCGCGAGAGAGAGGACAATGAACCAGAATATAAGTTCGAGTGGCAGAGAAAATATAACGCGCCGAGAGAGAGTTATTGTAAGGGTGATTCTGAGATTCGCGATCAACCTTTCGGTATTCAAGTGAGAAACGTGCGTTGTATCAAGTGTCATAAATGGGGCCACATAAATACCGGTAAGATCCATCTCACACAGTCGATTGAGTGACTGACGCGTTTGTTAGTGTTAAAACAATGCGTTTTCATTTGTTTCCAGATAAGGAATGTCCTCTGTATAGCATATCGATGAGTGCAGCCCGCGCGGCAGAGGCTGGCCCTTCATTGGATCAACAAACCTTAATGCAGCAGATGTTGGACGACGGTTTGTTGCTGAAGACCGGTACTTTCAACATGCGTGAACACAATCAGCAGCGAGAGAACCAAAAACTAATCATGCCCTGCAAAGATGATAGCGACAATGATGACGACCCTAAGTCAGTGTTGGCCTCACTAACGAAAAAACAAAAGTTGAAACTTCTTAAGTAAGACTTTTTTTCTTTTTTGTCCTTGGTAATTATTCTAAAAATGTTTTGTCGGGAGAAAGGACTTTTTAAGTATACACTTATTTGTTATTTATAGCGACGTTTCGTCCCTTGAGTGGAACTTTTTCAAGCTTTATAACTATTACTTGTTTTGATCAAGTAGATATAAAAGTCAAAATACACATGTAAATATAAATTTTAGTTAAACATTTTTGAAACTAATGCAAATTTGTTTTTAGGAGACTAGAAAAGCTTGAAAAAAAGACAAAAAAATCAACGAAAAGCAAGAAAAGTAAGAAAAAAAAGCATAAAAGTAAATCAAAAGATAGTGATGACGAATCTAGTGAATCTAGCTCGTCTGATGATAGCTCGTCGGAATCATCAGAAGAGGAACCGGCTAAGAAGAAAAAGAAAAAATCAAAAAAGAGTGATTCAGAGGAGAAAAAGAAAAAAAAACACAAGTCCAAGAAAAAATTAAGAAGTAGTTTTTCTGATTCTGATAAAGATAAAAAGAAGAGAAAGGATAAAAAGAAAAGCAAGTCAAAACTTAGAGATGAAAAAGAAAAGTCAGAAAAAAATGAAATCGATTCAGACGATACGGAAATTACTGAGTACCGAAGAAACGCTTTACTGAGCGTATTGGAGAGAACGTCAGGAAAATTTAGGACTGATGAAAAGCATTCCAAAGAAAGGGAGTCCGGTAAACATAGACTGGAAAATGGAGTTGATAAAGAAAAGAAAGATAAATATTTCAAACATAAATCAAGTAAACACAGTTCTCAAAATGGACGATCGCATTCCACAGACAGAAAAAGAAAATCTAGCCATGCGGAAAATTCATATCCCGAAAAAAAGAGGCGAATCTGAACATACTTTAAGCGTTTGCCGGTGTTTTGTAAGTTATATAGAATTATTGTAATATCAATGCCTTAACCGGAACCTAAAAAACATTTTTATATGTAATAACCAAAGATGGCAAATTTGATCCACACCAATTAAATTCGGCTTCAGAGTCGCAAACGCCAACTTTCTGCCTTGGTAACACATTTTATCAATGCTTTAGTTCGTGTGTGAGGTAAATAATATTCTAGTTAAGGCATTAAACTTTTATTTTTGTGTTGATTGTTAAAAAATTGCAAATAAGAAACATAAAATATGACCAAGTCATTTTATTCTGACACTAAAAATAACTTTTATTACAGGTGTTTCAATATTCAAAATAAATATAAATTTTGCTGCAACTACAGTAAACGTCAAACAAATTATATTATTTTTACAATACGTAATCTAATTCATATCTTATATATTGATTTTTCGGGTCGTTTGTGATTCTCGGGTATCCGGCTACAAGGGCGTCCTGTCCACCGATGTATAAGGAATTATATATTTTCCAGTAAACGTCTCGTACTTTCCTTGCGGGATGGAAAAGTCCCTGAAAACAAAACATTAAAGGATGTTGACTTTTTTTCTTTTATTAAAAAAGTATCAATTTTAACCTGATACTTAAAGTTAAAAATACAACAGTACTCATGTATTTTCAGCCAACGAGGTCGATCCAGTTGAAAATACATGAGCTTGACTATGTTTTTACCTGTAATGTGTATTGTAAAATTTTAATGGGGCCGAGTGCCACGCGCATGCCTTCGATCGCGTCCATGAAAGCCTGCACAAGATGCGGAGACGTCTCGAAGATATTCGGCCAAACGTAATTCAACAAATGTATTAAAGCGTCTTCGCAACCGAAACCGTAGACGCCCAGCGCCATGTGTTTGATTGCAGCGCAGGCAGTTTGTCGATGTACTAGATCTCTGTAAAACAACAATATTTTAACATCAAAAACAGTCCAATCAAAATACTAATCTCGTTTAGAAGACACTTACCTGTCCATGAGAGCGTCTTCGAGTAACGGACACACGGCATAGATATAATCCTTGCCCATTTCTCCAATGTACTCAAAAAGGAACGACAAAGATTTGAGCACGCCGTTCTGAACGTTCAGTTCGGGAACTCTGTACTCGTTCATGAGAGCTGGTAGAACAGTGAACGGGGAACAGGTCTCGGCTACTATAGCTATGGCGACTGTTGTACATACGCGATTCTGACGTTCTTGAACCTTCAGATTGTTCAGCAGTGTTGCCAACACATCGTGCGGACCGATCGCTTTCGCTATGTAACCGAATGTGTTAACGGTTGCCCGTCTGATCGCTTTCTTGTGAGCTTTTAACAGTTCCAGAAGTTCAAAACATATTCTCATCCATTCTCTCGCCGAAACATATTCTGGACCTCTGTCTGCAATACGACCTACTAAATCGATACAGTTTTCTTGGACTTTTTCGTGCCTGTTTTTCAAAATGGGTGTCAAACGTGGCAACAAGTCCTTGATTGGAGGAGTCATTTTCGTCATTCCGATAACGTTTACGATTGCTTTCAAAGCTCCTAAAATCGAACCTAATACTTCGGGATATTCTTCACCGAGGTATTCGTACAACACTACGCCTAAATGGCCCATCAATTTTTCCTGCGAACAAAAAAAATTTAAAGTAATGCGCGATAAACAAAAAATAAAGAAAGTGTGTGTAACTTACCTCTTGACAAGTTTTCATCACAACGGCTATTCTGGAAATAAGATCGGCCGCTTGTTGTCTCACTTTTGCCGATCTGTTGTTTAATCGCCACAATATCGTACCGCAAATCTGTGGTAAATACGGTTTGACTCGTTTGCCCAACTGATTGACAATCGTTCCGAAACCGTTCAACATGACAACGTCCTGAAAAAATACACATATTAATAAACAAGCATAATACAATCACCTAAAAATTAAATATACATTCTCAATATTGTTCACGTCCTGAAGAAGTTAAAAAGATTTAACGAAACGTCGCAATTTTTTAATTTAGTTTAACTATATTTGACATTAACTAATTTGTATTTTTAATCATTTCAGTTGTGCCTGAAGAAGTTAAAAAGATTTAACGAAACGTCGCTTAGTTTAACTATATTTGAATTGTCCAATTTCCCGTTAAAAATAAAAAAAACTTATTAAATATACGACACTTACTTCTGTAGTCTGTTCTTGGAAGGCATACAGAATGCCATCGATAAGCTGTTCTTCTAACCTAGAGTCAATGTCGGCAGCTCCGAGGTTACCCATGATTTTCTCGATTGTCTCCATGACCATTTTACGGTATTGTTCATTTTCATCTTTCAGGTCATCGACTACTCTGTTGATGATTTCGGAAGCACCGACTTTATTGGCGATCTCGACGGTGGTATCAACCAACTGTCTGTAGTTCCTTCTATCCAAAGCCATTCTGTGATTCCAAAAATGTTTGAAAAAATGTGGCAAGATCTCCTCTTTGATGTATTGTGATTCAACACCGTCAGTGCCACAGCACTGTTTCACGACTTTCAGTACAATTTTTTTCATTTCTTCATCGGGAGACTGAAATTCTCGGATTAAAATCAACATTACTTCTCTGGTGTAATAATTGGCATATTCAGCGTCCATGAGAGGTATCAAATAACCAATGGCTTTAAGGAAAGCCGCTAACCCTTTTCCTCTGTGCGTTCGGATACCTTTCCACAACGGTTTGAGAACCGAATCAAAACTTTCGATACCGTACGGCGTAGCTGCTTCGGCTAAAGCCGCTATGGCTAAGGCCGTAATCGTACGGACTTTTTGTTGTTCGTCGACGAGACCGTGTTCGATGATTTCAACCAAAGACTTCAAGTGAGGCAAAATAGCACAGCCCATCAGGATAGCGATTTGTTGTACAATCTTAATACCTGTGTGTCTAGCTTGCCATGATTTTTTACTTCGGCATACAGCTTTCAAAAACGGAAGTAAAGACGGAATTCCTAAAGCCGATGCGACGACAGCAAACGCCCTGGCCGTCGTATTTCGAACATACTCATCGATGTTATCGATATCGGGACGCATAGTCGAAATCATCGTAGCTAAACCGGCAGCCTTTGCCAAATTCGAAATAATTTCTCTGCCTTCGACGCGAGCATAATAATCTTCATCGATAAGCAGCGGTTCTATCACGACAAGAATCTTATGCACGTACGGTCTGACTAAATCGTCCAGTTTATACAATATTCTGTCTATAACTTTAACAAGTAAATGTCTTTCTTGATCTTCGAGCGTAGGACTCATGAGTAAAGGCAATATCTGATTAAATAACGGCCCTGCTCCGAACTCTCTCGCTTTGTCGGTAATTTGTCTCAAAGCCGCTTTCCGCATGGGTGGCGTTCCGTTTTTAATTTTCAACAACAGTTTCATAATTTTGCGTTCCTTTTGTTCTTCGGGACTTAACGATTCTTCGTCGACGTCGACGAGCAGCTTATCGAAATACTGCGCATCTTCGGGTTTCATGAATGGAAGGTTGGCGCCTTTCGGTTGGTTATCCATATATTTCGCACTAGTATCTTCTTTTTGGATGAAGAATCCAGCCGGGGTTCCCGCAATCGGGGTCGGCGTTGCCGTCAATTTTCGAGCAGGCGTTCGAATCGGTACATAGCCGGCTGGAGGTTGTAACACTTTATATCCTGGAGGGAACATTGCGTCCAGCTCTTCGTCGGTGTACGGTCTGTTCCTTTCATCTATTTCTCGTTCCCATCGATATGCTTGCAGTTGTTCGGGCGTCATCGAGGCAAGATGGCCTGGTGTCGGCGTAGCCATCGCCATGGCTTTCACTCCAACGGGCGTCGACTAAACATTAAATCATTATTAGAATTACAAAAACAAAGAAAGTCTTATTCTACAACGCAACAAAGAACGCGACATTTTGCAAAAGAATAATTAATTATTGGCGAATTATTTTTGAAGGAAATTCAAATCGTAAATATTTTGTACTACTTACGCCGCCAGGTGTTAAAACCATCGAAGGTGTGTGACCTGGTGTAGCATGCGGTGTTCCGTGAGGAGTTTGCGGCGTCATAGCTCCAGGTGTCATTACACTTTGTGGCGTCATCTGATTGGAAGGCGTTTCGTCCCAACGCGAGCGTCTCTTACTGGCTCCTGGAGTCGGCGTTTCTTGAATGAGGTCTCCTCCAGAAGCTCTATCTGTACGTGGTGTTTCCGCCCAACCGCTATTGTGACCAGGCGTTTCTGAAAACAACAAAGTCCAATTATTATTCATCACAAACTAACTGTTCATTACTGTAACACAAACCTCTTTCAGTTTTCGGAGTCTCGTCCCATCTGTTTCTCCTGCTGGTACTCTTATCATGTCCAGGCGTCTCCCGGCCTGGAGTCACCGCCCCCGGAGTCGCGTGTCCCGGAGTTGCATCCCACATCCGTGTACTTGGCCCCGGCGTAGCGCCCGGCGTTTCACTGCCTTTATGACCCGGTGTTTCATCCCAGCGGTGATCGGCTGGAGTTCGCTATAAAATAAAAAACGAATCGATTAAATCAAACACTATCACAGTTATAATTCAAATGAACTTACATCATCCCATGTGGGCGTAGCACCGGCATTGTTTGGTGTCGCCAGTGTGGCTTTCTTTCTCGCTGGCGCCGGCGAATCTTCAACAGTTTGATCCCATCGACCGCGTTTCTTCGGAGCTGTTTTTACACTGTCCCCGTTAGATACCTTCAGCGAGCCGTCTTTTGCCTTTTCCAATATTTTTCTACGTAGCTACAAAAAAAAAAAACATTCAGTGCAAATACCACAACAGACAAATACAGTAGAACCTCAATAAGTTAAAAACCTCTGTAAGTGAAAATTTTTTTGAATTCCCTTCCCCTGAAACCATAAAACCTTCATTACTTAAAGCACAAAACTGCGGTAACTTAAACGAATATTCTAAACATCGCCCTCGATAACTTAAATTAATATTTTGGTGACCTCCATAAGTTAAAGTATTATCAGTGAGTCATCAATTTTTTAATGTTTCCCTTGGATTTTAACTTATGGATGTTCTACTGTACAACAATGTTTTTGATTTTTACCTCAGTTTCCTCGCTTTTGAGCATCTGTTCTTTCATGATCTCTGTGTAAGTTCGCGAACCGAGGTCTGGTGTTTTTCCACCTGCAAAACGTAAGACAAAGTCACGCAAAGCGCAACAGTTAGTACATTTTATATCGCGCATATCCTATCAACTACAAGCTAACTACACGCTCAAAGACGAAACGAAATGCCTAGCCAATGTAGTAGTATTTTTTTTTCATTTATTAAAACACTTTTAAATTCCACAAACTTCTCTGATCAACACACCGTCTCCACACATGTTCTACTCACACATTGAATTCTGTCCTTTGATTCCATATTTAATGTTTAGGCAGTTCACTCGTCAATCGCTTTTTTTAGGAATTTGATCGATTTTGAACATTTTATAGAAAACAATAATATCTTAATAGCTGTTAAAATTTTAGTTGTGGCATGTGTCAAATCTGAGTTATTTGCAATTCACTTCTTGCGCTCATTTTCTGTCAAATTCTGATACTTAGTAAATCTGCATAGCAAATTGTTTTGTCAAAACTATTGATTGTATGTTTTGTGTTTCTCTATGTTTAGAATATGGAGGCGATTTCATTTTTGGCGTCGACTATACCGAGTGAACTACCTTAAGATATATTAATTCAAAGCATATATGAAATACATTAGAGATAATAATATTGCAAAGAACATAGTTCCCAATTAATTCTTATTTTTAAACATGAAAATGTAGGACAGAATTTTCTATAACGAAAACTAAACCTGAACATTGTAATTAATTACTATAGTTTAAACTGATTCGATTTTCTATTTTGTTTGTTTCTATTTATACAATAGAATAGATTTTTCTTTTCGAAATTGTTTTTGATTTGTATCTTGTGCTTGCTGGATACATATATTTACTGATTGATAAATAAGACAAATTGAACGAAATTTACTCTATAAACCGTCACTAGTCAAATTAAATGCGGATTTTAGATAACCAGGTTTATTGTTTTAATTCATAGGTTTGTTGACTGATTGTTTATGCTAAGTGAACAAAGAATGTTTGATAAAAGGCACAAACGTCAGTTTTTCGGCAACAATTCCATAAGAAAACAAACAAAGAGTAATATAATAGGCGAACGTTTGACATGTGTGAAAACGGTACTCAAAAAGAAATACGTACGTTCGGGTCTGTCCCATTTCTGTCCACTGCTGACCTTAGCTTCCAAAGCCACTTAGCGAACCTAGAAATAAGCTGGGGTAGTTAATAATTTTCTGTCAAATTCACTCTCGCTTTCACACTTTTGAGTCTAAATAGCTTCTTCCAACAAATCCTTACCCAACAAAAAACTTTGAACGAATCAAAATAAATACAAAAATAACAATTACTGTTAATTATTCCGACATAATTAAAAGTAACAAGTCGAATGTCGATTACTATGTAAATAGTCCATTTATCGACGGTGACGATAAAGTTGTGTCGAAATACAGAGAGAACGACCTCCGTTGTGCGCTGAGTGCCTGTCGGAGCCCTCAACGAGGAAAGAAAATGGAAGTGCATTAGTTAACTTTTTTTTCGTAAAATATATACATAAATAATTAAAGTAAAATTATTTTAACAATTGATTCTATTGTCTCACTCACACATCATTCATCAACACTCAAAAACCCCAACTATCAAACAAATCATCGATAAACAATGACAAAAAGGAAAACTTGATCAAAACGACATAAAGTTCAACTACAAAATCTAAATCTAGTCGAGAAGTATATTGGGATGAACTAACCGTCGGCAAACAAGTCGGAACGTTCCGGTGAAATGATCATCCTTCTACGTTTTTGTCTATACTCATCCTCTTTCTCTGCAATCGTCGGCCGACGCGTGCTTGCGAATGGATCGTAATCCTTTTCACTCTGAAATTAAAATTCAATTATTAATATAGTAAAGTAGATTACTGATTCATTCAAATTCCACAAACACAACAGCCCTGTCTAGCTGTAGTTCAGAAAGTAGAAATAATAAAGATAATCTTAGAAATCCAACATCTACAGTTAAACTATTTGATACGTAACTGTAATATCACAGATTTTCAATATTTTGCATATCGACAAGTTTCTGTATATCTACAAAGAGGAAAAATAATTATTTGTGGAATACCTGAGCAATATCATTGAGAGGAGCGATGGGCGCAGCAAATCCTGATCTCTTCTGGTTGTATGGAACATCTTCTTCGTCATCATCGACTTCATCATTTGCTGCGATCGATGTCACATATCCTTCGTACTTACTCTTTCCTCCGCCGCCATCGTAAATATCACTATCAAAATAGCCACTCTCTCCTAACCCTACGCCTTTTTCGCCATTCTCAGCTACATCTTTCTTTTTTGATTGGATTTCTCGAATTTGCGCTTCAATATCTAAAACGAAAAAAAACGTATGTAAATCATGTTTTGACGTATCGAAGCATCTGTCAGTTTTCGACCACATATCAAATTAAGTTTTGAATACACATTATTCAGATATTCCTTGAACTATGGAAAGAATATAAGTATATCAAGATTCAAGATGAATTACGGGAAACATAAAATAATAAATAATTACAAACCTTCGTGAGTAGTTGGTATTTCAGCCATTTTACTTCGTTTACTTTTGATAACTGTCAGCGTAGAAACCTTTTATAATAAATTCCACTAGTAAACAGCTAAGGAGAGTTATACTTAACCATAGATCACACAATTATAACCTCAAAAAAGAACTTAATAAAGTTAGGTTAAAATCTTAAATGGCTTTTGAAGTTGCAGCATCCAAACGCAAGTTAAAAAATATTTTTGCATAAAATTAATAAATAGTTGACAGTTATAACATGTGCATATAGAACTTCTTTCTGAGTGACTGATAAGTATTAAGTGATAGGACGATGGCAACATACGGCATGAGGATTATCGGAAAATTGATACGAACTCCAGTTTGTAATCAAAATTTGTGTTATTATTCAAGATGGACACACAGAACACCGCGAAGAGTAATAATTCCTGGAGAGGAAAAAGGCAAACCACAAATTATAAAGAATAATCCTAAAGTTATGGAGATAAATCAGCAGTCCAATTTCGACAACGAAGCTGAACACAATCGAAGCCTTCGAAGACCGGTGAAACCCGTGAATCTAAATTTTGATTCACCTAATTTAGTAGATGTTGATGAGCTTGAATTAAAAACTAATTTAAATAAAAAATATAACAAAGAACCTAAGGCGACGCAGAAAAAAAATAAAGCTAAGAAAGAAAATGTATTGATAGAAAGCCATACTTTCAAAGAGGACGGTGAATTGGTTTATGAGCACTTATTGAAAGACACAACGAAAATAGGGTGTGTATGTTGATAAAATATATTTCATTTATAAGTTTTGCAAAAGCCGTTGCCATTATTTTCGAAGTAAAGTGATTTTTAAACATGCATGAGAAGAAACAATCATTAATGAAATTTGATTGTTGTTTTTCAGTCAGCTAATGCTTCAAGTAAAAAGTAGAAAACATCGTGAAAAAATGGATTCTATATTGTTAGAAGGAAAACGTCTCATTCTAGATGGATTGATGGCGGGCTGCGAACTTCAAACACTTTTGTTTAGCCGTGACCGAGACGTAGAATTTTTCAAAAACGAGTTGCCAAAATCAGGAGTACAAATATATAAAGTACCATACAAAGAAATCAAGATGTGGTCGGATCTTACTACATGTCCTGGAGTTATGGGTAAAATTTAACGCTATTGTGAAATTTCACTTAACTTAAAAGCAAATTCAATGGAAATAATGTTGATTACTAAATATTTTGCTTCCAAATTTTGTATGCCCAGAGTTAATTCCTGGCTTTACGAATTTATTCGTTCTTAATGTATGCTCTTAAAATGAAAACACATGGCTACGTTAATCAGATGGAAAGTAAAAGGATTTGTGAGACTGGAAATTCGTAAAGCTGGAACTTCCTGCACCAGTTATAAAAGTAAAATAAAAAATGAAAATCGATACATACAAATAATCTCAAACTCTATTTTAACTTCACAGGTATATTTAAAATGCCAAACACAAAAAATCACAAACCTTCTGAAGACAGCATCCCGGTTACCGTAATCTGTGACAATGTCAGAGAACCAGGGAATTTAGGGGCTATTTTAAGAGCTGCTGCCGCTGTTGGCTGTCAACAAATGCTGTTAACAAAAGGTTAATATAGTTATGCTAATATTATACCGGTAACCTCAAGCTTTATAACTTTATAAGTATTAAATGTTTTGGTCAATAAATATTTGTGACTACTTATGCACGATTTAAAACACTTTCCCAAAAATAGTTAACATCGCTATTATAGACGCTGATAACCTCAGCTGTTATAAGCATCTATAATTAATCTACAATCTTCTTCTCAATTAAATTAACCATCCTGGTTTCACTACATTGTTTTTCCTACGCCCTCAAATCTGTGATAAGCACTGTATAGTTCGTGTTTTTTTTTCAGGAACGGTTGGGTTGTGGGACACCAAAGTATTACGTAGCGCGGCTGGAGCACACTTCCGTATGCCAATCGTAAAAGACTTTGACTGGTCCGAAATAGATCAATACGTAAATGAAGAGTCGGCAGTGTTTATTGCAGACAATAGTGTAACTTTACAGAATTTGAATAAAATACCCGAACAGCAAAACCCCAAAGAAGACCCGGTAGCGGAAACGGATGTAGCAGAAGTAGATGTTACCGACGAGTGCATCGATAGCAAGATTCCAGCTGAAGAGATAATGAAAATACCGGTGGTATCGCATTTCGACGTTGTGTTTAGTAACTGCAATTCGATCGTCATTGTAATCGGTGGCGAAACGGAAGGCATTAGCGAGGAGGCATATTCAGTGGTGTTCGATAACTCTGGTTTGAGACTTCACGTTCCATTGTCAAACGGCATCGAAAGTTTGAATACGGGAACGGCGTTAGGTATTATTCTATTTGAAATAAAGAGACAATTGCTGTTAAATAAGAACACGTCCACAGAGCGCGTTTCAAATATAGTAAGGTAAGAAACAAATATTGTTTTTTTATAATATCAATAAATGCAAAAGTTATCTAATATTGTGCATATTTTTAACCGCCTTCAAAAAAAAGGAGGAGGTTCTCAATTCGTCGGAATCTTTTTTTATTTTTTATGTATGTTCCCCGATTACTCGAAGACGCCTGAACCGATTTGGAAAACTCTTTTTTTGTTTGAAAGGGTATGCATCCCAGGTGGTCCCATGTAGTTTTTATTAAAATCGGTTCGTCCGTTTTTAAATGACGTCAAAAAACATATTTTTTAATGAATGCTACCTCATATCTCCAACATTTATAAAGCGATTATGACGATTCTTTTCTTATTTATATAATAATAATAATAATGCGTTTAACGTCCGTTTCTCGACTTTATGTCATAACAGACGCCATTCGCACCATTACTATTTTCCATCTACCACACTTCCCGTTATTTTTCTACATTTTTAAAACTTCAACTTATGTAATAGCAATGGGCGAATGAAGGAATTGTAGGAAATTAGGATAAGGTAGGTAATTTTTGAACTAGGAGTTTGATAGGTAATCGACCATGGCCTCAAATAAGGAACCATTTCGATATTTATCGGGAATTAATTGAGGGAAATCATGGAAAACCTCAATCAAGATGGCCGGTACAGGAATTACCGTTTCTCGGCGAGAGGCAGTAGGAAAAAGTCCCAGATTCTTTTATTATTTATTAGGGCACATCGCCAGGATGATCCCACATAAATTTTACTTAAATCGGTTCAGTAGTTTTTAAAAATGTGCGAAATAAAATCCACGGAAAAGTAAAAAATAAAATAAACTTTTTTTAAAAAAAAAATATTAACCTCCTTCAAAAAAGTCACTAAAAAGATGAAAATGAAATTTTGAGGTCAGCGCCTATTTAATAAAAGTAGATATGTAATTAAAATATTTTGTAATGAAATTAGCTCCGACCTCAAAATTTCATTTTTTTCATCTTTTTAGTGACTTTTTTGAAGGAGGTTGATATTTTTATTTAAAAAAAAGTTTATTGACTTTTCAATTGCGAAGTCATGTTCGAAAACTGATTTTTTCCTGTTTATTTTCAAATCCCTCCTTGACTCGTACTTTATATTTTTCATAAACTCTATCAGACTATTTTTTTCTTATTTTCAAACTCCTATCTTTGTAACAATTTTGTGAATCCCGTCTTCCTATACTGATAAAGAGATTTTTATTTACAAAAGTTAATCTTATTAGCTGTAAAAGATCGATGCCACAAAAACAACAGTTGTAAAACATCGATGGAAAAACATTGACATCGATGTTTTTGTAACATCCATTTCTGATGCTTATCCCTAGTCTCGATAGTACAGTAAAACCTAGATATAACTAACCTCTATTTAACGGACTTCGGATATAATGGGCAAAAAATTAAAAATTAAAAACGTCCTGTTAATATTGTACATGCTTAAATTCAAGTGTCGCCTCATGTAAAGAATTTTTAGCGGCCATGATAATCACGTCATACATGTAGCACTAGAATTTGAGACATAATGCCGTCCTGCTTGTAGACTGCGCCTAGCGAAACTCACTCGCGAAGGCGAGAACGGCCGAGATAGGCGTGCATCACTCACCATTTATATCTAAACTAGCCGCTCCCCGCGGCTCCGCCCGCGATTTTAATACTTAGGATTCTTTCATTAAAAACTCACTCCGTTCGTTCGCCAGAGTTTATAATTATTTGTTTCATTACTCACTCACTCACTCACTCCGTTCGTTCGCTCGAATTTGATTATTATGCTGTAGTGAACTTTCTTATCGAATTAATATTGGACGAATGTTGCCTAGAAATTGTCCCTACTAATATTATAATCTGTTTGTTACGCTTTCACGCCAAAACTACTCAACCAATAATCATGAAACTTTGTACTTAGTGGTATTAGAAAGGACATAGGATACTTTTTATTAAAAAAGATATTTTTTTTTTATTTTTTGGCCAAAAAATCAAAAAAAAAATATTTTTTTTTAATAAAAAATATCCTGTCCTTTCTAATACCTCTAAGAATATGTGTACAAAATTTCATGATAATCAGTTGAGTAGCTTTGGCGTGACAGCGTAACAAACAAATTTACATTCACATTTATAATATTATTAGGGTTTAGGGATATAGTGCACATACATATTTTCAAAAAAAAAGTTTTTTGTTTTATTTTAAACCTATTTTTATATATAACGGACTTTCGGCTTTAACGGACACCCCCTTCCCCCAGTTGGTCCGTTATATCGAGGCTTTACTGTACTAACTTTAGACCTGGAACTGCTAGAACAAATTTCGAATAGTTTGAGAAATTGATCAATAAACTCCCAGTTTTAACAGTCTGAGAAGTCCTATAGTACCAACAAACGCTTTAGAACGTACAGAACCAGTCAACGCCCAAAGTAAAAGTTAAAGGATAAGTATGGAAAACTAGTTAAATCTGAGACATTTGATTTGTAACTGAACTTTTAAATTGATGTTGAAATGACCTGTAAATTGGTACACTTTGAAAGGAAATAAAAAATTAAAGGGACGTTTCAAAATTGTCCATAAACAACGACCGACCCTAAGTTAGGGGGGTAGGACGATTTAGGTCAGCAGTAAAATTTAGTTGATTACGAGACTTTGATTGCGGTTAATTCCGACCGCTTACTGCCTGCATCACATTGAAGTAAATAGTGTATGTACCCAGATTATGTAATTTATAGCGTATAGTAGGCAATAGTACTATCAATTCAACCCACATAAGTGCATTGTTGTGAGTGAATCCGTAGAACAGAGAATGCGGTATCAAAGCGAGAAAGAGTGAGATTACGTAACAAACGCAGAGGCATGCGGTGCGTTTATATCATAGACCTAAATTCCTGGACGTACCCAGTGGTGTTAAGTGTCCTCCCGAGAGAAAAAGTTACACTGATGGTCTGGTCGCCAGGGCCGGATTTAACTTTAGCGCTGCCCTGGGCACTAAAAAATGCCGCCCCATTACAATTTTTAAATAAATAAAATTACACAATTTATAAATATTTTAGAGGAATTAGGATCAATGAAATTAAAAGACAAATTATTGTTTCACAACGTTTCGTATTAAATCAATACTTCATCAGGTGATCTAAAATAAAATAACAAGATTTTAGATCACCTGAAGTATTGATTTAATACGAAACGTGAAATAATAATTTGTCTTTTAATTTCATTGATCCTAATTCCTGTAAAATATTTACAAATTATTAACATCAAAAGGATCTGATATATACATTATTTAAAATTACACATTTATAGCAGAAAATTGATTATAAATAGAAGGAACGTAGGTGGCAGCTTGCAGGGTTGCAAGTTATTTGATTTTTTGCAACCCTGGCTGTATGAGAGAATATGGGAAATAGTGATCTGTAAATTTTGCAGCGGACAATTTATAAAATTTGAGACTTTTTTCACAATTTTGTTGATGAAACTGCAATGGTTATAATTTTGAACATACTCTTAATGATGAAAAAAAAATATTTATTATAATTTGAAGATGTTTTCAACACAATTACACTTTTCAAAGCATTTTCAATAACGCGAAGAAAATTTTTTTTCTCAGCCAATTTTGCCGCCCCTGAAAATTTGCCGTCCTGGGCACTAGCCCCGAGTGCCCCTAGTGTAAATCCAGGACTGCTGGTCGTTCTCTATCTCCTTTCAAGATAGTACGTGAACCTTGTAGAGAAAAGGAGAGAAATTGTCACTCGTTACGCTATCCTCCTCACTCAATAAACCGAGAAAATAACTACAATGATAAAGGATGTCCAGAAGAAAAAGTCTTTGGTTTATATCCGACGCGCGCCGATCTTCTTGTACCGACACCTGCATGAGCGGGGGAGAGACTGAGACGGCGCCGCATTGTCGAGACGCGGCGGAAAAGAGACAGAATTGACGAACTTGGGCTATGTAGACGAAGAGAGCGGGGGCGCAGCGGCACGGTCTGGAGCAAGCGCGCTTTGTGAATGTGTTTGTGTCTTCTTTCAGCCGGTCAATACTAGCGCCTGCCACCACCACCATCACCATAGTTGAATCCACATTCAGTTCAGTGGTCCGCGGACGGGCAATCGTCCGCTATGTAGGCATGTCTTGTTAGTTGCGTTTCGTTTGCGCACATGTCGGTCACCAAATCGTGCAATTTTAATAATTGGTTGTTATTGACGCCCGCAGTGGATTAACCCGCGTATCGCTTGGCGATTGTTTCGGAACAATTGAACGTTCGTTTGTTAAATGACAAGAGACGGTCGTACGCCGTTCCTTGTTGAACTGGTATACACAATTCTTATGAATTATGTCGAATGCCTTGACTATAGCTATAAAAACTACAATAATTCATCAAATGTGTAGTGCAGCAGTGTAGTTTTGACATTTTAACTTTCATTTCAACTGTGACATCAAAACTGAAATAATGTAAACTTGTGGTTTAGTATACCTAACTGCTCGAGGACAAGAAAAAGGATATAAAAAACGGAATGGATTTTACGTGGTTAATGCTGTTCCTTTCTTTTCTCACAGTGTTTGGTAAGTTAATTGCTTTTAAACTTGAAAATCAAGTCGTGTGTTTAGAGTTTGGCCGCGAGTTGCGGATCGATTCTTTACATGAATGGGTATTATTGATTGATGTACGTGATCAATATAACAATTGATTAACGATCGGTTGTATTTAGAAATATTGATGATGTTTTTTTTAAGGACGTTAAAGGTTCAGTTGCGATACCACAGTTTATTTTCAGGCGGTTGAAATAGGGTAACCGAATCGATTCTTTTATAACAGGCGTGGTAAAAATGGCTTTTAACTAATGTAAGGGATGAAGGAATTCTGAATTAAATCTATTGTCGACTTTCACGTTACTGGAATAAATGTTAATTATTACAATTTTTTTTAAAGATCCAAGCGAATGCATGTTTATGGTTTATATAATAGGGATGATTTAAATTTTCACGGTTTGTTTTATTTTGGTTAAAAGCTAAAAAAATCCGTTTTAATAAGTTGAAAATATAATTTATTAAAATTAAGTACCTAATATCTACCTATATTCAATTTTGATAAATAGAAAATTAAGCCCCCAATATCCAGGTTCTAATCCGAGAACTGGTAGAAGTATCAATTTTCAATTTATTGTTAAAAAATAAATTGAAATTATGAATTGTTACAAGGCCAAAAGAAAACTCGGCTGTTGGTGGCCATAAAAAAAGTTATGGGGATCGTCGAATATTTCAAAAAGAAAGCCAACGCGAAATTTACAGATGCGTCCCATAACATTTCAAAAAGATGATTCCCTGGTTACGCATGTGAGAATATCTAAGGATTCTTTGTCTGGCAAAATGCTTTCAAGGCAGTGAGAAAACCGTAAAAAGGAACCCCAACTTTCTATTTGTGCAACTAAACCCATACAAAATCGATTAATAAATCATGTCAGTATTAAAAACAATGGCCATAATTAGTTTTGTTCCAATAAATATTAAACGTTGAGGAAAGTCTGGTTGAGGAACAATTTAAAAAGAAGTTCCACCGATGTTTCGCTTGTGGCCAACGTCTCGAAAAAAATATTTTCATCTTCAGGGTCTATGAAAATGTTTATTTTATGTAAACTTGTACGTGATTGTAAAATAAATATTGTCTTCCTACATGTTCATAGATCTTGAAGATGAAATAATAAATTTTTCGAAACGTTGACCACAGGCGAAGTTTCTTTTAAAATTATTTCACAGCCAAACAAAAGAAAAAAATGAATAAGGTAATTAGAATGACAGGAAAGAAAGACCGAAAAGAATTGTCATCGAGGGAAAGTTTTGGTATCTCTGTAAAGGTTCAAGTACTACGACACAAAATTTACTGCCAGAATTTTCTTTCTGTTGAAATAATAAATGATTATGTGGACAATTTTTCTTCGGCAAAATACCTGTAGGCAAGTTTAAGCTGACGGCATAGGTATAGCCACCGTGCTCTACTTTATGTAGGTACCTAACAGAAAATATAGGTATGGGTATCCTTTCAAAGTTGAAAGAAATATAAGAAAAGAACACAATGCGCTCGCCGAACACTGCGCATTTATATAAGCTGGCTCACAAGATACAGAAATATTCATTCATTCTTTTGGAAGTTATTCAGCAACAATATGGCGTTTATTCCTTATCAAATTTCAAGCCATTTTTATGGTTAATTTACTTAGACATATCAGTGCTATTTTATTAATTATGACATATTAATAATTATTCTGAAGATGGGATTTCCCGAAAGCGCTAAAATTATATCAATTAGTTCATTTGGAATTATTTTAATTTTTTATATCTAATATTTATAGAGCTTAAAATTGACAATCAGCGGTACTAGAAGATTATGGATAAAATGGTTAAAAATGTCCTTTTATGATTTATAAAATAATCATAACATACTGGATAACATTATGATCTCAAGCGTCTATAATTTGTTAATGTTCTCTGATAGTAGTTTGATTGTTATAAAGTTTAATATTGTCAATTTTCGCAACCTATGAATTAATACTGATATTAAAAAAATGGTTATGAGTTATGAAACATTTTGTAGATATGTTGTACAGTGGAAGTCCAATTGCCCATACATCGGTATTTATTAGAAAATGGTATGTAGCATTGACAGATGCTACGAATGCGTTATAAATTGTAACTATAAATTTGAAGTTTAAAAATACACTTTTTAAAATACAGTGTAAACTCTTTATAACGAAACTCAAGGGACCGAGCATTTTTTATCGTTATAGAGAGTTACCGTTATATGGAGTGAAGAAAGAAAAACAACCAAATTAACAATAATCTTTAATATGTATGTTTTTGATAAAATTAATACATATAGTCAGTTAACTTTGCCTGACGTTTCGGGGCCTCAAAGGTTTAGTCGACGTCTTTTGTAACCTGATAAGATAACATAAACAATAACACCGACAATGACGATTTTCTGTGTCTAAATATGAACACGTTTCTTCGTAATAGAGAATGGCTGCTGCGCTATAAAGAGTGTATCAATATATGGGTTTTAAGGTAAACCAACCAAATTGTGATCTTTTCTATGTTATAGAGAGTTTATCGTTATAAAGAATAATGTTATAAAGAGTTTACACTGTATATACATGTTTAGGAATACCTATATACCTGAACGTTGAGGAAAAGTTTGGGTGAGGAACAATGTAAAAAGGAGCTTTACAGATGTTTCGCTTGTAGCCAACGTTTCGAAAATTTTATTTTGATCAGGGCCTCAGGCAATTTTAAAAGTTTAAAAGCCCTGATGATGAAAATACTTTTTTTGAAATGTTGGTCACAAGCGAAACATTTGTAAAACTTCTTTTTAAATTATTCCTCAGACTAACTTTTCCTCGACGTTTGATATTTATTGGAATAAAACTAATTACGGACAACCTATTACAAAAATTCTTTCGCCATTAGTTTCGTAATTTATTATTAAGAATTAAAAAAAAGATTGGAAACTTCTTAATTTGAAGTTACATGAAGACAAGCAGCGGTGGGCGGACTTTAAGCGTAGCCTCACTGTAAAAGAGACCGACACGTCAGATCGTACGTGTGGGTGCCTTGCCCTCGGCCTCGGGGCTCTGGCCTAGTGCGGTGAAGAGGATATGATATCATTTATCAACCCGCGCACTCGGCGACTGTGTTTACAACGTCTGGGGTAAACGGCGTATCGTTGAACAGAGGGGTGGAATACTTCAGAGTGGAAATTACATAAAACCTACTCTCTCTCTCACTACCACTTTTTCTTTTATATAATATTATGTAACACTATTTACTGTTTAAAGGCCCCAGTACACAGTGGTCTGTAGTGGGCCATGCTTTGCAATGTGCAACTGTAGGCCACTATCACTTGGTGTTCACACAATGGCCCATGGCTCGTTTCTGCCTGGCGAAGCACTTGCGATGGACGTGGAAGTAATTACGGCCGCGGCTATTTATTTATATACTGTTTACAAGTATTATAGTATTATAAACCTAAAAGTCTCTTCATTGGTCCAGGGTACTGACATTTTGGGCGATTAAAAATTTAAATAGTATAGCACGCAACAAAAAAGTAGGTACCTGTCCCGGACGATGGGCCACTGTGTGAACACCAAAGGCCACGCTACACCACGATTCCTTTGAAAGTGTCTCAAAAAAACCGACAACAAATGGATTGCGCACCACGATTCACAATTATCCGCCACTATACAGACCATTACCCCCTGTACACAATGGCGATGGTCTACAATGGCCCACTACAGACCACTGTGTACTGGGGCCTTAATGTTCACTTTTAATTATGAAAAATTCATCCTAAAATTCTATACATGCGATGTAATAATTAACTTTATTCCGAGAATAGCCGAACGTCTGCCGTTGTTTCCATGTTTTACAAGCCCTCAGTTCTCAGATTGTAATCCGAGTGCTGATAAAGTATCAATTGTGCTTTCAATTTATTATTAAATAAATAATACATTATAATTCCAATTTATAATTTTTGTCAGTTGTCTGATTAGAACCTGGAAACTACGAGGTTATAAATATGGTACTCTCAACACAATATAAAAAAGCGTTTTTCGAAAAATCTGTATATTAACAGGGATAAAAATATTTAATGCGTTACCTCCCGAAATAAAATGTTTTAGACATTCAGTTTAAAAAAAAGTTAAAAGCATATTTTGCAGAAACTGCCTTACCACATTTCAGATATATTTTGATTATTTTCTTAATTGCATTTTGACGACTGTATCCATACTTGGCTCTACAAATAAAAACTATTCTATTCTATGTCCAATAGAGAAGCTACAAAAACGCGAAAAATATTAATTGAATAATGAGTATCTCTGATTGTTGGTTAAAAAAAGAGTTTTTGGACATTGGACATCTGATTTAAATGCAATCATACTTGGCAGAATGGACAATGAGATGAGAAGGTCATTGACCTTTAATTATTGAGGAGAACGACGTAAGATCTCGATCTGTTACAAAAACAAAGCGTTCGGCGGGAGTTGGTGAGTGTTAATGTGTTGCATTTATTAACGTCATTCTCTGGCTAATGTCAGCTGAGATAACGCAAATGCCTAAGCTTGTCCATCCATTCAACCAAGCGCTTATTTTAACAGGATAGCATTGACGGAGTTACGAACGGGCGACATCTCTTAATGATTATAAATTAACGTGCCGTAGGCTCTAAAGGAGTCCTATTGTTGTGGCAACGTTGTCTGTCCGTCCGTGTGTCAGAGGCTTTCAATTTCTAAACGAAATGAGATATCGACTTGAAATTCACACGTAACATGTAAATCCTTGGCCCAGAGACGAAAATCGTATTTAAAATTATAAAAATACTTTTTCTGAAAGCGCCATACACGTAAGCAGGGGAAAACATTTTTTTTATTCTACCTATGCTTGTAGTAGAGTTGGGTAACTCAGATCTGAACCGGTTCAAGAGCCGACTCCGACAGAAGATCCGTGAGAGCCGACTCACTTTTTTTTGAACCGACGGATCAACGGATCCGCATAACTCAGTGAAACACTTAACACACAGCAGCACATTTTACACTTACGTATCGGTTTTTGCTTTGATGCATCTGTCAGCTCAAATGACTCATGCATCACGTGTTTGGCTATGCATTCTTGATTCTATACAGGTCGTGATATGATTGACTGAACTAGGTAACTCAGTGGCAGACTGCAGTAACATATTCAGAACTCGGCTCTTTTTGAACCGGTTCAGTGAGCCGACTCACATACGGGATCCAGATGCAAAGATGCAGATTACTAAAAGGACCCGTTTTTCCCATCTCTAGCTTTGCTAGTAGAGCACAAATATATTTTTAAAAAATAATGTTTTTACTTAAATTTGCACTTTGAAGAGCCATTAAAATAATGGTTTTTAGATATATTTTATTATTATAGTCCTATCACAAAAACATATACACTATACGAGAATAACAGTAGTAAACCAAGAACGTTTGGTGGACGAGCGGCTAAGAGCGCCTACGTTGAAAGCAGAGTTTACTGGTTCGATTGCCTTTTTTTCATAGTACAGAATCCTCAGTGTGCGAGTCCAAGTAGCACTTGACCAGTTTTTAATATACATTTTTTAACCCATAGGACTTAATTCGTATAATTTATTCAATTAAATTTGTCATCATATACGGGCATTACGTGACAAAAATTAAAATTGTTCTTCGGTGGTCGAAGGCAAACATTTAAAATCCAACCCTGATTGAAACATGCACAGCAACACAATTATCGCGAATGTGGGTCATTCTCTAAGGCCTGAGTGGAATTATATTATATATAGCCCTTGTCGGTATTCCACAAATTATAATGTCCTGCAGAATATAGTACATGTCATCTACAGTCCGTTGTGGTTACAACATGAAACTATTTAACAGCTGCTATTCCTATATACATTGTCTTTAAAGTTCTCTGGCCTCAGGTTACGCTTAGCGCCCATAGTAGATGTAAACACGAAACACATACATATTGATACTGCGAATTATTGCAGTAAAACGCACTTTCGGATTGAGATGAGATCAAAGCAGATGAGTTTTATTGATAAAGATTCTACGTTTCCGGGCTTGTAAACCGTGCTCCATTGGTATTTCAATCGGATGTTTTGTGCACAACAGCGGTAGACATTATCAAAGAACACTTCGCCCGCTACCACACCGCTTTTGATAACGACTACCGCAGTTGTAGACGAAATGTCTACAAACCCGAAAACCATGGAGATTTGGAACAACGCCGGCCTATATACACTTAGATAAAAATCACTGAATATTACAAAGTGCTCATAAAATGCTGTAGTTTTGATTTGCGAACCATGTCAGTATTAAATGTCCTGTGTCTTCAATAGGTACCGTGATATAATGACCGTAATATGACACTGAATGACGTCACAAAAAACGGGTGCATAGAAATAAATGAATGTTGTTTTCTCAGTAGCGACGGCACCAACATAACGTAAAAAAGCGGCATTCATTTATTCTATACCCACGTTTTTTGTGACGCCATTCGTTATCACATTACGGCCGCTATATACGGTACCGCTAGTGTCTTCACACCAAAGGCTCCACTACATTTCAAGAGAATCGTTGCCATGCTGTTTTAAATTTTATTTGCATAAACGAAAGGATCAATTTTCACTTTATGATATTTTTTTCTAGGATCGTGAGATATATCTATATATTTCCTTATGAGTTATGATTCAAAAGTTGCGGCGTTAGCCTCTTGCTTGCTAAGTCTTTAATATAAGTTGAATGTTTCGTGGTAAAGCTGTGCAGCATGCTGCGCCCCCTGTAAGGCGGCGGATATGACGGAAGAAGAGAAGGAGTCAAGCATCAAGAGGTGACGACGTGGCACCGGCATCGATGTCTGATGTGATGAATCTAAAGTATCTAACTCGTTAGCATACACTTACGATGATAACACAATTACGGTTTTTGTCAGGGTAAGCGAATACAGATCATCCGATTCGGGGTCGTATAGTTTCGGTTACTCGTTAATTAACGTATTAGAAGAGTAGATAAGATTGTAGATTATAGACGCTTGATAAATAATGTCATTAGCATCGACCGTATTAGAAGAAATACGAACAGAGTGAATGCGTTGTATTTTTAACACTATCGAAATCTGATATTTCTGATGAACTGAGAATCACTTCTATTTTAACAATAGACGATTATGACCTCAATTGTCTAGCGTCTATAATTTACAATCGAACAGTCCAGTGACGTGACAGAGCAATTGAAGTAGTGAAGCGAGAGAGCACGATGCTGTTTTCTCCCGATAAATTCTCTACAGGTTGACAAGTACGACTTATGTACTCTATAGTCTATAGGGGTGAATGAAGTGAAGTGTAGACTGTACAAATATTATTTCATCTCAATGTTCTCTATTCAACTCAGGAACGACAGAGATGGACTTACAATTTTAATTGTCATAGACTTCAGAAAGCGACACGGATTATGAAAACTCATTTGCTAATGCCGTGCTATGGGAGACATTGAAATGTAGTAACATTCCAATGTTTTGTTAGAATTTGCACTTCCAGGGACCCGATTTCATACCAGTCGGTTTGTATACGTTGACTGGCAGATTCTCTAATACACAATAGACGCTGATAACTTCAGTTGTTGAGCGTCTATAATCTACTATCAATTCACTAATGAAACTGAATTCATATTGTGGAAAGGAGTTATAAAATATTTATTATAAACTAACATACATTTGTCCACAAGTTATTCATGTTTCTTACCAAGGCCGTACCCAGCGAGGGGCAGGGGAGGCAGCTGCCCCCCCTGGAAGTAAAAAATAAGTCGTTATTAAATTTTGTTGCTAGAATTTTTACAATTCTTGAAATAACTTTACTTCTACAAATCCCAGAAAAATGATACTAGTATAAGACATGTAACTAGAATAATTTTGTTTTTCAAGCAAATAATTGTAATAACTTAGTTGATAAAGTACTGCTATAGTTATACATAATTTTCTTAATATTTTGGTTTCATTCACCTTTTCCGTGATAAAATGTTACAACCTGAACGACCATGGCTTGCCCCCCCCCTAGTTTTGATCCTGGGTACGCCTTTGTTTCTTACTTGCCTAGAATTTTTAACTATTGTAAGTAAGAAGGATATCTGAATTTTAACCATGATGAATTTTGAATTTCATAAAGGGTTTTTATAGTCGAGAGCGTTTAATGTCTTTCTTCGGCAATGGCGAAGGCTGCTGTAGCTAGATACGGCGCTGCATTGAACTCGTAAGTCGTAATATATTATTGCTACATAAACATTTGATAACAGCGCTTCTCACGCAACAGAAACTTCATTTATTTAAAGTTCTTGCTTCTTTTCTTTTGACCTTTTCCAGCTTACTGACCTTACTGTTAAATCCGCCCCTGAGAGGTGACGTAGTATAGTAAGAAAGAACGTAGCATAGCCATGGTGCTACTGCACCAGAACTCTGTAACAACGCCCAAGGCATGAGGCCGTTAGTTCTGTTTTGAGAGATCGATAGTCACTGAAGGGTAGGAAAGGAAGATAACTGTCTGAAGCCAGCGAGCGACCGCTTATATATAACATGCCGCGCGTTATGTGTGTCGATCGACGGTGTCGGGGCAACGGAGTGCAACTGTAAACTCAACACTACGTATCGGGCGTATATTGTGACTGTATCAATACGACTTAGATGATTCGAATTAGAAATCATACAGAATAAAAAATTTAAAAAAACCTCGACACAAAAAAAAACCTTTAAAAAGTAAAAAATAATTATTCTCTACTGTTGCGTCCATTTTAATGTTAATTGTGAGTTTTAGCAGGAAAGTGGAACAGGCAAAAACATCAAAATATCGATTATTACTTTTGCAACGTTTCGGCTTTTATTAGGACTTCTTCAGGCATCGTAATTTCAAGATATTTTGTCATTCTACAATGGTCATTATTCAATTAGAGAATGTACATTAATTATCTTGAAATTACGATGCCTAATAAAGGCCGAAACGTTGCAAAAGTAATAATCGATATTTTGATGTTTTTGTCTGTTTCACTTTCCTGCTAAATCTCACAAGTAAAAAATAATATGTATTGACCCTTTAAATTTAATATAAATACTAATATTATATTATCCAAGCGTCGTCGCTTTACTTAGCCATCTCCTGATGCGACGACGCTTGAATAATAATATTAGTATTTATATTAAATTTAAAGGCTCAATACATTTTTATTTCACACTTTTTAAAGTTTTTATAAGAAAGGAGCTGATGACCTTGAAACGGCTGAACCTATTTTGATAAAACATGTCTAAGAACCACCGCTAGAAAACCTACGTTGCCACACACAAATAGCGGTCAAACTTATAACACCTCTGTTTTTGCGTCGGAGGTTAAAAACTAGACGTTACACCCGCAGCAGAAACTTTTTTATGCTATATCAAAGTAAGCAAAGCCGAGTGGTACCTAAAGTAGATTATCCTTTTAGTAGTGGAGTACGAGTACCAAATCTTTTGAAATCGAACTATAGAAGCTTAAGAGTGATAGCGGATCAGAAAAAATCTGAAAATTATATCAATTAATGATTATGACTTGCAATCCTGCAAAATGCCTAAAAACATTAATTACTTTTAAAGAAATCGGTCAAGTGCGAGCCGAACTCGCGTGATGAGGGTTCAGTACAATTCCGTTTTCAACGAGAATTTTAAGACAGTATTTTCGTTTAGATTTTACTGTAAACTATGAGTGAGTCCCTATATTTCAGGCTCAGTAGTTTCGGAAATAAAGGGAGGTGCTCGATTTTCGTATATATTTTTTTAATATTTTTTAAACTCCACTTTAAAATTATGAAAGAATAAATATTTGTATTTCTCATATCGCCCCCTTTCACTTGATCCAATTGAAAAATATGTATTTTTTTTTAATTTTCTAATTCGTCGCCCAAAATTAATCACCGTAATTGGGACTCGCTATACGTCCGTGATTGATCATCTAACTCTGTATGTACCAAATTTCAACTTTTTTCTTTCAGCAGACTCGGAGAAAATAAGCTGTGACAGACGGGCATACGAGGGTAATCCTAAAAATGTTCCTTTTTGTCATCGGATGTACGAAAACCAAAAAATAACTTACAGGAAAACGTCCATTTACAGTGATCAACAGATGACTGGATATTTTGTCGAGAATTTCTGCATAATTTTGTATTCGTTTGCATTACTCACTTAAGGCTGTCGGAACGCTTTGAATTTAAGCCAAAAATAGAGCTTCGGCTGTCAACTGATTGTAGACTTATTCGTCAACATTCTGCAAAAATTATTTCTCTATAAGGAAGATAAAGGACAAATCTAGGTCTCTAATGGACTACTTTTGTAATTTATGTACGATTTACTAGTAAAAATTTGGCATTAATTGTGCTAAAAAAATACACGTTTTCAATGTCACACTATGACCTTGTTCGTACTTATTTCACAAAATTGTTCCATCACAAACCTAAAGTGACTCTTCCTTTTTCGGAACACTTTTTTAAATCTTCAAAATATTTCCAAAAATTAGAGTAATCACCAGCCAAAAATTGAAACGTGCGGATGATTTGAGCGAGACAGAGCTAAAGAAGGCCACACCCATAATATGTCTTTTGCCTACCTCGCCCCTTACCGCTGGGTCTCAACACAAACAAAATTCGGAGCGTTCCGACAGCCTTAATAATGGCTGAACCGATTTTGACTGTACTGATACGCAGACAATACAGGATACTCTTCATTCGCTTGTAACCGGGTTAAGGTAATTTAGGTGTCGTATATTTATTGCAGTATTAATATAGCACACAAAAAAAAAACATGCAAAGGCTCAATTAAGATAATAACTTGACTAAAGAATCAAAGCGATACTTGTTTCCTTTATCTTAAAAAGGGGTAATGGTTATTGGTTGGGTGGTCATTTGTTGAGTTCTCGTTTCGTGAGACCGTCGCTTATAGGCATTGTGCCGCCGCCTCCATTTGCCAACCCCGCGCGCAATGCGTGTCTATATAATATCACACACATAAATCTAGAAGGCAGGGAGTTCGAAAACGTTCGCCATAAATTACTTGCTGACTTCTATGTAAGAGTCAAAATAGTGTAAACATGCGTGCGTTCTTTCGGTGCCTTTTCGATATTCAGAAATCGAACGGCACTGAAGTCGGAATCAAGGTGTGAGAATAAATGATGCGGTTGATTCGTTATTAATGGCCCGCCTTGAATGGACAGAAAGTCTACGAAAGGATTCGGTGGTACACCCCAAACTATCCAGCTGCCTGTTTAATTTATGGGGATGACAGTAAAATGACGCCATTTCCAAGACTCTAAACCCGGAGATCGAGGGAAGAAAACGCAAGCTTCAATAAAAGTCAGCAACTTCACAGTATTTCTTTATTAGTCGAGCGTCGGTAACAATGTCGTTGTTTATAAACCTACAGTTCCTAGGCCCTAAGCCGAGAGCTGGTAAAAGTGCCAGTTGGGCTGTAAAATAATAAATTGAAAATATAATTGGCACTAGACCCAAAAAAGCTTTGTTCTTGGCGGCCATAAAACATTGTCTTTTCTTTATTGCGCTTGATTTGACTAATAATAATCAAATTATTACATCAGTATTATAGTATACTAAATCAATTAGCTTCTAACGTCTTTGGTGTTCTTAGACCTAACTTAACACTCTTCTTGAAAAGTCCCTTATATTGCTAGGATATTTAATCATATTCCTCACGAAATAAAAAACGTTGCTAGTCGTCGACAGTTCAAAAGAAAACTTAAGGCTTTTCTTTCTGATAAATGTTTTTACTCTGTTGAGGATTTTTTTAATATGTAATTTTTTATAGCTTGATTGTCATACTGACTTCTATACAATATTTTTTGTTTTTGGAGCAATAAAGTATTATTATTATTATTATTAATTATTATATTAAGAGTGTACCAGAAGGGATAAACACATCGACAAGTTTTGAAAAAGGGGTTGAAATATGGGAAATTTAAGTCAACAGCTGTATATAATTATTGTATATAATCAGTAAACAAAGACAGAGATAGCAAACAGTACGGTAGAAAATGTAAATTTTTTTCATAGATAGAGTTCAGCTTTATGGACGTTCTGATCATATTTTTGAAGCCAGGAGGCTCGGACAGACAGTAAATTGAAGACAAAGAATTAGACAACAGATCCCTGATGTGAATTTTTTGAAAAAAAAGTCTCCTGCGTGCGATTACGTTAAAAATAAAATATATTTCAATTTTTGTCTAAAGGATCTGTAGCGTAATTTTTGGTCTTCAATTGACGTGTACTCAAACCCTTAAATTGTAAAAATAACGTCGGGAGTACCATAACCGTTTTTTGGCGAGAGGAAAGAATTTGAAATGAAGAATGCAGGAGACATTTGTAGATATGCAATGATCTTAAATTAAACTGGAAGAAATATTTGCGTTTGCGTATTCAGGAGGAGGCACAGTTGCCTTCAACAAACACGGTTTTTTAAAAGTAATATTAACTTACAAAGACATATTCAGTAGGAGGCATTATTGTCTCCAAACAAACACGGTTTTGTAATGCAACAATAACTAACAAAAGCGTATTCACTAGAATGCACTATAAGTACATCGATTGCTCGCAGTAAAGAAAGAAGTATACCTTGTAGTGGAAAAATTTCGTCAGGTAGACAACCAAGACAATTTTATATTGAAAAAAAATCTCACTAAAAACATTAATTAGTTACAACGTTCGGTTTAACGCATTATTTAACATATATACAATAGTCAAACGTGGCAGCCCTAATCGCTATTGCAAATAGTCGAAATGGAAGCTTGATTCACGTCCAGGAAGTAGAGACGGGTTTTTACTTACAGCTTTTTACCATCGGTTTTGCTTTAACCGATTCCAGATTCAAATCGAAATTGTTGTTTGAAGTATAGTCACGGTCAGCAACCTTTCTTTCGTAGGTGAAAGTCCAGCTCGTAGGCAGCTGAACCTAAACCGGAAGAATTATTGTAACTTGAACATAAACGGTGAAACTGATGAAAAGGATGAGAGCGATTGTAAACACACCGTGTGTGGGTTTCATACTATATACTAGAGGTGCAAATCGTGCGTGAAATTTCCCGTGACACTGAAATGTTATAATATGATTTTTTTTATTTTTTAACGGGAAATTGGACAATTCAATTTTAATATAGTTAAACTAAATTAAAAAATTGCGACGTTTCGTTAAATCTTTTTAACTTCTTCGGGCAGAACTTTAACTAGTTAACCGTAACATTAATAAAATTTAGATATTTAATAATATATATATTTACTTCAATAAATATTAAATAGTAAATATTTAAACAAACTGAGAGTTATAATATGAATTATAAAGTTACGTGAGTGGGCGAGAGTCTCAAAAAATATCTTAAACGCATAACGGGTATTAATATTTTTGTGTGGGGTTTTTTTTTAATTTTTAATTTTAGTCTGTTAAAAGTCCCAGATTACTTTTGTATTAGTACTAATGACTTCGTTGACCAGACATTTTGAATTACTAGCACAAACCAATTGTACTATAGATTCACACCTGATTTATTAGTGCACGACGCTTTGTTCTAACGTACTATTCGAGTACTAATTAATGGTAGTTCAATTTATTGACGTCCGATGCCGATAGAATACTTTTTATTTTATCTTTTTATTTTGTATTTTACTTTACGTTCGCACTTTTGACGGTACTTGTTTTAATGGCATCCGAAAGCGACCACTGAAATGTGTCTTTCAAAGACTTTGTTTTGCGTAACAGTAGAAAGGCCGTGGTCGGATAGCCATCACCTGTTTGTTACATCTGCGAGAACCAGCGTTGCATAATATGTGGCTCATATGTTGTTTTCACATCAGTTACGAAGATCGGCATAAAAGCGGCGTCTGGTATAAATAGGGGGTTAATTGAATTGGGACCGTTTTTGAACATCGAAGGATGCCAAAAAATGGATCATGGAACGGTAAACTGGAAGTTATTGGCCACAAAAAAAATCGACTGTCAAACCCTCTCTCGATTCACATTTTTTAATGTAGATGCCCAGCTACCACCCATCCTCGAAAAAAAAACAGCAATTTTATCTATTGCGCATGCGCAGTAAGTAAAATTGGCCGATTTGCATGAATGCGCATGCGCACATCACCAAAAATACGAAAAATCCGCTTTTTGATACAAAAATCAAAAAACAGGAATAGCATTTCTTTTTTTTTTTTTTTTAATTTATAAAATTGAATTTTTATTGGTGTGCGCTGTAATGAGGGGGTTATATAAAAGTAGGGGGCATTTGTTGTTCGATGTACAAGCAGACGCCGCTTTTCAGACCGACCTCGCAGTCCACGTATAAGGCCGTTTTTCAGACCGACCTCGCAGTCCACGTCTAAAGCGTACCACTCGCAGCGACCGACGTAGCTCTGACTTCAACCCAGTAGCAAACAGATGATCGTTATACGACCACGCTCTGTGTACTGTCGTGGAGAACAGAGTCTTTTAAAGACAATGTTTTTTTAGACGCGACCGAGATCCCATTAAAACAAGTACCGTCAAAAGTGCGAACGTAAAGTAAAATAAAAATTACCAAGGTAAAATAAAAATTATTGTTTCGACATCGGACGTCAATCAATTGAACTACCATTAATTTAGTACTCAAATAGTACGTTAGAACAAAGCGTCGTGCACTAATAAATCAGGTGTGAATCTATAGTACAATTGGTTTGCGCTAGAAATTCACAATGTCGCGTCAACCAAGTTAACTAATACAAATGAAAATTAATCTCCGAATGTTAAGCTACATATTATTACGCTTAATTAAAAAGTACAATAATTCTTTTAGTTAGTTTGTGTTTATTTTCTTACAATCTTTACAAATACAATAAAAATATAGTAATGCAACATATTCATTCAGATAACATAGTATAGATATTACATATTAAATGCTTAATATACAAGATACTGATTTTCTTCCAGCCACTTGATGTCGATTCAAAGGCGAAGAAGGTTTCTATCTGTAACAAAAAGAAAAAGTTATTTTTCAATTCTTTATTCAACACTGTTATTATTGTTCACTAAATGAAAATGATTTTCGTGAGTGATCGTGAACAAAATATTACTCACGATTACACCTCTACTATATACCTATAAGCACTGTAGGGGCATTAGTGGCAAGTGTAGATGGATTTGAGTGTGCAGTCTTGAATTACAAAACAAATTCTATTAATTGAGAGGCAAAGTACATGTGTTTGCCAGTGGCGGGCAACACGGCTATCGAGTACGCGCTGCTTCAAACATTTTTCTTTTATCCAAGTATGTAGACTTTCACGGCCGGCATCGTTCCAAATCTTTTTGGTTTCCGGGTAGTTTATTGGTAGTTTTACCTGACGTGTCGTCTACAACTGCGATAGACATTATAAAGTCTTTGATAATGTCTACCGCAGTTGTATACGAAATGTCAGGTAGAAATACCAATGAATCAAGCATACAATCAAGAAGTTTAGGATTTTTTCTTTTGATTTGTACAATTCTGAGTTACAAAGTGTTGTTAAAGAAAACCGGTCAAGTGTGAGCCCAACTCCATGAGAACTTTAAGGCTTCCCTATAAGCTATGAGTGTGGTCCTATATTCCCTATTATTTTCAAAATTTTAGGCTCAGTTGTTTTGCAGATAACGGGGTGGGGATGTTCGATTTTCGTACATTTTCTTTAATATCTTTAAATTATGCATTTTAAAATTATAAAAAAATATATTTGTATTTCTCATAACGAACCTTTTCGTTTGATACGTCGCCTTGATATTTTTTTATTTTATAATTTTCCCCTAAAAATCGGAATTCTTTTATATCTATACGTCCCTGATTGGGTTATCTAACTCTATATATGTACCAAATTTCGCCCAGTATATTCGGAGAAAATAAGCTGTGACAGACAGACTGACACGAGAGTGAGCCTATAAGGTTTCCGTTTTTTCATCGTGTGACGTACCGTTCTTTGGTGTGTGTGGAAGGAAATGGTTAAAAGAACGAGTCACAAATTTAATTAATATAATTAGATTAATTAAATTGTTTTTTATTTTATTTTATTTAAATACTAGTTAGAAATTTTATATTTGATTTTAGTTTTAATTTTGATAAAATGAATCAACGTTTTATAGCTATTATGCAATTAGATATTTTATTGCAAAATGACATATAATATTTTATGATAATAACACTTTACAAATACTTAATAAATTTTACAATATAAAATTTTGATTTTAAATAAATAATTATTCTTTTATAAAAGAAAACAGTATCATGGGTCATTGCAACGTTTCGTCTTTATTTAATTAAGACTTTTTCAAGCTCTAAAAAAATTTTTTTACAAAAATTAACATTCATATAATAAAAATATTAAACATTATGGATTAAATAATTTACTAAAAAGAAACAGTGGTGTGACTAGCCTCAATATGTTTAAACGATAGTTAAACTATGATACAATATGCAATTTAGCATTACAAAAAACAATAATTAAAAATTGAAAATTGTAGAAAATAAGATGAATTCTTTATAAATTTGGATTTTGTCCGTCAGTCTTTTAGTTTTAATTTTTTAAATTTTAATACAGCGATGATTGTTAGGTTTTAATATTAATTATAACTTTAGCGTAGAAATTATATTTATTCAGAAGCCTTTGTATAGATGACTGAATCTTATCAAAATTACTTTGAATATTAGTTTATTTTACGATTTGTTAATAATTATTGAACTGCTGGTAAAGACTGACTGACTCAAAAAAGTATGATTTGAAAAGACGTAAATTTTATGTAGCAATGCCAGTTTATTACGTGAAGTTTTGAACTTTATATAATAAGGGCAAACTAAAATAAAATGATTGAAAAAAAAGGTACAGTATTTGAAACAAAACTTGGCATTGTTACAATCGGATGTATGGAATCCTAAAAAAAAAGTAAGGAAAGGCTGTATTTAGGAAAATGTTCAGAATCATTTTTTTATTCGTATTTTTCTCTGTTCAGAATTCGCATGCTGTGTTCATTGTTAACGTAAAATTTCTTAGAATACTGTATTAGAGAATCCTTTTTCTGATATTTATGGTCAACCTGTATAGATGACACATTTCTGAGAAATCCAGTGGCAACGTGGGTTTGCAAGTGTATATTAGATGGTTTATGGTAGATGAGGTGGCATGCTGACTGAATCGCAGACGAAGCCACCAAATTAGATTATTTGAAAGATAATCATGAGATTGAACGTTCACAGCGTCCTTTGTCGCGTAAGTTCTCCGACAATTTAATTTTGCGACTTTCACTGGCCAGCATGCCGTGAGCTTTAATGTCCATTCGTGTGTCAACTAAATTAACGGTCGCACTGCTAACTTAAGGCTGTCGGAACGCTCTGAATTTTGTTTGTGCTGTGACCCAGCGGTAAGGGGCGAGGTAGGCAAAAGACATATTGTGGGTGTGACCTTCTTTAGCTCTGTCTCACTCAAATCATCTGCACGTTTCAATTTTTGGCTGGTGCCAACTACGAGGCTAAAAAATATTATTGCAAGGGTGCCGCTGTCAATTGATTACTCTAATTTTTGGAAATATTTTGAAGATTTAAAAAAGTTTTCCGATAAAGGAAGAGTCACTTTAGGTTTGTGATAGAACAGTTTTGTGAAATAAGTACGAATAAGGCCATAGTGTGACATTGAAAACGTGTGTTTTTTGAGCACAATTAATGTCAACTTTTTTCTAGTAAATCGTACATAAATTACAAAAGTAGTTCATTAGAAACCTAGATTTGTCCTTTATATAGAGAAATATTTTTTTCAGAATGTTGACGAATAAGTTTACAATCAGTTGACAGCCGAAGCTCTATTTTTGGTCTAAATTCAGAGCGTTCCGACAGCCTTAACAATATTCTTTATTATATAAATAAACTTATTACTTGTATTACTAGCTTTTGTCCGCTACTTCTCTCCCGTTAAGGGCAGGGCCGTCTTTAACCTATTGGATGCCCTGGGCAGTTTCGAATAATGGGGCCCCTATGACTATTAAAAAAACAGTGTAATTAGTAATCAAATCAATAATTAACAAATATATTATTAAAAAATATACCAATACATTTGCCGGAAGTATCGGTTATCGGATGCTGATCTGGCAGGAACTAGGGAATCCCATCGAGCGCGGGACCTGGTTAAGAGCATGAATCCTTGGAGGACCCCAGATGCATATAATTTAAGTAGACCATTTAGTTGGGAGGCAGATGTATACAACGATCTTTGCGATGTAGGACAAGCAGCTTGAGATTCATGTTATTTAAATTTTAAAGTGCTTTATTGACCCAGCAGCATCGGACCGACTTCTATGTCTACTTTGTTTTTAACTCTTAGAAACAGTGGCGTAACGACAGGATAGCAGGACTGGTAAAAAGTCAGGCGCCTCCAACTTTAGGGAGCTCGGCCATTGGATGTGCAGCGCACCACTCGAAAAAAATATTCATTTCAAATCCACTAAAATGTTAGGGGGTCCCTTGAAGTTACGCCACTGTTTCGAGAGGTGAAACGGCCAGTTTGAATAACAAATGTCGAGGGTAAGCCACTGGTCTTTGAAAGTCTTTTAATATAGAGTTGTAGAATACTAAAGTGTAATGCAACGGCAAATAAATAAACACAGTTTAAGAGCCCCAGCTGTGAATAAGTGTTGTTATATGTGCTGTGATTTGTGGCCGGTGTAGACGTATTTACCATTGTACAACTCATATACACTGTGAACACAGTGGCGTGCGTTCTGTCACTTCTCCAGCTTTTCATAATATTGAAACTATTAAATTATGATATTTAGGTAATTAATTAACCATAATTAATGACATTTCCGATTGTAACAAATTTAGAAATACCATGATTTACACAAATATTAACAATAGGAAAAATTTCACCGTTGATTCACTCTTACAATTAGACGTAGCTCTCGGTTGGGCGAAGGTTCATATTCTAAGAATGTCTTATGTAACAATTAACTCTTGGAGAATGTGAAATACTGTTGCAAATATGATTTATTAAGAGAAACTTGATTGTTTAGATGTGTTACTATATAGAATAAATGATAATTCAGCCACCGCGATAATGGAAGATTCGCATTTGAGTCCCAACAGTGACATTGTTTGAACAAAAAATGTTCTAATATTGCATTATAACGTTACCAATAGATGTTTCATAATAATAATATTTAAAACCTTACGTTTTGATTCCGTAATGAAACAATTAATTTATTTTAATTAATTTTATTTTACGCAGAGTTCTCCAAAGTGGTCTATATAGACTCCCAGGGGTCTAATTAACAAAAGTAGGGGTCGATTTGAGCCAGGGGGTTGAATTGGGGTCGATCCGAATTGAGAGTTCGAAGGAAAAGCAATTCTTAATACGCAAATTACACATTATTAAGGTATTTAAATTTCAACATTAAGATATTTTTCATAAAACTATTGTTACACGATGTACTATACTTTAATAAATGTTTAAAATCATAAAATAAATGTACAGATGTAGTACCTAATAGATAGTTTTATTTTAATTAAATGAAAATTACTTTTATGGAGATTACGAAAAATTATATAGGAGTCGATAATCAAAAAAGTTTGGCGACCCTAGAATTATTTTTACGTCTCGTTTAGTATTGACATTTCCATCATGTGTGACCCTGCACCTCCACCATGCGTGACGCTGCACCTCCACCATGCGTAACCCGCGTATCGCCGCGTCATCTGTACGTAGTTTCAAATTTACATTTTGAAGTAGCATAGCGCTGTTGTTTTTATAGAAATTACAAAAATTCTTTCGCCATTAATTCATTTTTACGATTGGAAGTGGTGGTACAGCACTAGACTCGCATTCGGGAGGTCCGGGTTCGATTCCCGGCGGGGGCAGATGTGGCTGGGACTTTTTCCTACTGCCTTTCGCCGAGAAACGGTAATTCCTGTACCGGCCATCTTGATTGAGGTTTTCCATGGTTTCCCTCAATTAATTCCAGATAAATATCGAGGTGGTTCCTTATTTGAGGCCATGGCCGATTACCTATCAAACTCCTAGTTCAAAAATTACCTGCCTTATCCTAATTTCCTGTAATTCCTTCATTCGCCCATTGCTATTATATAAGTTGAAGTTTAAGAAATGTAGAAAAAACGGGAAGTGGTAAAATGAAAAATAGTAATGGTGCGAATGGCGTCTGTTATGACATAAAGTCGAGAAACGGACGTTAAACGCATTATTATTATTATTATTATTATTATTATTATTATTATTAATTCATTTTTAGGGCTATGATTAAGAGTAAAAAAAATAGGAAGCCTGCTATTTAGGGTTGCCGAAATGCCGAGTTTTCTGCCGGTTTGTTCTGCGTCTCGGAAATGCATATTGTTAACGAACTGCTAACATTTGTACATTTTGGTCAATTATTATTAGTATGTCTCTTTATTGAATACTTATGACTTTAACTTCGGCGAAAAATTGAATAAAATGATATTTTTTTTATGTTTAAATTGTACTCTCTGATGTCTAAAAAGTAATAAATATGTTTTTTCACAATAACCTGTATTTTAATTTTCACAATGAGACAAATTGTGAAGGTATCATAGTTTTGAAGAATTGATTAGAGTTCTTTAGTAATCCATTTTTCCGCTATCGCCTCAGAAAAGTTAGTTTTCGATCTGACAACCTTCCTGTGGAATTCTGGGATGGTATTTGTTTTCAGGAAAATATGTGCTGTTACGCCGCTGTGCTGCGTCATAAACCAACTTTCTCACCATCCATTTTACCCAAATTGTCATTTAACAGTTTATAATGAAGTTACATGCATTTTTTTACAATAACAGTGAATATTTCATGCACTTCATACTCAAGATCAGAATTAGTTTCGGTTGAGTTTTTTGTAAATTCAAATAACACAAAAATACAAATACTACATTTTGTTTTGTTCAACCTGGCGATAACAGTATTACAAAGAACATTAAAACTTTGGTCAAAAGAATGTTAAAAAGACGAAAATAATTATACTTCTCGATTTCAGTTTACATGAATAAGTATTTTCCTTCGCTTTTTTGGCATTAAACAATACTTTCGGTTTTAGCCGAAGGCGAGAAAAAAAGTTGAAGTTTGTCTTCGGCTAAATCAAAATTACAGAATAGACACCTTATTCTTTAATGATAGATGTTTTTGTATATTAGAAAACTGTAGATAACTGTGAAATTAGCACTGAAACGTTGGGTTTACCAAACGTATCAATTTGTCCTAGCATCTATCACATGATCTTTTTACTACCCTACATTCCCTCTGCTCAAGAGCGGGACTTCTAGTGTTTACACTTTTGAAATACCAAACAAGTCAGTGTATCTAGTATAACGAACGCAATGGTGTCAAAAGTGTTAACACTTTTTGCACTGTAGTACGATACGAAACACACCTAACATTACATAATTTAGTAGACATTTTCCTACTCTGAAATTTCTGCGGACAGCGTGTAATGTAAAAGATTTGGTTTCTGGGTTCGTATTCCTGAGTATTGAAAAGGCGATCGCATAGAATTCTCCAGAATGTAGGCCGAAGAATTGAACCTGACGATTCGACTGAAGGAACAAGGACGTATGTAGAGGCACTATAAGAGTATCGACGAAAACCTAACATCTTCGCCGCTATGCATATGTTACCGAAAAAGTACTTCAAATGGTCCAAACGCAAAGCTCTAAGAACTACAGTAATACCCCGAACTTACGCGATTGGTGGGACCGAGCTATAACCGTGTAGTCGGAATACAATTTTGCATAAAAATGCATACAAATTATGTTACCTGGGATCGGAGACTAAAGAAAATAATTATTTAGAAGAAAAATGTATAATAAAATCTTAGATAATTCAACAAAATATATTATTATGAATTGTAAAAACTTAAACCGAAGTTATTTTGGCGTAGAAGGTTTCATACAATCAATTAGCACGCTAATAATTTTTCGTTGAAGTCTATGTTTTCCAAAATTTCTAACCCTTTTTCAATTGAACTCAAGTTTTCTTTAATGTTTTCTAAAATCGTCAAACTCTGCATCCGTGTAAGACGGGGTGGCGTAAGTCGGGGCATTACTGTATTCGATTTTCTCATGGCTAAACGCGACGGTTTTTCGACCAAGCAGTTTTAGCTCGTACTAATATTTTTAAGATGGATTAGAAATGAAGTAAGTTGTTAGGATAAACTTAGTTATGCCTAATCGATTTAGAATACATTAGTTTCAGGTGACTGGAAATCTATTATCTTTTTGCAACTAAATTCATTTCTAGTTCAATCTAAAAATTTAGGTAAAACTTATACTTTGTATATTAATTCCTCGTTATGAGTCTAGCCTAGGAAATTCGAAAAGTTGGGAAATTAAAATGAGAAATGTTTAACGTGCAGTACTTGCTCTGATGGTTCTTTATACACAGCCCCCACATAGCGTCCACTCTACCAATTTATCCAGAATGTAAATTCTTTCTACTACTACTGGGGCCGAGATCTACAGAAATTTCTACTGCCTTTAGGGGAGACAGTAACCCGAGTAGACAACGATGCTACCCCCTCGAAACGCTTGGCGTTTCCTCTCCGTTTCTATAAGGACAGAAGATTGTCGAAAGATTTTAAATGCAATTTCCTATATCAGGTCTTTTACCACATGGTCCTCATAGACGAGAGATTGCCATCGCGTTTGATCACCGTTAGACTATCCAGTTTCCTCTGCGTGTGTGGAGTTGTGACCTAAACTAGAAAATATCCGGATTTCGGATTTTCCCGGTAACATATGTCAATGTATATATGTATAGTATGTATGCATCCCGGTTCTCGCATTTATGGCTCCCGAAGGAATGCGCTTTTTGTAGATCCCACGTCATGTTCGTGCAGCCAAGGCTGTAGCTCTCCTATTCACCGCTCTATGTCGATGCCATCACCATCTGCCGGGATAACATTTGTTCCTCATACATACTACATTATAATGCTTTTACATGTTGTTATGACCCGTGTAAAAAAACAGTGTTGCAGCACGGATTTACATTTATTATTTATTAACTAAACATAGTCAGGTTTGACAACTATTCGGATTATTGAACACCCTGTAGTTATTTGGACGGAACTTGGATTTTAGTTATCGTCATTTTTATAATATGTGAGTGGTAATTTGCCATGTCGCATTATCAAAATAGACCTTTTTACGGTCCCTCGCGTTAAAAAAGCAGACGTTTTCCCGCCAGCACCGCTAGCCAAGTGACAAGACATTTTTTCGCGCACTGATAATTATTTGAATTCTGCACCCATTACGTGAGAATTATTTAAAGAAGATTTTAACCAAGGAAGATTCGAAAGATGAACAAAAGCAATCCAATAAATTTTCTTTTAGAAAACGACCGCGTTAGATTCGCAAGAATACAGCATTCATAAATTATTTGATTTGTGTAATAAACTTGATATATTAAAATTGTTGATTGGTATTAGGAGACAATTTGCATGCGGTCCCGAGATGTAGAGTGCTTAAGGACTTCCATAGGTTTTAATCGGACGCTGGTGATAATATATGCTACTACTTCTGACGTCTACAAGCAAATCTCCTACCTTTGTTTGTCGGAAATTATTTTTCGTTATAAAGATTATTATACCACAGTGATGATAATTTATATTGCCACTTATCTTTAAAATAAACAAAACTATACAAAAAACTTTCAAAACTATACGGTGTTGAATTAAACTTGGTATATCTTTTGAACGTAGTTCCTAGAAACAAAAAATAAAACTAAGTTGTTTTTTTGAAGACCACTAAAAGCAAGGATAATTTTGCTTTACTGACACAGGAGGATTTGAACATTATTTTATGCTCGATTTTTACTGCAAAAAATAAAAATACCTATAAAAACTATGTTTTTTTGTATCATTATTCTTTAAAAACAAACCCCACATAACATAGGCGAAGTAAAAATTCTTTAGAGGTTTGATAGATAGATTGTAGATTATAGACGCTCAACATCTGAGGTCATCAGCGTCTATTTTAGAGGTTTGAATATTAATTAATATGCGTTATCTATTATGCGTTACCAAGGCTTCTCTTATGTTACCCCACCGTTGAATCATTTCCATTTTAATGTTACAGAAAATTTCAAACGTCGCTATAGAAATGCCACTTAAAAAATGGTTGGAAAAAAGTTGCTCGATGACCAGTTCGGGCAGTGACACTTCTATTAAGCTCCACCCCAGTTTGAAGTCTATATGAATTAATAAGTTATCATGGAAATGCAAAACAGTCACTTTGAAGAACCCCTTTGAATTTGAAGCCCAGACTAATTAATAACCCTTCTATTTTCCGCTTGCCAATCCCGTTTGTAAACACACGTTATTTACATCTAAAAACAGCCAAAATAAGTTTTGGAGGCATTGCGGTTTTTCTGACAAACCGTTATCTTATAGGTATTAAAATATAGTGTATGTTTACAAGCCACGTCTGTTACATTCTGTGGTTGTAAAAAACAGACATTCTAGCGACTTGCTAGTATAATAAATTGTTGCTTTAGTTGCTATAAATACGTGTACACCAGGGCAAGTGTTTCGCATGTCATTTGTTTCATGTTTGTGCCAACTGACTGTCGCTTGTCAGTGAGTCACTCGGACAGACAGACAAACAAATGACAGCAGTTGAACCTACCCATCTCAAGTACTACTAACATAAGTAATAAAGAATTTAATGACTTTATTAACAATTTATACACGAGTATTACTCAGTGGAGTGAACTTTAATTAGATTTTTTATAGATTTAATCATTTATACGGAGTATAATCATTAATCCGCCTCCACGAAAAGCAAGCTAGTGTCGGATTAGTGGCAACGGACTACCGTGGTAGATGAGATAATAATAATAATATTTATTTGCTTTGCCAATAAAGGATACAAAATCGTCACGGTGGATCCATCAAGGACAGTAGTAGGTCCATCAAGGACTCAATCATTCATAACTTAAAAACTCATCCAATTTGTAAAAAGCGTTTGATAATAAAAATTCTTTTAAGTATTTTTTAAACTTCGACAGTTTATCGCATTGACGATTCAGTATACTTTTGGCATAAGCGACAGACTACAGAACGTGGCATACATAGAATCGGCGGCTTAAAGAATTTCGCATTATGTCTTCAATTAGTTAAAAAACAGAGGATTACAATGCATATCAGATAATCGAGCGGCGAGACTATTAGGGGATTTTAATCGTGCAAAATTTAATTTTTGTACATTGAGACGTTTTTGAATCCTCTGAGTTTCAAAAGGGTTGGAAAAAATACAGACTGTGTATTTTACACTACACATTACAGAAGTAAAACCACACATATACACACAAAGGGCGCGCAATCACACACACTCTATAATCTATAGATTCAATGTTTGTGCATCGTCGAGGTTCCTCATGGCATGATCCCTAGATCCTTTTTATTTTCAGCATTACGTTTTCAAACGTATTAATCGATTTTTACCGTGCGAAAAGTTAAAAAAATGTCGGTTTATCGTTTATCTGTGGTAACTCAAGCTACTGGATCGATTTTGATCAAATTTTGCACGCGTGTTTATGACGGTCGCACCTCGAAGAGGAAATTGTAAAAAAAAAACACTTCATTATTAGCAGTACGTACATCGAAAATAACAAACACCAACAAAATAAAACCCCAATAAAAGCTCTGAGTGTTATGAAACAGCCTGTATACAAACTTCAACACAGTACTTAATCATCGGACCACACAAATTATAACAACGTGTGAACAAAACGCCCTGAATTTGACACTTCATACATTTTTTAAGTGCATGCAATATACACTCTTCGCAATCTGTAACTATTTTTAGCGAGACAGTACATAGGCAACCCCATGTACAGTGAGCCTATGCCGTAAAGCGTATACGTAAGGCTTTTTAACAAGTGTGTGGTACATGGACATAGGAATGATAGCTCTTCATTCATTTAAAATGCGTTTAATTTTTTAACTTTTCATTGCAAGAGACAGGTTTTACTTTTTTTCGGATTTTAATATTATAGAAAAGGTGGCAATAGCTGATTTCTGGGGCCATCGGACCCGTCTTTTCTGGGGCTCAAAATAAGCGGCATATAATTTAATAAAAAAAAATAATACTCAACAAGCCGCCTAAAATATTACCCGACTTATTTTGAGCCCAGTTAAACTGGTCTGTAGATTTTGAATCACTAATACTCGACTTAGGACCGTAATAAATAAAGATAAAGAGATTCCATATTTTTGTGATCTTTTTCAAATTTCACTAAAATTAGTTCCCGAATTTGGCTATAGCTGGAAAAAGAACCAACCAAATTTTTATTATTTTTTTTTTCATTTTAGTGACTTTTTTAAGGAAATTCAATTTTTCATGAACTTTTTAGTGGGTTTGCATACATAGTTTTTACGTTCTTCTTCTAACTTGCGAGGCTATTACGCAAATTCGTAGTTTTAAATTTATTTTTCATAAAGACATTATTTTTCAATTTACGGAAAAAGTAAAAATGCCAAACCTTGTCCAATGTCCGGATTCCAGATAAGGCGAAGATTGCGTCGTCTATTTTGGCCGGATTAGATATATGCACCAGTTCTATATAATACATACTTTGCAACACAAGTTTGCTGAATAATGACACTTACAATTTTATTTTTTTTTCAGAATTGTCAGGCGGAGTCGAGGTTCACTTCGAGAACAAAGACGGCGGCTTCTTCCTGAAGCACACACCGCGGCAACATTATTCGCCGTCGGCTGACCTGTCTGGCTCGCCTCCCTTACCACCGGTCGCTCCACCTTCATCGGGGACAATACTTTCAGTGGACAGGTTCACCGTATTCCAGAATTCGCAGCCGATTAGCGTGCGTGCGACGTACGGTCCTTTCTCCACAAAACAGACAGTTCCCGCGCGGTACATAGTACCCGACCCGCTCGATACACTCGCTGCCGATAAACAACAGCAGCAGCAACAGCAACCGCATAATGGTAGCGGTGCGGCTGCTGCAGCTGCGGTCGACATGCAAGAGTTGAGTGCGGCAGCCACACATCATCTCGACATGTCGGCTCACGTCGTGCGTCACGAAATACCTCGCGATTCGCCCGTGCTTCGGGTGCTTTTCCATACGGGATCTGATCCGGGCGGTCGCAGACGCTTGCTATTAACTAGGCATCAAAGAGTGTGCATCGTACTGCATGCCGCACTTCCGGGACGCATTCCGCTTACGTCCGCGTGCAGTCCCGACGGTGAAGACGGTGTCTGTCTTGCTCAGGTTACGATACCGTCGAGTTGGTGGCCGCCGTTGCCGCCTCCTGATGCACAAACACGTCCGCTCAAATCGCCGCCGCGGCTCGTACAGATTGCGTACTCGGTGCTCGAGCCGCGCGAAGGTTGCATCCCGCGCGTGCAGATTCAACCGGTTACGCCACTGGGTACGGTGCCTCTTGTTGCCGCCAAGTCCGTATACAAGGAACTGCGTGCCGACGAATTTGTGTCAATATCAATACCTCACGTGCCGCTCTTTCCGCTATCTAGAATACATGTGCCGCTCTTCCTTCAGGAGAAGCCAGACGTTCGATTCACAATGTTTGTTGTCAGGTATGTGTGTATATTTTCTTATTTAAAACGATTCTTACACAGGAACTTTTTGTAAAACTAATCGATATACTTAATGTATTACACTACAAGAACCGAAAGTTGAATTTCCTGCACTGCGCAGTGCAGGACATTCAGCTTTCTGCTCGTGTGGTGTATACTATTTTTCTTCATACTCGGTCGAAAGTACGCACTTTTACCAATATATAACGTGAGCAGTGTTGAGATTATACGTAATGACACATGGATCTAATAACGTCCATGTAATAACAGCAGATGGCTACCTACTGCTGTCTACTGGCGAATACGTGACCTGACAAACGGCAGTCTCACGTATCAGTGCGGATTGTATGTGGATGTTTTTATTCGAAGTTTTTCGATATTTTATAGCAACACTACCTACTTTTGTTTGCAGAGCGCGCGTTAAAAGCGGTCTGCGCATTCTGGGAGCTAGCGTCAGCAGTGCGCAGTGGAACATAACAGTCGAATTGAATCCAAAACATACAGGCGCCACTGTCACAGCGCTGCGACGGGATAATTTAAATCAAGACTCGGAACCGCCATCAATAGTTCCAAAGTAAGCACGTTTTGTTGTATGTGTTTCGTTTCATCCGATGTTTTTGACATTGATTATTTTGTTTTTCTTTCGATGCTTGATCCCTTTTTTTGAGTCTTGACGGACAGACAGGCAGACAAACAACAACGGGATTGTATAAAAGTTCCATTATTTCATTATGAGATCCCTAAAAAGCATCTTTAGTTAGAAAATTATCCCTACCTCTGTTTTAGCATATTGTCAAAAAACTCGACATTACAGATTAACAATCGTTTACAGTGTCATAGAGATTTTCACTTGGCTATTGGAAGTTGTCGAAGACAGTGGAGAGTTTTGGGACGGCGCGAAAATAGTTTGGAGCGTCCGTTATGTGCCGAACCCATTCGCTCTAACAGGACCGGTAGCGTTGCCGAGTGCGTCGCACGACCCGGCCGGTACGGTTAAGACGGCAACCGCGGTCGTGTCAACCGTCGAGGATGGCGGTAAAGTGGTAACAACTTCGGATAAGATATCGACGACGGGAGACATTCACAACGCCGCCGAGGCCGAACAGAGTAATGGCGGAGTCGCGGCAGCCGTAACCGGTAGTGTACATCTGGGTGCGACGTCACAACAGCACGAAGGCAGACGTAAATTGACGGCAAGACTCGAAGTCCAGAAGGACGACATACAAGCTGTGCTACCGATCAGCAAGGTAACCCATTTGAATTTTAATAATACAGTGTAAACTCTTTATAACATTATTCTTTATAACGATAAACTCTCTATAACATAGACAAGATTACAATTTGGTTGGTTTACCTTAAAACCCATACATTGATACACTCTTTATAGCGCAGCAGCCATTCTCTATTACGAAGAAATGTGTTCATATTTAGACAGAGAAAATCGTCATTGTCGGTGTTATTGTTTATGTTATCTTATCAGGTTACAAAAGACGCCGACTAAATCTTTAGAAAAATGTTTATTGTTTGATCAAGAAGATTCCACTACATATCAAGAGATGGATAGAATACATAAGAAAATACAAAACAAGTACTGGCAAAGCAAAAAATGTCAGGCAAAGTTAACTGACCATATGTATTAATTTTATTAAAAACATACATATTAAAGATTATTGTTAATTTGGTTGTTTTTCCGTATAACGGTAACTCTCTATAACGATAAAAAATGCTCGGTCCCTTGAGTTTCGTTATAAAGAGTTTACACTGTATTACTTTTTGAAGCTGTACTTCTTTTGGCGGGTTATGAAAAAATGATGATTGATTTTTTTTGTGATGTTACATGAATAGAATAGAATAGAATAAATTTATTATCCGAAATAGCCAATAAGCAGGATTTGTCAAATTAAATACAATTTAAAAAATACATTATAAAATCATATACATGTATCATAAAATTCATTAGCGGAATATAAAGAAGCTTTAATTAATAATGAGTTAAGGACTCTTTTAAATTTAGACAATGGTAATTTCTTCATGTCAGTAGGCAGACAGTTATAGTATTTTAAAGCCGAATATTCAGGACTATTACAAAAAAGACTTAGGTTTGGGACGCAAAATTGAGTTGTTATTACGCATTTTATAATTATGCATTGCTTTGTGAGTTGAATACTTACTAATATATTTCTGCAAACGACATAGCGAGTGATAGATATATATTGATGAAAATTAACAGGATGAAGTTGCTGGCAGAAACGCGAGCACATTTTGAATTTGAAAAGTGTGCGTTACATATTCCAGAAATTTCAGAGAAAAAAACTTGGAACAGCTATCTCCAAAATGGTAAATAAGGCAACCCAACGGGTAGACTCGTTAAAGTCAGCGTATCATTTGCTATAAACATATTGAATTTGAAAAGGGTCTGATAAACTTTCAAAAAAGAAAGTCGTTTTTGTAAACATTCATTGTTACATTGTTAAATTAGAAACATTTATTTTTTTATCCAATGTCACCGTTGGGGTTCAAACCCGATTCTTTCGACTTTCGCGGCGGAATAAGTTAATCAGTTACTCTACGGTGCGATATCTTAACATTTAATTCTTCATAATAAAGCAATCGTAACATTAAATTCACTACATGCGAGAGTTGATTATTTCGCTAGGTATAGCTAGACAAGAATCATTACAGTAGCGAGAGTATGAATGAACCAAAATTCAAAAACTATATGCCACGGAGGAGGGCCCCTTTGTCAGGATGCCGGTGGGAATTGGCCTTAAAAATTTTCTTGTTGCAGAACTGGGAAGTAATGAACACAGCCGTATTGACGGGTCGTCAAGTGTCGCAGGCAATGAAGGTATTTATTGTCTCGCAAGCAGGCAAGGCAGCAGACGTCACCTTGCAGTCGTCTTGCCATTCCGAAGATGAGAGCGTGTTGAAGGTCAGTATTGGTCACTATCTTTTGTTTTCAGTTGTTCTTGAAATAAATAAGATGTACCTAACACTCTCCTTGTGCTAGCTGCACTGGGGAGACACATCGCACAAATTAAAAACCAGCATTTAAATTTTTGTTTAATGTAAAACTTATTAATCCAGGTGTCATCGTCGTGCAGTTCCGTATATGTGGATGGTTCGGAAGCGCGGGGTTCTGTCAACGGCTCGGTGCTTGTGAAGTACGGAACTTATACAGGACTTGCGCGGTTCACCGTTTGGATGCCGGAATTTCCATTAGAATTGAGCGTGCCTGATACGCGCCTGTCTATGATTAAACTTTGGAAGGTTCCGGATACCCATTCAAGGTTGATTATACTTTTGTTTTATTATTTTAATATAGTGCAGGCATAATTTGCACTGATTTTTCACTTGGTACTTGGTAGAATATGATTAATAATAACAAATAAATAAAAACACATTAAAATTCTACAGAAAGTATTTTTAAATTATTTCTCAATGATCGTTTCAAACAAAAAGTCCATTCTCATGGAATATAGAACACACATATATATATATAGATATATGTTTTATATTCCTAAGGATGGACTTATGGTTCAAAACGATCGTCGAGAAATAAATTAAAAATAATTTTTGTAGAATTTTCAAGTGTTTTTATTTATTTTTAATAGTCTAGATAGTTGTGAGGAATTACTTGTACTATATTAGTTAGCAAACTTTTCTTTGTTCCTAAAAAATCTCCATAAAGTGAAAATTCGTAAAGTATGACTTATTTTAGTCAGAGAGACGCTTTCGTCTACTTGACAAACATCCACAGACATACTGTATTTAGTCTGACGAATAATCGACTTTAGACAAAGATTGCACCTTCGGAAAAATAATTTGAATTGGTCGAAATCAAACTTAAATTTTCATTTAAGTTGTGTCGTCTGTTAGCTATGAGTATGGCTTGAAATGTCTTATCATTTATTTCTAGGATTTTATGTTTATATTTACGATTTGGTTGATACTCAAAGCAAAACCAGCTGATAACGTATTTTTATTATTGTATGAATTCTGTGTTACTGACAGCAGTTCGAAAATCACGCGTCAGAAACGTTCGTACGGATGGGGCGGCGGTCACGGTGGAATGCTTCCCGAGGACATAAATGGCGTCGGGACAGACAATCCACCGTGCCGACTGCGTTACCAGCAGACGCCGGTCGACGTGTACGGTCGATTCCTGGCTACCGATCACGATTCCGGCAGAGTCAGTTACTTCGTATCGAGGCGCACCTGGCTCCGGGTGACGGATCTCGTAACGACGCTGCTTAGAGTGAGCGATCCGAGGATAGCCGGACTCACCGGTCGAGTTCTGCAGGGCAGAGCTATGGGAAGGACGGAAGTTCAGGTTTTGTCGCCGATAACCGGAAGAGTGATTGGCGCTAAGGAAGTCAGGGTGGTCAATGACAAGATCAGTTTGAGTAAGCTGCTGGTCAGCGTCGTTTCGGGTCTCCAGTTGAACATCTCGCCAGATAGTGCTATAGAGAATGGCTACATTGCCGAGACCAGCGTAACACGACGGCTTACTGCACAATATCAGGTAAATAGAATATGCTCTTAATCGAGGTCTGCAGTAACAATTTTGATTCACTGTAATATTCGAATTACTTTTGACAAAATTGTTTAGATTTCGGTTTTAATGGTAAAGTGATGTTAGAAATTTATTCACTGATAAATAATTATTTCACAGGAGGGCCTGTTAGATATTGAATTGGAATTTTCCGATGGTTCTCGAACACCGCTACGAGACGTTGAAGACGCAGATTATCATTTGGTAGTCGAAAGCTTGGACTCTGAAGTTGTAGCTTTTGCGCCAATGGTTGCATCGCACCATCCAAGGGTTATTGCAGTCGGCGAAGGTGACTTACTTGCTTATCTTACATGTGAATTCACTGCGTACTTTGAAAATATAAATTTATGTAATTTTCTAGGATCGGGAGACCTTCTGAAAGTAACTTTACATTTAAATGAGCAATGCAGAATGCAGTCCAGAACGAAACCAAGTGGCAAAACCAGTGGACCTTTGGCAACTGCTACGGCCACAGTGCAAGTTGATTTTTCAATAAGCGATATTCCTCATCGACCAGATTTCGTGCAAAATGACGGAGGTAATTTACAGTTTGAATTAATTATAGTAATTTTTCGCTTAGAACTATTAATTGGTTTAATCTTCAGTAAATGACTTGGTACGAGATTAGAAGGGAACGAAAATTAAGCTTCCTGGCAATTTATTTAGTAGAGGGAAAACAAACAAATTATAACATTATAACATTAATTTATATCAAGTAACAGCCAAACCGAATTTATAGGCATTCCTTTAAAAGATGAAAATGATCACGAACCCACAGTTCAGGCGAGACAACATCACGGTCTGTCAGTGTTGGGACCCCACGGCAGGGGAGTGCCTCGACATTCCGCTCACTCGCCACATCTGACTCCTCTGGAAATTGGAATGTACGTCCTCTTGGCAGCTTTCTGTTTTGCGATCGTAGTAAGTATTTTTATACAGCAGTTACAATGAAATTAATAAATATCACTAGAACCTCGATTACACAGTGGAGACTCGATAATCCAAACTAATTAAAACACAGGTGATTTGGATTATTAAAAAATCTTGATTACTGCGAGTAATAGTAATTATTTACAATGCAATTGATAAAAGTGTTCTTCAGGGATAGTCATTTATACAAATAAATACGAAACTTTGTTTAAAACTGAAATAAACTTCTATATAAAATATTCAAGCAAAAACAAGATAATAAATTGCACCTAGCAATCTTGTACATATTGTTATTAATAATACAATATCATATTGACGCATAACGTTTGTAATTTTAGTTTATTTAATATTTGGAATTTAATTGCTAAAGAATTCCGTTTTTTACTTGCAATGATAGTATATTATATCATTCGATCACTGTTTAAAAACAATAGTTTGGATTACAAAGTACATAAATATAATACAGTCAAATGCCTGTTCGAATTACCAAAGAATTTGGATTATCAAATTTCGGATTACTGAATCTGTACTGTATAAGCTACCTAGCTTTGACTAATTGAAAATTTCGGATAATACGGACTTTTTAAGAATTTTCAAACATACTACATATTTCTATGACAAGATCAACATTAAAATATTTATATGAATAGTACAAAAACAATCGTATTTCTCAGCTTACCTGAACTTTTGAGCAGAGAGTAAAAATTAGATTAGTAAATCGCGAATTCGAATAAAACGGACTCGGTTAATCTGGATTCAACTGTATGTTTATTTTTGTGACAAAAAATGCTTTAACTTGTTAGAAATACATTTTATGCGATTGTTTTTAGGTATTTGTGGTATCGTGCGTTGTCTATGCATCGAAGTTTAAGCCGCAAGGAATGAACAGGAATGCCATTATCGGCGGATCGCCGCTTGGTGGCAAAAATGGATCAGCCATCGGCTCTCTGGGTATTGTTAGGGAACCCCGTAAACCGCGACCAACGACTATGAACGCGCATGACTGGGTTTGGTTAGGTATGTATTATTTTTGTAGTTATAAAATACAAACCGGTGATAATCGATTAACCGTCTCCATGAAATCCCCAAATAAACTACCTCAAAATATTAAACAATGCGATAAACTGTCGAAGTTTAAAAAATACTTAAAAGAATTTTTATTATTTTATTTTATTATTCTGTGCCGGTAACTGAGAGGTGGTAGGAGTCTTCCTTTCCCACAAAACAACCAGGACGGCTCTAAAATATGCATTTGCGACGCTGTTTGTGACTAACTTCAGAATCTTTTAGAACCGTGGCGAGTACTATATACATAGAGTGTTCTCCTGAGCTGCGCGAGCAAAATGATAGAAAAAGATAGCGATAATTGCGGTAGCTATTCCGTCTTCATTCAACAACATACAAGACGGGCTAGAAATAGGCATACGTATACCGTGTTTATCACATTCTGTTTTCTGTCGGTTTGTAAGCGCAGTAGTACATTAGCCTCTATATCTAGATCTCGTTGAATTCAAATTGTTATGATACAATTATTGGAAAACAAATTGTTACGAATGTTTGTTGTGCAGGAAGAGCCACCCTCGAAAGAGCGTCTGGTCAAATAGTATCCAGCGCCCGTTGCAATAACAACAACATGGCGGACATGAATCAAATGCGAATAACAGCCAATCCAATAAACTTGAATTACTCGGAACCTGACGACTGTCTGATAACCAGTTTTGATAATCCAAACCATATCGAACTACCATCGAGCAATTCACAGATCGATACGTCAACTTATTGTAAAAGAAGTGTATCGAATCAGAACGGAGACGGAGATAGCGTCAAAACCGATACCGAAAACTTGGACAGGAACGGTTGTATGTCGCCTATCGGGAAAAACGGAAATTATAAAAAGCCCATGGCAGTGCCGGCGATCGGACGAAGTAATAACAATAATGAATTCATACCGGGAAAGATCATAAAACTAGCTAGTGACGAAGCACCGCCCCTACCGCCTCACAGGACCTGTCTAGACAGCGAGGATTATAAACCACCCGTGCCGCCGCACAGAAACATTGGCGTCACGACTCAGGTTACGGTTTCACCAGTAATAGAGACTAATAACCGTAAACATCACAAACACCACCATCACAGAAGAAGCTCCGGTGCAAATGGGGCCAGTAGACAGTCTCATAGTGAGACGACGACTAGCATAACTGATCCTCCAAAAAGTGCTTTTACATTCGACGATACGCCTCCGTTGAACTGCAACTTTCAAGTGAGCGGCAGCCCTTTTCATCAAACGGCGAGTAGTTTTCAGCAAGAGATCTTACAGTTAGCTGAGAAGAAAGGAAATGCGCCGGACAGCAATAAGGACGAGGAAACAGATGAAGCAGAATTTGTTGAATTTCCAAAGAATGGATCGGGAAATGTAGCAGGAGTTACAGGTATGTAACGTATTTGTATATCTGTCTGCATATAACCTCAAATTAATGTACTATTCTTATCATGAATCAAATTTTCTGATGAGTTTGATTTAATCTCCAATAAGCGAGTACTAATAATAACATTGGAAATTGTTGCGTCCATATTTTTTTTAAACATACACAATTAAGTTAGCAGGAAAGTGGACAAATTGATGTAAATCAATAAACCAATTATTAATTTAGCGACGTTTCGGTCATTTATTAGATGCCTGATGAAGATCAAATAAATGACCGAAACGTCCACTTTCCTGCTAACTTAATTGTGTACTAATAATAACTGTGTTTGTTAGCAAGTTCTGAAATGTTACTGATTTTATATATTACTTTTTTCTATCTAAATTTTCTTATGGGCTAGATGAAAGATTGAATCGTGCCTTTTGTACGTTTTATGTACTATTCTTAACTGCTAAAATGTTTGCAGGCAATACAAAACTCTTTGAACACAACTCAACCTGCGTGTTTGTTGGTTAAATTCTCGCGTTCTTAGGATTGATTTAACTGAATTTTAGACCCCAGAAGCGTAAAACTAGTAGAACCAGGTTCAAACAGTCTGATCAACAAACACGCAGTTGTGTCTGAAGAGTTCTGTATTGCCTCCAGACACTAGGAGTTCAGAACTTGCCAACAAACACACCTGCTAACAAGGTACCAGAATCGTTCCATTACTCGGTAAAAGTTATTAAACCGTTTTGCGCGTATGAATGTCTTATGCTGATCTTTATATCATAGTGCGAGGAAGTAGTCCCGAGGTGAAAAGAGCAACTATTGTTGGGAATCCAATGTTTTCAGCTAGAGATGATGATATAAAGTCAGGAGTGCCAACAACGGAATTAGAAGATCTCCAGCTCGATATGGATTATGATCAAATTATGCATTATTTTGATAACTTGAAGGTATGAATTTCTATGGGTTTGTTTACTTTTCATCAAGGGGGTAATTTTCCAAGAACTATGTTGGGTTTTGGGAATTTTTCGATCGTTTTAGCCCTAAAATGAACCGTTTTTCAATCGAGATTTTTTCTAAACAAATTTCATTTTTGATCATTGATGCAAAAAAGGAATGTTATAAGTTTAATTCCTTTGCCTGTCTGTCTCCAAAACAGATGAACCGATTTCAATGCGATTTTTTGTTGAAAACTGATATTAGCGAGCGGTAACTGAAAGCAATCCGCATCATTTTTAATCTTAATTTTCGGAGCAGTTGCAGACAAACATTTACAGAAAAACGTATTTTAACTGTGCCGTCCATATACGTTTTATTAAACGACGTATCCATAATTATGATACGTTTCAGGTTATCCATGGACATAACACAAGGAATAATTCTAATATTATTTTACCAAAATCGACACTAACGTTGTTTAACAAGAGCGCCGAATATCACGCTCTGAAAATGTGTAATAAATTGCCACACAGTTTCAAAAATCTAAACATTTCTAAACTTAAAAGAGAATTAAAGGCTGCTCTTCTTAAACAATGTCTGTATAAGATCGATGATTTTGTTATAAATGAATAATTGTAAACATATCTTCCTTTTTTGACGAATCCTATACATATTTGTATGTTTTTGGATCAATAAATTCTATTCTATGTTTGTTATGATGTCTTTTATATTTACAGGAATCGAATGCCTGAGTAGATGAGATCATTGCAAAGATTCGCGCCATCCTATTGACGTTCAGCGCTCAGTACCGTGCAACGGCGCTGTCGGCCGCTTCATCTCCCGTCCGGGAGCCGACTGAAAGTTTTGAATACTCGTTCGAGTCTCTGAGTGAGTCGTACGCTTGAGGGTATGGCAAACCAACGCTATACCATAGTACATAATATACATACCATGTTAAATTATAATATTAATATAATGCATTGTACATTCTAATTGCCCTCAAAACTTCACAAACACTAACATTTTTTTCTTTGTTTATAAGGGTTTATTATTATCGATCGTTGCGGAAATTCTATGTATTGCGCAGCAGACATTATGTCTATTGAAAATTATCTGTCTTTTTTATTATTATAGTAATGTACAGATGTGTTTGGTTAAGAACAACCGAATTGAACTGTTTTTATTTATACTTCTTATCGTGGGTTTTTGATAGTTAAAAGATAGCCTACAACAGTGCAAAGTCGGGGCAGGTTTGAAACTTGTATAAGTATAAAATTGCTAAACATTATAATAGCTATCGTCTGCTATAATTGTTAAGAGACATCCATTGTTGCAATGCTATATTAGAAAAATGTATTTTTCAAACAAGTAATTGATAACTCATTCCGCCGCGAAAGTGGAAAGATTCGGGTTTAAGTCCCGACGGTGACGTGTTTGAGAAATAAATTTTTCTAATATAGCATTGCAACAATGGATGTCTCTTAACAATTATCTATCTATCTATCTATGAATTTAGTCGAGTACGAAACTATAACGTATGTATATTTCCTAACATAAAATTTCTATTCGTAAAAAAGACAGAAATATGTACGAAGATTCTGTATGAGCTTTGTCATACATCGGTCTCGATACATAGAGTTGTTGTAACGATGACGTCGAGACATGTAATATCAATGCTATATTCTAATATGCATGTATATTGCAAGCGAGATGTGTTACTACAGTCCGGATCAACCAGATCTTTGCAATGATCGGGAAACTGTCGATGTATTTTTCTATAATCTAGTCAATTTATTGTTCTTAGTATATAGTTTTTGACGCTATCTCTATCCACAAAGATTACCTATTTAAAAAAGACAAACAGCTGTTACTGTACTATATAATATTTAATAAGAGTACCATATTCAAATATATGATTGTAATTGTAAATATAAACAAATCGGACTTTCCTCTTTAAAAAAAATCGTTTGTTTTATTAATTCTTGCGCTACTATTTTGTGATTAAATAAAACAAACGAATGTTGTAATAGTTTGCGCAGTTTAGGTGCTGCTTAATGTGATTGCTTTTGTACAAACATTTTAATAATTATTATAGTCAGCTAAATATCAAGCAATTTGAAGTGTCCTTGCCAATTTCCGTTTTTACAAAATGAATTATAGAATAGTTTCTAAACATCAAACTGTCAAACATTATATAATTCTTAATTGTTAGAACGTTTTTTCATTGAACCAAACGGTAACGTCGTTAATACAACAATATCGGAGCATTATATAACAAAATCGGGGCATCTTAACTGTATCTATGGAATCGTTTTTCATTCGCCCATACTATCCCGATTAATGGACGTTAACATTCCATAGACTTGTATGCATTTGAGGTGTCCTGATATTGTTACATTGATGTTGGCGACAAATTATTGTGTCGACCAATGAAAAAACGCTTTAAACAATTGCTTACCAAGATCTAGGTATGTTCTAAGTTAATCTGGAATTATAAAGCTGCGATGGCCTGGCTGAGAAAGGGTTTGTGTCATTCTTTTAAAAATGTTAAGTTTGATACATCATTCCTCTGGGGGGAAAAAAGTCATTTTTTTCAATTTTCTGTTGATATGGTGTTATTTGAAAAACGAATACTTCACAACCAGTTACCACCCTTATAAAAAAATTATTATTCTAATTTTTGAAAATTAAGCTTCGATCCTTAAAATCACAGTTATGTGTTTGATGAAATCTCGAAATCGTATCCCTTCTCCATAAACAATTTGAAATGAAAAGCAGAAATTAAAACAGATTTTTGAAACTATAGAAAATTGACAATGTAATATTTTTTCTTTAAAAATTAGAAACGTTTAATAAGTGAAACAAGTTAGAACAAGATCCATCTGAGGTTGTATAAAAATGGTATAAAATCACATGTAAAAAAGCGGCACCTACTGTTTATCAGTAAGTTTTTTGTGATCTTTAATTGTTTGATTAGGTCGAAGGATACAAATAATTTATGGCTTACCGGGTGCAAAAAAACTCAATATGGCTCTTTAAATATTTTTATATATTTCACTTAATTTGGCGAGAATGTGGCAGGGAATCTCATTTAAAACCTCGATATTTTTTTTAATATTTATCTGGCAGCTCTGTCGCTCTGAATAGCTGGTGGCAAAGGTGTCCAATAAGGCTATTGGTGAATTTAATACATTATAATTTGAATGTTGTAATTCTAAATAAAATATATCAACCGTATGGCGTATTTATAGTCGCCATGAGCCATATAATCAAGCGTAAATTAAACTATACAAATATATGACTGTAAGCTCTGAGTAACTGTCGGTAAGTCAATAAAAAACATAACAAAAGAACGTAGCAAAGGATAATTTATTTCGTAAATGTGCACGCTTCACAAAAATTAATAATATGATTATTTTCCAAGGTTATTAGATAGATATAGAGGTGACCTCATTAGTCATTCCGTTGGATAGTGGGGGGGATGACGTCATCCAGTGGACTGTTGCGTAGTTAATAAAAATATTGAACGGTCTCCCAGGTGACGTGATTCAATAACGAGGTAATCTGTGTATTTCTAATGACCTTGATTATTTTCTACCTCAATGAAAATGTCACCGAAATCAACTGCACTGAACTCAGTTTAGCGTTTTTGATTAAAAATGAACTTTCAACTTTCAGTCCCATGCATTGTAAGTATTACATAATTGTTAATTGTACCTTTAATCGGCTAAAAAAATATTTTTGTGCAACTAATTTGACTAAAAGAAATTAGACGCAATGGAACGCATATGCTCAGTTGATGTAAGCTCAATTGTTTTTTAAGAAAAATTTGTGTGTGAAGTTTGTTACCCAGACATCGAGTTTCTTTTAGTCAAACTTCTTTACTGTGTTCTCTATTGCAAATTGTTTTTTTAACAATACTTTTTTAATAATTATTTTGAACAATGTTTATTATCTCTTTTTAATGACGAGAATAAATTTACGGTTAGGTATCTAGTTAAGATGGAATGCTATCGCACGCTATCGATTGTTTTCAATATTTTTTTTAATATTTAATGGAAAAAATGTATAATTTCCCTTCTTGTAGTCTCATTAAATGAGTTTTCAGTATCACATAACCATTGGGCAAATAATTTCAGAGAGGCGCTCTGGATTAAAAGAAAAAGTCTGGATTTCTTAATAAAATCTTAGTAAAATATAGTAATATATTAAGACATTTAGAATTACAAAATAACCCAGGCATTTTAAGTTAGAATCCTGAAATAAATAGCAAATGTTCGTTACTGTATTGCTCGTAAAACTAAATTAATAACAGTAAGATAGCTATAGTTTGCTACAATTGTTAAGAAACATTACACTTCTATTCTATAAACATTTATATTCAAGCATTGTCACCGTCGGGACTCAAACTCCAATATTTCCACTAACGCGACGAAATTAGTTATTAATTACTCAACAGTGTCGTCAATATTTCTAGTATTTACAGCAAATTTGTAACCGTTTTTCTTAGACAGCGTTAGACATGAACCTTCACTATAACGAGAATTACGAGCAAATCCATGATGAAATTATTTTCCATAAATAACTCATATAAATCTGTAAATTAGTGGAAATGTTTGTATATGGAACAACATGCAAAAGTATTGTTTTGTTAAATTTAAAACTAAAAAATCAATAGTTTGGTAGTTCGATAGTGTCTATTATTGATAGACGATAGTTCTTCATCTCTAGTACCTAGTAGAAATGGTAATCTTGATTCAATATGAGATTAGGTTAATAATATGAATATGATTTTTGTGTGTATTGTCGCCATTAAAACGATTAAAAGTTGAAATGAAATATTTCGAAACAAACTTATCAGTAAATGTTTCTTCCTTCTAAGCTTTTCGGATCTCGTATTGGCTCCGCACTGTACGTAAGCGTTTTGAAGTTAAATTGATTGAGGGTTATTGCGGAGCTGATATTAAGTATTGCACCCAATGTAGACTGTAAATGTACATAATAATTACTGTAATTAAAATAATCTAGAGTTACCAATATATTATTAATTTAAAATCTCTATTGCAAAGAGTCTACAAGTATAGAATTAGCTTTTTTACTTCACCATCACATCTATGTATCGTTATTGTTTCGCTTGATTAATCTCAATTTCATGTAAAAAACGAGAATTTCAATTTTGATATACTATAATATCTATGTCAAAGATTCAACTTTACTTCTACACAAAAAAAGAACCGTAGTCGGGTAAAGACTACAACCTTACAAGGTTATTAAACACAGAGGTTGGGCGTTAGATTGTTGAAGGTGTATTCTTGGCGAGTACATGAAGTATTTTTCCAAAAAGTTGGGAAAAGTCTCACGTGAAAAAGCTATGGTCATCCGACATCCAATGACATAAGCAATCGCAGACATGGCCATGTTTATAGCCTGTTACGCCCAACTTTATAGTATTCTAGTAATCTTGACAACCTTAGGCTTTTCAGTTTTTGTAGTACATCTAAATTGAATCTCTTTTACTTATTGTGATGTATTTATATACGCAGAGGCATTTATCTTGGAACAAATACTTGTCAACTGCTCTCTTTTTACGCTTGCTAATTTTAGAAACGCTAGTTGAATTGCATTGAGTAAGCGCTTGATCAACTGAATTAAAATGTTACCAGCAATCCTTTATACAGTTGCTCTGACTCAATTCTATGGCTTGTAATTAGAGAAATTTCGGTTAAAAAATGCTAAACGAAGTGAAAATAAGAGTTTGATAGTGTTGGAGCGTTATACCTAAACGCAATAGGATTATTTCCGAGATGAATACCTCATCGATTTGCGTAATGTGTTGTAGTTAATTTACAAATCACTAAGAGATAGGATATTTTCATTTAAAATGTAGATTTTACATTAATGTTCCTAGAAACCATTTTATTATCGTTAGTGAATATTAAACATATTGTATTGTATATAGATTTATTGTGGTATGGAAATTAATCAACACAGTGGAATGTTCGTTTATTTATTATTTTTATAATGTATACTATCTATATTATACAATATCACATTATAAATTATTATTCAATATTTCTCACTGAAGTAGGGAAATATAATTAATGAATATCCATTTTAAGAGGAAAGATAAACAGTATAATGTTATAGATATTTATTATGACCCATTTACCTGTGATTTTTAATTATTGTTCAAGTTGCACCCTGCAATACTTAATTTTAAATTGAATATTTTTCTCCTTGTTGGTGTAACGATGCATATAAAAAATGTTATATCAAAAATTTCACTATGTGCACCGGTTTACAATTGCACAGAAACGTTACAGCGGACTTTCAGTAATAAAAAGAAAAAAATACAAATACTAACGAACGTTGTCTCACTGATGAACCTAAGAGAAAATATATGAACGTTGTTTAGCTTGACAGAGTAACTTGTGCAGTTCACTGTTTATTGTTAAACGGTAACAAAGCGCAATAATAATCATCGATACTGTACATAGTGTTTACATAGCTTCCGTTTGAATTCCTTCATTTTCTTCCAGCTAAACGAAATCTTGCCAATCTACAATACTATACCGCGTTCTCGTAAATAGAAAGTTTTCTGCTGATTTTTATAATTGATAATGAAGTGCATAATTAAAATAATGTGTACATTTTGTTTTTACATTTGAGGTTAGGTCTTTACCGCGGGAAAATAGAGAGTATATAGTGCACTACTTAATTAATTTGACCACCTTTTAATAATATTATGTTAATACGGGTTTATTGTAATTAAATATGAGTATTATTATGTGCATATCATAAATAATTTTAATCTTATATTATATTTAGATAATACTTATACTTATCGTTTAATAATTTTATAAGTACGTATATTTTTTTAAAGCAATATTCATTGTACCGTTAACAAAATGGCATCGATTTGATTTGTCTTTTGTTTTTCTCATAAAAAGTTTAGACTGTCTCCATAACTAAAATGACGTTCCTTTTTGATTGCGAAATAGTTGATAAAAGTAATTTTCTTGTAAATATTAATTCCTGCACTTCCATAAAATTGGTGTCACTTAATCAATACCTCTAAAAAAATACTTATAGTTGAAGCTTATATAGTATTTTAGCATTTCTCTTGCTTTTGTTTTTTTGATTTTAAAAATTATCCAGTCAAGTGCAATGAACTTAAATGTTTTGTTTTTTATACCAAACGTTTCAACGAAGCCCATTAGCCATAAGTAAATCGATCATTGGATATTTACTGCTTAATACGGTTTCATTTAAATGACATTACGGAGTTCTTTATGTAGAAGCCTCCATGTGCAGTCAGGTCTTTTGAAACGTGCGGTATGTTAACAAGCATAATCCAAATGCTTTTGTGTACAAATAAAGCTAATTAAGACTGCTATAATGTTATAATGAATAAACATTTTTATGTAACTTTAATTTAGTCGATGTAGCAAAATTGTTTTGTAATAATCATATGAAAATATGTAAAAATTTGTCTATAAAAACTAAACAAATGTTTTTATGTACATTGCATTTCAGTGTAGATTGTTTAGTATTATTCTATATAGTTTTGTTTTTATTATTTATTTTTCTAGTCAGGTATGAATGCAAAATGTACATTAATAAAAAAATATGAACGGAAAATCGTTATTTATAACGCCAATCACCTCTTTGCGATACCTTCCCATAAGGACGTACCCAGCGAGGGGCAGGGGGGGGGGCTGCCCCCCCTGGAAGCAAAAAATAAGTCGTTATTAAATTTTGTTGCTGGAATTTTTACAATTCTTGAAATGACTTTACTTCTACAAATCCAAGAAAAATGATACTAGTATAAGACATGTAACTAGAATATTTTTTTTCAAGCAAATAATTATTGTAATAACTTAGTTGATAAAGCCCTGCTATAATTATACATAATTTTCTTAATATTTTGGTTTCATTCACCTTTTCCGTGATAAAATGTCAAAACCTGAATGACAATGGCTTGCCCCCCCCCCCCTAGTTTTGATCCTGGGTACGCCCTTGCCTTCCCATCATATCTGATAGTCAAGGTTATGACATGTGACCTCTTTCCATTGGATAATATTAGGGGGATGACGTCATCTGGTGGACTGTTGCATGGTTGATAAAAATATTGAACGGTCTCTCACGTGACGTGATTCATCAGCGAGGTAACCTGTGTGTCTAATGACCTTGTCTGAATACCATCATATTATCAGAGCAAGTAAAGATTCGCACCAGACCTATCTCAGATGGATTGAATGAAATAGCGCGCTTGTTGGGACCTTAGCGGTTTTCAGCGACTTTTAAATTCTTTAAATAAACAATTTGCTAAGTACCAACACAGAAAAGTTAGGTTATAATTACTACGCACGCGCAGCACAATTGCTAAAAACAATCGCAAGGTTATCAATTTTTTAATATGTAAAAAACAGTACAAAAACATCGCTTAAATATTACATTAGATGAAGGCATAATTTTAGCACTAATATTTAATGAAATAATTGACGTAGTTAGATTCTTTTTTTGTTTTTAACATTATCGATGTTGAATTGTTGTAGTCTAAACTGCATCGCCTGATGTTTAGTTACAGATCTCAGTGTCCAATAACCGTATATTAGTTGAACAGACAACAATAGGACGATAACAGTTTGTGCGACTAGTTCGATGACGTGCGGCTTAAACCGATAGTTGAAGAGGATAAACAATTGCAATGGAAACTGTAACAATGCTGACAACATCCAAAAACCAGCCAAGTCCGGAATCTAAAATCGACAAAACCATGCAGTTATGTATTCTTCGATAGATTGTAGACGCTCAATGGCTGAGGGCATCGAGAACTATTATTTCAATAGAGAACTGCTTTTTCCTAATGTTAAACAAGCTCGTCACATTCTATGCACAGAGTGGCAATTTATTCAAAACGGTATTTTAACCGATTTGGACGCGTCAAGTAGTTTTTACCGTTCGTCGTATATGATGACAAAATCGAACGTTAAAAGTGACTAAATCAAAGAAATTATCACATACAGTAGCGTCAGACATTTAAATAAATATGCCACGGTTTATACTGTAAAAAACTGAGGAAAACGACCGATTTGTTTTAGTGAGAACGGAGTTTTGTTTTGAGTCTGAACTTACTTTTTCATTCAAATTTCCGGAATATCCCAAATAGAGTCTAAGAACTTCAAGCAAAACCGCAGCCAGAAGAACTGTTACCAAAATAAATTGATATATTGGAGGCAAACATCGGTACTAAAAAGGGTAAAAGTTATTCGCTAACAAATTATATGTTTTTTATGATATGTTCTGATTACCTTTATGTCGACTATATTTATTATTGTAATTAGCCAAAAGGGAAAGAATACCACATTAAAATAGAGCGACATCTGTAAAGGTAAGTTTGCGAAAACTTCATATCCTAAAAATAAGGATAATTTAGTTAGCACAGTAAAAATAGTATCGTAATGATCACACTTTGACAAAATATTCGATCTGTCATACAAATAAAACATTTTACCTATTTTCTTGTTCCCGTTATAGCTATTTTCGTATATTCCCGGAAAAAATTGATCGGATAGCGTTATTATTGTATGTTGCCATGCCATTTTTATAATGTAAGGAAAACTTTAACTATTAAAAATACACAATTTTTTCTGCATACTCCAAAACAAAACGCAAAACTTCATTTGTTTTAAGACTGTCAATATCCTTAAAAATCAACAAAACCATTACCATGGCAACACAACTGGTCGCTACAGAGCCGCAGGGATACCAGCTTAGTAATTTTCTCACCTAGTCATGCAATGCATGGCTGGTTTGCTTATGTATTTCACGAAATAGCCGTTTATTTAAAAATTGTACAGTCAGTCGTCAATTATTTAACATTTTTTAATTAAAAAAATGTATTATTACTTTAAAATACATCTTTAATAATGTTTCAACAGTGTTACCAATATCTATGCTTATCTTTTACAACTATTTAAAAACAGTAACTTTAAAAATGTTCCTTTGCCATCGCTTACTTTGTTCCTTACGAAACCATTTTTTTCAATTTTGATTGTTCACTCTTAGAAAACCGAAAATTCAGTCGTAATATTTTTTTTTTATAAATACTATAAAAGTAACAACAAAACACTGCCTAACGTTTTTTTCTCGATGCACGTCTCGTTAACCATGCAAGGCATCATCAGAAGATTGTTTAAACTCATACGTCGAGAAAAAAGTATTTTTAGTGTTTTGTTGTAATACCAAAAATTCCATCTTTCTTCAAAAGGAGAGACCCAATGTCTTTCAACATCAGGCATTAGGCCTATAAGTTTGGGGGGGGGGGCAGACTACAGGTTGTGGTCAAATAGAATACAAAAAGCTCATATATCATCATGTCAATTGTCAATGGTGATGGGCACTGCCAAACTTAGTCGCCAGGGGCGCCAGCTATATAATGACCTCAGTCAGTGAATAGTTCATAGCAGTGTGTAAAAAATAAGTTTATAACTAACAAAATCATTGAAAATGGCGATGTGCTGTGTTTACCAATCTTCAAATTACAGAGGTTTTATATTTTCAAAGGATCCCGAACTGAAAAAAGTAAGTGGTTGTATGCTAGAGCAGGGAAGACACTTTTACTGTAAATGCTGAGACAATAATTTATGAAGCCCACTTTACTTAGAAGATTTTGCCACAGAAGGAGAAATTACAGACAGTAAAACTAATTATATTTATTTAAATGGTTGTTATAATATTAAAACATTACAGACTTACTTTGCATTAAGTATTCGTATTTAAATCACGCAGCTGGGTAGAGTAGTGGTGACAGCACTAGACTCGCATTCGGGAGGTCCGGGTTCGTATCCCGGCGGGGGCAGATGTGGCTGGGACTTTTTCCTACTGCCTCTCGCTGAGAAACGGTAATTCCTGTACCGACCATCTTGATTGAGGTTTTCCATGGTTTCCCTCAATTAATTCCAGATAAATATCGAGATGGTTCCTTATTTGAGGCCATGGCCGATTACCTATCAAACTCCTAGTTCAAAAATTACCTACCTTATCCTAATTTCCTATAATTCCTTCATTCGCCCATTGCTATTACATAAGTTGAAGTTGTAAAAAATGTAGAAAATAACGGGAAGTGGTACATGAAAAAATGGTAATGGTGCAAATGGCGTCTGTTATGACATAAAGTCGAGAAACGGACGTTAAACGCATTATTATTATTATTATTATTATTTAAATCACGCAACTTAAGAAGGAACACGCATTTTGGTTTTTACTGCGCTCCATAGTGAGAACCAATCATAACTTAGGTCGTTATCTACCTGCTACCATCTATGATATGCTTGTCAAGTGCACATGCCAATTACATTTTAATTCGAACATAAACACGAATGTAAATTTTCAGTGTAAACATCGTGAATTTAGAGTACTTAATTGCTACTAGATTGTGGGTGAAATCCTTCATTCTGACATCATATCAATAAAATTACGATAATCAAACTTCCTAGTTTCGGGAATCCCCGAACAGGTGTTTGGGTACCGCCAGGAGGCAGGCTGCGCGTAGCCTTTGGCGGTTACTTTTACAGCGTTCCGTTAGCACACACGCTGCATTCGACCACGAGGGTTCGCGCAGCGAACAACTAACTCGGCAGTAGTACACGTAATATATTATGACGTGACTGTTTTCACTAACATTCAAGTGCTCGATTCACGTTGTCCTATTTCTGCATACCGTTTATTCAAAATTAATTGTTTTGTATTTTATGATGTTTGTTCGCACGGGAATTTTTTTGTGGCCGTTCAGTGTACTAGCAGTGTCGATCGTTTTTGGAACAGGTAAGTCAGCAATACTCATCTAGTAAGTTTGAAAAGTTTAAATAATTAATTTATTTATGACTGTCTGACTTAAGGTAGTTGTCATGGTTAAGGCACATCGTCAGAAAATTCTTAATTTTTGTATACTTATCAAGGACATGATAATACAATTACCCTGAAAATTTGAAGTCGATCGACCGTATATAATCCGAGATAAATTCTATTAAAAATTGGATAATTAACATTGATTGTATACGATCTCTGTAGTTCTGAACCAGTTTCTTATTTATAAAAAAAGAACTAACTGTCAGAAACTTTCCAAAAACTGACAGTCTTTCAATGCATTTGTTATGAGTTTAAAAAAAATAAGAACAAATTTTTGACCGTCTAATTATTTATAAATAACGGTTTAAAGGTCAACAATTTATAGAAAAGTCTACATGCATATGAATACTGTTTGGGTTACGGTTCCACGGGTACAGTCTTGCGTACAAATTATGGATCACTTAGCTACAAGCTAGCATACTTTTGTAGCGCGTATAATCTGTAACTTTTTGACAATATTGTACCACGACAACTACCTTAAAATCTAAAAATTTACTTTTTATATACATGTAAAAAATTGAAATTTGTAACGAAAATAATCTGATGCACTGCATTTGGTGATAATAAAATTTTTAAAATTTAAGTAAATGATTCTTCAAAAATTTAAAGTAAGCAGGTTTGTTAAAAAAATTGAAATTATCTTAAAGTTGTAAGAATAAATACACACAGCTTGAAATGATTGCTAAAAAATTTAAAAATACGAATATGTATTTCCAACGATCGTAAATATTCAAATACATTGGTGACATCAATAAAGAACGCATTCTCAACTTAGAATATGCAAAATTTATAATACCCATATGCTCCCTGTTTGTTTTAAAATCGTTAATAACAACAGCGCGCACTTAAACGAACGCTAAATGTGATGTAATCAGACTTTAGCCAATAGCGTATTTTTGCGATAAAGTCACCAAGTGCTAAGTGGGGATCTAAAGTAACGTAACTACGGTTTTGTTTGCGTCCGACTGATGCTACCATAGGTAAAGGCGTTATCAAGAATATGCAAGCATAAACACAACCAGCACGGTCAAACAAACACCGCCTAACATGTTTGTCAAAATCATTCATTGATTCATGTTTTATAGGTTTCGAGCGTCTATAATTTATATATCACAAGTGTGACGTCGTAAGATCACTATTGGTCAGAATGCGTTACGTTACGTTAGACTCCAAAAGTTATCGTTTAAAATAAACATCTAATTTTAATTTCACATAGCGCATTGCTATTTTCCTTTGTCTAATCCTTATCATGTATGTTGAACGATATTTTAGACAAGTAAGGATAGTTTAGTTAGACCCGAAACGTAAATAGGACCGCGTCAAGTAACACAATTTCTATGATTTTGAACGGTGCATATTCTTCATAAGTGGTGCAACCACATTACTCGTTCTTGTAATCTCTCAATTGCAAACAAGAATGAAAGAAACATATATTTTTTAAACGCTGAGCGTGAACCGCCATATCATGACCTAGAATACTAGTCACACTTCTTTATCTATAGAAAGAGATGTATATAAATTGTCATATGATTCGCACAGATCAGTAGGCGTGACACAGTACATAGATCTAGTCAGCCAATCAGAGGCTGAATCTTATCTACGTCATTTCGGTAACGTTTAAAATTCCAATGAAAGATACAATTTACACATTTTTAGAATAGATATAGAATTTTTATTACAGAAAAACCTTTTGAAAAATCCCAGAAAAAATGTATCATAATCTACATATTTGTAATATAGATACCAACAAAAAAATGTCGGACGATGTCGGTTTAATTTAGTGTGGTGGTTTGATTAACTTGTTAATTCAGTTTTACGAAAGTTCATGCAGGCATATTATCGGCAGTCTACGATAAATCTATGATAAAAGCATAATAAAGCTATTTTTACAAGCATTATTTGCATATCAAAATAAGATTACAATCGAACACACTCTAAGGATTTATTCACGTGCACAAATAACGTGCACTTTAGACAATAAAATTGAAAATCACGTTTAACACGTGACTGCAGAAGATGCTGTAACTGCCGACACCGCAATAACACCGATGACAACAACAAAAAGCTCTCAGAATAAGCTTCTTTCGACAGGCATGTTTAAACTTCACAGTTGAGCCAGCGACTTCAAAAGATACTGTTGTCTGCTCTTTGCTTCCACCGTATAGTACCGGCACCTCCACCACACCATCTTTATAACTGCGATATAAGACGCTAAAGCCAAATTCGAACTATGCTGGTATTTTAGTCGATTGACAGGTAATTTAGCAGCTAAAAAGTGTTCACATTGAAGTCGAGTGACTGGTGCAAGATGAACCAACAAAACAAAGCTAACCAAACTAATTAAGCTTATTACAATAGCAATTTTAGAATAGGTGTAAGAAGACTTTTTCAGTTTAGTCTCTTTCTCACATAATTCAAATATTTCCATTATTTATATATTGCTTTGCTTGCTTATTTTTTTGAAACGGAGACACATCACTCTAAGGGCAGTAAATATTACGTAACAAATTTTACACTTGCATCTTCGCTCCAACGACACGACTTTTTTCCAGCAACTAATGAGCTTGATTGGAAAAAAAGGTTCCCATTTGTTTACTGACTAATTAACAGTAGGGTGTGTTAGGGGTTGCTACTGGACCCAAAAAATAGAACAAAATGGATAAATTATTTACTAAAGATCTCGACTAAAGTTTAGTTGTTTATCAGAAGCGTAGCGTGCCTTGGCGGGCCCCCGTATAAAAATTGGTTTGGGGGCCCTTCCCCCGTTGAAGTAAATGACTTAAACGGGGAAATCCCGCAGCCCGCGATAACCGATGTAGGGTGTTGCCAACTTTTGAAACAATCTTTACGCGGGAAAAAAAATTGTTTTTTTGACTTTTGTCATTTCTGAAATAAAAAAAAAATTGGGAAGTTTTTATTATTTTTTGCTTACACACGTTGGGGGCCCGTGTAGCCCGGGGGCCCCGTATAATTGATACGGCATATACGGCGGTAGCTACGTCCCTGTTGTTTAGGCATATTTAGTTACAGTCAAAGCCCTCTAAGTGCACAGCTCGGAACCGAGGCCCATCCTTTAAGTGAACACTTCCCCTACGATCTTTTTCATCCCCACTCTTCTAACTCCTATAGCTATCTTTATTCAATCAGATGCTATAAACAATATCTCTAAAACTCTATGAATATGATGGAAATGGAAAGTTTGAAAATAGCGCTCTTACGGTCGCACGTGATTGGTCGCAGATTATTCGAAGTGGGGGCTGGGGAACGTGCACTTAGAGGGCGAGTTCGTGTGCAGTAAGAGAGCGTGTGCATTTAGAGAGCGTGCACTTAGAGGGCTTTGACTGTACTAAATTATTCGTAACTCGCCTAAAATACTAGCATAGTCTGAATTCAGCTTAATTACCTAACCTGTAGAGCGTTTATAATCTACGACAAACAAAATCAAAATCGAGTTAAATAAACAACAGGAAATTATTATTTTGTCTCTTGCTATAATGAAATTAGACTTACATAAATTAAACTTCAAGTTAAAAAGCTAACTTAAAATGTAATCAAAGATCCGACAAAAAAATTAAATATAAATATTTCAGTCGAGAGAATTTCGGAAAAATAAATAAAACGAAACGAGCGTTTATTTTAAAAACAACATTTATTTTAAACGCAAAGTATGCCCATCGTTAACGACATTTAAAAACGTTACATTTGTATTAAAGTATACTCCCTGCTTATAATAAATAGCAGCGGCAGACACAAACAGGTAATGATAAATTCATTTTTATCTCTGTTTATAAAATATGGAACACTTACATACCGTGCATACGTACATTGCCGGCTTCTGTTCGGGATCGACCAAGTGCTCTCTCTCTCGTTACGAATGGAAGAGGACAAGCGTTACAGTGGAGAAACCTTAACAACACAACGCCGCATGTTATACGACTGTTGCTAACATACCGTCTGTCTTGTGTGCGCCTGTAACTGCTAATTAGGAAGTTTTCATTATGCTAATATTGCTAACTTTAAAAATGCCGAAAGAACTTATAGAATATACGCGCCACAAAAATATACTAGCTTGTAGCTAAGTGATCCATAATTTGTACGCAAGACTGTACCCGTGGAAACGTAACCCATACAGTATTCATATGCATGTATACTTTTCTATAAATTGTTGAACTTTAAACCGTTATTTATAAATAATTAGACGGTCAAAAATTTTTTCTTATTTTTTTTAAACTCATAACAAATGCATTGAAAGACTGTCAGTTTTTGGAAAGTTTCTGACAGTTAGTTCTTTTTTTATAATTAAGAAACTGGTTCAGAACTACAGAGATCGTATACAATCAATGTTAATTATCCAATTTTTAATTGAATTTATCTCGGATTATATACGGTCCATCGACTTCAAATTTTCAGGGTAATTGTATTATCATGTCTTTAATAAGTATACAAAAATTAAGAATTTTCTGACGGTGTGCCTTAACCACGACAACTACCTTAAGACGTGGCACATGTTACGGTTTCGTTTCGTTGATGTTAAAATCGTCAACGACCCACCACTACGATGGATCTGCGTCGGAGGACGCACGTTATACTTGTAAAAGACGCAAGTATGTGCTGGAATACGTATGTGTGTGCAATCTCGTTCACTGTCTCCAGCTTTCTCGTTATTTGAATATTTTAGTTAATGCTTTTAGCTCGCCGTTTCTCCCAGTCTCCCGGAACACGAGCGCGGCAATTTCTCTATTTTATACATCTGACGTAGTTTCTGAGCAAAGTCTCCGAGGTATTAAATAATGCTCAGACCGTATGTACAACAATCACATTATAGTAAAACAACACTATCATTTATTATGTAAACACCAAGCCGGGTAATAGTACAGCGAGGGAAGGGAGGTGTTAAAGAGAAAGGAGTATACCGCGTCATTGTGTATCCGCGTTACCTTAGTTCGTCATCGGTTCCTAGCTTCTGGTTAGTTCTAAATAGGGATTTGAGATAGTTGTAGCGTTTCAGTTTCTCGTAGGCTAGACCAAGTACTGATGAAAATGGTATGAACGGTTATCTATATATTCTATACTAGAGATGGGAAAAACGGGTCTTTTTAGTGATCTGCATCTTTGCATCTGGATCCCGTTTGTGAGCCGGCTCACTGAACCGGTTCAAAAAGAGTCGAATTCTGAATATGTTTCTGCAGTCTGCCACTGAGTTACCTAGTTCAGTCAATCATATCACGACCTGTATAGAATCAAGAATGCATAGCCAAACATGTGATGCATGAGTCATTTGAGCTGACAGATACATCAAAGCAAGAACTGATACGTAAGTGTAAAATGTGCTTCTGTGTGTTGATAATTCTATCCAAAATTGATAAAATCTGAATTTTTAGATTATTATGCTAATACTTACGTATGATTGTTGTACTATACTAAATGTGTAGCCGGGGATTTCAAAGCCGAACAAATACGTTATCATTAGTGAGACAAGAAGGAATGATTCATAAATATACTTGTATACAAGCTAAAATGAGATAACTATCTTTATTAAATAATACGTAGGTTTCTATGGGCACGTCAGTTTAAATAAAGATTACTGTTTCTGGTTAGCTGTGCTGGAAGAAGTTTCGAAAATGAATCCAAATTAGTATGTAGTTGTTACACAAACAAAGACTAAATTTGTACTGTACAGAAATTCTACAATGGAAACATATTTTAAATAATTTTATAATTAGCTAACCTTTATCCGTTACTAGCTTATCCTTCTTTAGAAGATGATTATATATTATTTACTGTTATATAATCGACTACCCGATGATATTGAAAAAAAGACTATTTTAATAAATTTACACGATCAGTGAAATTATTTTTGTCAAACAATCCTTTCTATGCGATGTCAGAATTTAAATTAATTTTATGAATTTTATTGTGCTGTAATTGACACTATATGTACTTATTTTATAAGGCGATATACAACAAAGCTATGTTTATTATGTTTATGTTTACTATTTCGCTTATATCGGGAGTGGCAAACATTTTTATGTTTGGTCTGATGAAATTTATATATATATTATAAAGAAGTGCCAATTATTTATAGTTGTTATATCTCACATTAAATATATATCCAAGTACTCAAAAAACATTGTAAAACAGACGATAATATTGTAAATAACAATTTTACAACCTGTATAAATTTCATTAAGCAATGTTTAGCTGTATTTAAGATACTGACAACAAAAAAATGATTTAAAAAAATGGCAAAATTCACTTAGAAGTCAAGAAATAATTCCGTTGACTTCTAACTGAATTCAGGTTAGTGAAGGTGATTATAAAACGATATTAAACATTATTTTATCTCATTGCAGAGACATTCTGACTTCTTTTTTGAAATCGGTTCATTAAAAAAATGTATAGCCGTTAGTTGTCAGCCGTCGGACATATTAAAAATTAAATAAGTCTACTTGTAGTTGCATTCGTCGAAAAGCTTTTTAGAGCAGAAAAAACACTTCAAAATGTTAATTTGCCTTTCCGTAATTTCAAATCTCGTGACGTGTTGTAAAGGAATATTGTCGAATATCACGTTTTTTTATTTAATTTTTAGGGCAAACATATATGTTTTTGAGATTTTCAAGCAGCAAATCCACTTTTTTAAGAGTAGTGCTTGATTACAGCTAATAAAAACAGTTTTGAAATAAATTTTGCGACCACAGTTTGAAATTTCTCGAGAGGATATTTTACAATCTTGAGCTTAACTAGGAGACCATTAATTTTTTAGAAAATACTCGCATTGTATATGGGACCGACTTAATGACGCATATGTTCAGCTTTTATGTCCCCACGCGGTATAGTAAAACCATTAGTGGAATAACTGCAACACGCAAATTGCCTAAAGGATCTTAATGTATTAATCAATAATAAATAAGATACAAGGGGGTTCCTTAGGGATTGGAACTTGTGAGTTCTAATTATACCCCATCATATCATATCTCAGCTAAATATTAACTCAGGCTGTCTTATCAAGAAGAGACAGTATAATTAAACTAATAATCCCACAGATGTCAAATATATTTTCTTTATTATTTGCAGACACTTTACTTCTGCCATTTAGCTCCGGCACTTCCACCACAAAACTTGAAAATTACGTGTATAGTAGAGCTAATGTATTTTCAACCCGTCAGGACTAATCAATCCATGTGTTTTCAACTTCTCTTTCACCTCACTTCGTAGCAGTCGTATCAGTCAGAAAAAAATCTTTATTGAGGTTAAACGTTGCCAACGTATTTTTCCATTGGCTGAGCAGCTTTGAAGGAAACATTTTGAGTAAGAAATAGACTAAAAATTTGAAAATGCGTAAAAAATCAGTTGAAAATTTGCTTAAAAGTGACGTCAAAAATTTTGAAAATGAAGTGAAAATTAGCTATTTTTAGAGTGTAGGCCAAAAAATGATATATATACCCCGTGCGTAATGGTATTACGACACTAGGTATCAACGTACGATTAAAACAGTAATTATTTAGTAAATAAGCTCATTTAGCGAACCCTTATTTTCATATTATTATGTACCAATTTTGAATAAACATATACAAAACAACATTGCGGAATAAGCGTTGACTCAAAACGTAAACAAACGAGATTCACATACAACATAATATAGAAAATATCTGATCAAATAGCGAAACTAATGGACTTCCTTAACTTGTGTCGAAAGAAGAAGCCGATTTGAAAGTCTCTTCACGGCCTACGCGAAAGACATCAACAACCAATATCCGTCTAAACTAAAGTTTCAAGTATTTTACGTAACTTCAAAGTTCAATATAATAGTTTGTGCAAACGTTTCAGAAACTATACCTACGGTAAATTGGTATCATCAACTTTTAGATCGTTTCTTTGTTCCTTTTGTTGAGCTAATCTCCCTTACAATAGAATCACATTTTGCTTAAAACATACTACTCTACTAACTCTTTGATTTATAAATGTATTCTTCCGTTTTGATTTTAGATTTCAGATTCGCGCTGCTTGACTTATCAGTCGAATCTGGGAGTACGGGTTTTAATTTTGACAGTAGGATCAATTTTTTTCTTTATACCGCTCTGTAAAATCTTTTTTTTTTTCAATTACGCTTCAACTGCGCAATAAATCTGAATGGAATTTTGAAAACAGGTAATTTATAATCCGAATCAACACAAACACTTCTTTTATTTTAGTTAGGAATCCACTTATTTCGTGATTTTGAAGCGCCGCTGGGGAGTAAACTGAGAAAAAGCGTCAGCGTTAACTTCTGCCTCTATCAGCGCGAGGCTACACTCTTGTTTCGAACACATACACACCCATACACACAACAAATACATACGCAAAATAAAAATATTCGTGAATATTCGGAAACTTATAAACTATGTTAATACGTACATTCTTCATATAACTTTTAATACGAAATATAATATATACTCCCTCCAAAAATTACTTTCCCTGAAAAATGAGTAGACGCTTTGTTCCTGTCGGGCGTCCCCCGAAAACACCTTTTTTTTCTATGTTTATCTATAGCACAATTAAATTCACTTTATTCTGATTATTATATTTGTATACCTACGTGGCTACATGCTTACCACCCACAAAGAGGAAAAGGTTAATTAAATATGATTAACTGAAGTCGAAATAAAGAAACGTCCATCCTCGTCAATTGTTCTAATGTTGCGGAATTACAAAACAGCCGAAATTTTAAATAAATTGCTGCTTTAAAAGTACGCCTGTGATTTCGTTGGTAATTAAGCGTGTTAAATACAAATGCGCAGTACCAACCAAACAACAACAGAGATTCTCCTTGTTTTAACGCAGTAATATAATTATTTTCGAGTGATATATTCATACGCAAGCTATACAGGATGTGTGTGTTAAATAATCAAAATTAATGTGCGTTAATATAATTATAACATTTTACGACTGCATTCATTGTGGCCGTAATATTCGTAACGTGACATGGCGACTGCGGACAAGCGATAACAGGCGAGGGGCTTACATACGAGGATTTCTGACATTGTCGCAATATGTAAAAGATACATGTTCGGGTTGCAGAAAGTATTGTCAGAAAATCTGATTTAACAATGGCCTTAGATTGTGACCACTTGTGATTTTCCATAAGAAAAACATTGTAGAATCGATGCTATTCGAAAAATAATTGTTCAATTGAAACGATTTTTTCTTTAAATATGTAGGTATACACTATACATGTATTAACATAGTTTTTTGTACAATGTTCAGGACAATATTTTTCTATGTATTTTGGTCAAAATTTAGCTCGGAAACCAAAGTTTTTTACTCGACTGCCAAGGAGGATATATGTTTTTTGCGCGTATCTATGCGTATGTAATATTTTTATTACCTCGTATCATCCAAACGGCTGGACGGATTTTTAAAATTAAGGTTTAAGTTTCTTGTTTTCCAAAAATTGTGTGCTAACAGAATGATAATGGATCTGTACACAAAAAAATAAATGATTATTAATTAATTAGTGTTTTAAATCCCTGAAATAGGTTACGCGCGACCGCTGCCGTTACAAATGACCACGCGCCCACTTAAAGGTTAATATTTATTTTGTAAAATATTAAAGAGCAATTTCGCTTTGTTATTTTGAAAATGAATATTATTATTTTTTATTATCTCAGTACTTATACGGAAATTGCTGCTAAAGAGATTTACCTGCTCTTTGAACTTTGTGTTATTTAAAGTTTAAACTTGAAAAAATAATAATAAATATCTTCAAAAGGCAAAGATTATTCTCGTTTTATTATGTTTGCAGAAAAAGCGCTGAAAAAATTTCGTCTGTGGCGTCGTTTCGCGTGTCGCATTGCGTGTAAACGTTACGATTTTCTGACGGAATAAAAATATCACGTATTATCCGATCAACCAAAGAAAGTCTATCAAAAGAATGTGTATAGAGTTCCTTATTTAGGGAAAGCGGCCTGAAAACTGTAATGTACTTGAATTCATAGTTATTAAGAAATGAATTGATTGAATTATTTTAATATTATAATTTACAGTAATTGAGAATTAATTGTAATTTGACTATCACTGAATAAAGAGTAAAATATTTTATTTTAAAACGTTTTCTTTTTACAATAATATCACAAAAACAAATGAATGATTTGCGACATTGTGACATTCCAGCATCTCAGACATATTTGAATGGTTATCTGAAGCATTTCTTCTGCAATATTGTTGTTGATACATTAATGCCCTTTTAAGTGAAATGCTGGTGACGTTATAGAAATTTGAGTGATTGTATGTAAAAAAGAATCGTAAATGTTAATAAATGTTTAACGATATCATTAAAATACTATTTACAACAGTTTTCCCTTGTCGATAACCGCATCATCCACTACGCGAGAACACTTTCTCCGCCTCGCAGAATTCTAGCAGTTTCGCTCTCCTTACGCATAGTCGCTCTTTGGTTGAGCACACAATATAATCTGGGTGATTCAAGCTAATGCTACATTTTCTGTTAGCACTTCACTCGCCAAAAAGAATATAAAGTTTAATCATAAAGTGGAAAAGGTTATTCTCGAGAATTTTAGAGAAAGGGTGAGAGAGAGATGGGGGCGTAAATTATAGACGCACGACATCTGAGATCATTAGCGTCTATATCGAAAATTTCCATAGAGGCAGTTGAAAGCAATTATGCACTTTTAAAAGAATGCATGTCTCTCTTGACCTAATTACAGTACCGCAAGTACATTGACACGAAGAACATACCTGGTTGATCCCCCAAACAATTAAACTAAAAAGACACATCGTCGCCGTGCTGAAGCAGAGTCTCTATTTTGATTTGTGTTGACTATCTTGAAGTACAATTCCGAATGTCAGACCAACAACGGTTGGGTTACACGGTGTCGAGGAGTGGGAGGGGGAATGATAGAGTGGATGCTGTGTGTGTAGGTGGTTGCCTAATGCATGCCGCCATACCGACCGATATAGGGCCTATACAGAGTACCTGGCGCTTCGCCCCGCCACTCACCAGATACTGTATATATACGAAACCAACTGCCTAGGGCACTATATCGATCTACCCCGCTTACGGCTCGCCCCTACTCTACCCTACCTGTCATGTGACGTATGCATAATGTGTATTATATGTGTTTTGTACAGAGTCAGTCACAAATAGTGGCCTGTGAGCTATGGTTTTAAGGCTGTCGGAACGCTCTGAATTTAAGCCAAAAATAGAACTTCGACTGTGAACTGATTGTAGACTTATTCGTCAACATTCTGCAAAAATTCTTTCTCTATAAGGAAGATAAAGGACAAATCTAAGTCTCTAATGGACTACTTTTGTAATTTATGTACGATTTACTAGAAAAAAGTTGGCATTAATTGTGCCAAAAAAACACACGTTTTCAATGTCAAACTTATTTGTACTTATTTCACAAAATTGTTCCATCACAAACCTAAAGTGGCTCTTCCTTTTTCGGAAAAGTTTTTTTAAATCTTCAAAATATTTCCAAAAATTAGAGTAATCAATTGACAGCGGCACCTTTGCAATAGCATCTTTTAGCCTCATTGTGTGGCACCAGCCAAAAATTGAAACGTGCGGATGATTTGAGCGGGACAGAGCTAAAGAAGGTCACACCCACAATATGTCTTTTGCCTACCTCGCCTCTTACCCCTGGGCCTCAGCGCAAACTGTGTGAAAGTGATCCAACACTGTTAAGGGGTCACATCTACCTGAATGCATTCAAAATAAAAAAATACACCTATGTTTGAAAAGCAATAAAAACACATTTTTTAATAGAATATATACTGTAATTTTAAAAAGTCCTGTTGAAAAAATGGTGTTTCAGTGTTGGCATGATAACTGTTCGAAGTATTAATAGATCAGAAAAATTTAAAAATATTAGTATAAAGTAAGGTTACCTTTAACGCGTGTGGAGCCATTTATTTATTTTTTTATGAAAATTTTAAATTAAGTTACTTTTTTTCATGCAAAACTTTGGCGCTTAATTTATTATAGAAAAATTTCTGAAACTTTTTAAAAAAGCTCCATATTTAGAACTTCAATATGAAGTGGTTGGTAATTTTTGAAATTATTTGTGTCAAATGATTTTTTTACGTAAACTAGTATAAAACTAAAAAGTATTTATGTCGGACTCTGTGTGCTGGTGTTTTTGCAAGGGGAGTTTATACGGGCGCAGAGCACAGGTTAGCTATAGAAATCTATGTTCACTTGTTTATTATAAAATATTATCTATCTGTCAATTAAATGCGAAAGTTCAATTAAAAAAGTTAATTAAAAAGAGCTGATTTAAAATTTTGATACAAAAATAACATTTTCGGAAAGTAAATCTCAATATCACCGAGTTCAGCCATTGGCGGCTCGTGATTAAGTCATACATATAGGTACGTAATTATTAATAGAAGACGGGCTAAGCGCATTTTTGTTAACTTATTCGAATTGGGTTAAAAAAAATATTTTCTCCTAATCTTTCGTATTTATGAAGAATTGTTGATTTCTCCCTCAACGAAAACGGTTGTATTGTAACAAAAAAATTCGTTCCAAACAGACTAAAATTGCAGATTTTATGAATACAGAAAAATGATAATGATAATGTGAATATTATTCCTATTAATATCTATGGATTTATATGTACCTACGCATTCAATAATACTACATATTTAATAAAAAAATTACTTTGTACCTCGAAAACATCACCGGTTGTTACGACTATCGGTTTTTACGACCAAATATGAGTAGACCCTTCGATGTCGTTATAACAGATTTTTACTGCAATAATTTTCTTGGCAATATCACCCATGATTATTAAAATAAAAATATATAATTATCAGGAACGTGGACATTTTACACTTACGTATCAGTTCTTGCTTTGATGCATCTGTCAGCTCAAATGACTCATGCATCACATGTTTGGCTATGCATTCTTGATTCTATACAGGTCGTGATATGACTGACTGAACTAGGTAACTCAGTGGCAGACTGCAGTAACATATTCAAAACTCGGCTCTTTTTTAACCGGTTCAGTGAGCCGGCTCACATACGGGATCCAGATCACTAAAAAGACCCCTTTTTGCCCATCTCTATGGTGTATGATAAGTTCGTATCGTTACGCATTATAAATCAAGACGCCTGATGAAAAACAAATAAAATGATCGAAACGTCGCGGAATTGTTTGTCTGCGTTTTTAACAATCTACTGTCCACATTCATGGTAATTTTAAATTTTTATTTCTTGTTTCGCACTGTTTCAATAAAAAACGTTAAATCCTTGAAATAAAGCTGGACCACAAATCCTGGCCGATCAATGATAATATTGCGGATGGAAAATTGAATTTTTGTTTAAGGCAACACAAACAAGACCGGAATCAGCTCTTTTCAGAGCATAGAGGCGATCAACTCCTCCTCCCTCCGACCGCACTGAATCCATCACTGATCCTATGTAAGTTAAACAAACCGTGTGAAACAACAATAATATAACAGACGGGTGCGTAATTCCTTTCACGCTTTTGAAGTGGCTGAGTGGCCCCGACAGGGCGCGACGAGGACACGAAGAGGGGATTGTGGGGCATTAGTGCCGGCCGTATGAACCACAAATACCAGCTAGCTCTCTGCTATACTTCCTGTCTATATTATCATATTGTACTGAGTCCCACCATGTGTGATCAGAGGCGGATCCAGATTATTCGAGGCCTAGAACTTATTGAAGTTAAATGGGGCCCTGTTTTTTGTTAGATTAAGAATTTTTAAATTAGGGTTTAAACTCTTTTTTTTTGGCATCGAAATCAGAGTTGAAACTTGGTGATCTGACCAAATAAATAATACGATAAATATTTCCAAAATATTGTCAAAATTCACCCAAAAAACTATCAGCATTCACCCAAATTGTCAAAAATTCATCCAGAAAATTGTCAAAATTAAACCAAAAAATTGTCAAAATTCGCTCATGATAAATATATATTGATAAATGCATTGTTAATGAAAAAGTGTTAAAAATGTATGACAAAACAATTTTTGTGGGTCTATGTAATATATTTACAGTATCTTTAAGCATTTGTAACTTGTCAAAAGATCGAAAAGGTTGTAAAAAAATTATATTATATAGTCTTCTTCTCAAATCCTTTCTCCTCGCCTGCTCTCCCGACACTATTTTTAAAGTTAAGGAGTTTGAATAAACCCCAAATGAAGGACCAAGTGTCACATTACAGATGCTACAAGCAGATTTTTGGAAAAAAAATTTGGCTACCTGTGATAGTTTATATATTTTTAAAAGTTTTTTCAGGAAAATATTTTTTCAATTTTTCATTCGTAGAACCCCTAATGTGATTTTCGGTTCTTTATTTTACGTTTCCCTGAGTCCATTAGCTTTAAAAATAGCGCCGGGAGAGCTGCAACCGTTTTTAATAACCTATAGTGTTCCATGGATCATTTTAGGACCGCTATATACAGGAATGATAAGCAGCTATTTTATAGGAGAGTTTGCAAAACAGTAGTTTACCTATATATCTCGTACGTAACTGTGGTTATTATGTTACGAGTTGCCCTGAGCTTAACAGTCACACGAGTCATAATAACGTTACATACAAGATATATACTAGATATTTTGCACCTACCTTCTATAAAATAGCTGATTTTCACATCATAATAAGTGTATTTGAAATATCTTTGACAGTTCAGTTCGGCTACATTCAGCGCCTAGTCTGGTCCTCTGTTCCTCATATGACAAATTGACAGAGATATAACTATTGGATTAGTAAAATGGCATTATGTCGCACTACTTTTGTTTTACTTTCCGCACTAGTGCGAAAAAGGGTCTTTTTGTAACCGCTATGTAGGCATGAAAAGCAGTTATTTTATAAGAGGTCGTGTAGAAACGATATTTTCTAATGAAAAACACAGTTTCCACGTCTGCTGTGCCTTGCTATTTATTATGCATAGTAGACTGACCCATGCTTCATAATACGTATGAAATTTAATTTACCTTCGTACTTATTATGCATATTGTATCAAACGAACTGTTTACTATATCTTCCTTTATCCGATCTTTCTAGAAAAACAGTAAAATGTTAAGCACTGAAGCTTTAACAGTGAAGCCTTTGTAAATTTGGCAAGCCGAGGTAATCTTCAATAAATTGTCCTGTAAATATTAAATAGCGAATTATCTTTTGGCCCAATTTCTGGATACTCCAGTTCATTATGAAGTTTACAATAAACCAGAAAATCCAGAAACCAGAAACGGAAAAATCCCAAATTACTTCTAAATTTCTTCAAGTTTATTAGTCTATAAAGAGTAACTAGTTACGAGTAAAGAATCCTTATAGCTACTTTTTTGTTAATAATAATATTAAATGAAACAGATTCGGGAATCGATCGAATATTGGAAAATATTCGCTATTCCTTCGAATAGTAAAAATACTGCCGAATAGCAGAGCTAATATTCTGCATCTAAAATATTATTTTGTATTAGCATTTAGAACATTAGAAAATAAGTAGATGTTAAATTTTTAATCTTGCAACATTTCGTTGTATTTTTTTCAACTTCTTCAGATAGTTTTAAGGATAACTTGCCTGAAGAAGTTGAAAAAAAAAAATTGCGAAATGTTGCAAAATTTGAAAATTTGACATTTACTTATGATATTTTCTTGTCCGAGGATCCAATATCCTACATAGATACTAATTTAATGAATATGAACGATATTAATAATTACAATTCTTAGATAACCTTTATTATAATTGTACCTGAAAATAGACAGCTCAACGGTATCTAGTATTTGCGATAGATTGAAGACGCTTGACAGATTTGTCTGATATCCAAGACATATTTAAAGGTATCTTAGACACTTAAATGTATTATCTTAGAAACTGTCGGTCTAAAGTATCTATCTTTTAATTAGATACTTTCATACAAAGTATCTTTTATCTGTTGGAGTATTGACTGCTTGGTATCTTCTATCTTATGCAGCTTGCAAAATATCAAACCGTTGCCTATAATAGCTATTCGTTGCAGCTCTAGATATTACATAAACATAAAAAAAATGCAAACCGAACTGAGATAAGGTATAGGTGGACAGCAACAAACTTTTTTTTTTGAAAAATGTAAAAAAATTGTTATTTGAAATGTTTTTCGTTTCAATGGTTACAACGTTGAGAAAGAGATTGTAGATTAATTAGATGCGTAACTAATTCATACGTTGTGAATTGAGTTGAAATGTTGGGATTTTGTGAGAAATTTAGCACCTGTTAATCTGGAATTACTTCGAAATACTAAACTTTACAACTCTGTCTATACTTTTTTATCAATGTTGACGGTATGCTTTACTTACTAAATTTATTTCTGATTTATCCGATTAATACTTTAGGAATAACCAACTTTTGTAGTTTTTAAATTTTTTCCTAAACAAAAAGAACAAAATAATAAAAAATAATAATACCCGTTTTCTATGGTTCATTAGGTTTCATTAGACACTCCACTGGATGGAGTTGATCTTTTTATTGTTTCATAACCTGTTTGACTCCCTCCCATTATTTATTTGTATCTAAAACACACGAATAGGTTACTGGCTTTCACTATGACAAATTTCACGTCTCTAGCTTGTACTGTTTGGCTCTGAGAGTTTGTGACGGACTAACGGATGTACAGCCACCGAAGTGAGGTTATAAGTGTTCCATTTTTCCAATTTTGGTACGGAACACTAAAAATCAAGGTATTATGAATAGTTAGAGATTTCACTGTACGAGTCGTCGGGGGTATTATTTAATACAAAGCGGGGTTTTTTCATTAAAGCAGATTATTTTACAAGAAGAATATCACCAACAGACTATACTGAAAGGAGTCTCCTTTGTTGGGAGAAAAGCGCCACTTTTTGCGTCACGCTGTGAATTACAATGCCGGGCTTACAGAAGAACTTTACCCTACAGTTCTTCCCGCTCGCGTGCAATGGCAGATGCTCATAAGAACTTGTCAACGGAAAAAAATGGAAACAATTTTCTTTTAAATTACGTCATGCATTGTTTTAACGGCTGAGATTTTCCCGGTTCAATTTCAAAGATAATCTTCTAATATCCATGTGTAATGTTTCTAATTTGATATTTGAATTATACACTATTTTTCTTTTTGTATAAATCGTATTTGCAACGTTAACTCGCGGCTTTTAGAATAAAAAAAACAAGTTTTTAGTAAAAGGCACTAAAAATTACATAGAATTATAAAAATAATAATGATAATATAATTCACAGTTTATACATCATTAATGAAAATAAATTGATTTTTTCTTTCTTCTTACTGCACATTTTAATAAGTTTGTTTTTTAAATGTTACCTATTTTACTTCGTTATTTTTAGTCTTCATACATATTATATGAAAAAAAAATTATAAAAAGTTAAGAACGACTATAGACACGTTCTCCCACCACCAATATCGTAACTTCCACCACATAGTATTTTTTTATTTTTTAACTGGTTACTTAACATTTATAGTCGAAATGGCAAAATATTATATAGTCATCGAAACTACATAGCAAAGTTTAAAGTCAATTTGACAAGTAGAAGTGGATAAAAAACTTGGTAACTACCAATTTGAACTCAAATTTAAAACATATAGTGATGTTTTACCTGGCGTCGCTCGAGTTTGGTTTGACATTATTACCGACATTAATGCGAGTGAAATAGCAAAACAAAATCTAGTATAAGTGTTCATACAATTTTTTCATAAATAAAAAACAAGAGATCTTCGCCATTTATCATGAGAAATAGAATGAACAAGTTAAATCTGTACATTGTGACGTCACATTGTTTACGAAAACAATGAAGACAGCGTCAACTTTTTTTTACCTTGGATATGGACACGATTGGTCGATGTTCAAATATTCTCCGTCTATAAAAATACACGTACAAAAGTACATGGAAGAGTGTTTCGTTCGCAGGGAGTTACATCGGCTATCACCCTAGCGGGACCTATCGAAGATTTAAGTGAGGCGTGTAAAATTTCCCCAATTCACAAACTCTATTGCATGGCACGGGCTTCCCTCTATGGGACCTTTCTTTTTTTTACTACACATTTTCTACTTATGCAGATCTCAAGAGTCTTTGCCTTTAACTTATCATAAATATTTGCTAAATATGCTATTTTTTGTTGTTTATATTGTTCCCAGTTCAGCACACGAAGCTATTTTATGGTATTGTATTTAGTCCCGGCAGTGACATTGTATAAAAAATGAAAATTTTCTGTGTTTGCATTGTAACATTAACAATGGGCGATTCATAACAGCAATTCTATTTATTTGTATATTGCATTTAGTGTCAAAGAAAAGTTGGTCACTTAAATTGTCGTCTTAAGTTCAGTGACGTAGTTGAGAACTCGAAGCCCCCCCCCCCACAGAAATCTCAGTGGGGTCCTTCTTTTGAATTTATCAATATAATTTATTTCAAACGTAAATTAATCATATTATCGACGTTTAACAGATTCGCTTAAACGCAGGCGATCAAAACCCAGTAACATTAAGTGTCAACGTTTATTTATTAATTGAATTTTAAAGATTTTTTAGGATGAATGGGGCCCCTAATGCTCCGGGACCCCCCACGAAATGTGTGCTGCGATCCATCAATCACTGTTTAAATTATACTTTAGGCTCATAACGACGAAAGTAATTTTTTTAAGTCTGTCAAAATTATTACAAAGAAATTTTTTTTTGTAATAACAAGGAAATAATTTAATATGAAACAATACACGCAAGAAGAAAATCTTGAAATTAGAGATAAAACATTACGAAAAGAATATCTATATGCATTTTAAAATAAATAAAACACGTTTTATTTAATTTATTTACTTACATTTGAGAACTTTATTTATCCCTTTCAGGACCATAAAATTGTAGGAGCGAAAGTAACCATTTTTTTACAATTTAGGATGATCCAATTTCCAGTGATCATAATCAAAGAATGACAGTTCAGATGCAGTGTTGCCATATATAAAAAATGAAAAAATACGTTCAGGAAATAATAAATGTAAAATGACACCCACTAGTTTCTTAGTTATTCACTTCTTTTAAATTTTTTGTTTGGGACAAATGTGTCCCCGTAGTCGTTAAAGAGTTATAAAATACGAACCTGCAGTGTTGTGTAAAACAATGTTATAAAATAAAGTTCGTAAAAGTAAATAAAGTGAAATGTGTTTTATTTAATTATAACATTAATTTACATCAAGTAACCGAATCTCTTATATAACATTTAATTAGTTTATCGTTGTTTAATTTTGTTACAGGAAAGAACTTTACTTTTTATTTCCGTTCGTTGGAAAATATTTCATACGAAAAGAACATTAGGATGTAATTTGTTAATTTAACAATTGAATTGAAGCTAATTTTAGTAAAAAAGACCATTTTAGTTTCAATAAGAAGATATAATTAGATGTTAAACTGAAAGTACCCTACTAATGCGAAAGAAAAAAGGTTATACGAATTATTTTTACAACCTTGTTTATTATACGAAAAACTCAAATTAATGTTATTTATTGAATAGCCAGACAATTAAGTAGTATAATCAAATGATCAAATGATTTACATCGGGTGCAAAAAAAAAAAAAAAAACATTCAACGTAAAATTTTGATTAAGTTTTAGGCTTCATAATTATTTTTAGTCCAATTTTAGAAATTTTTTAAGAGAATTATTACGTTTTAACACATCTGTACAAATTTTAAGTGAAATTGGTTTTTTGAAATATTATACGTAAAAAGATAATTCGAATGCTGTTTTTTTGCCTAATTTCAAAACACTGTATAGAATAAGTGGATGGTTGCGCAACATTTGGATTATCCTTATAATATGTCGAAAGAACTAATTTTAATTAAAATTTGTACAGACGTGTTAAAACTAATAGTTTTCTCTACAACTGTCTAAAAAAATACTAAAATCGAACTAAATATAAACAAGTTATGAAATCTAAAAGTTTTACGATGAACGTTTTTTATTATTGTTCCCAACAGAACCACATATGACATGTAACCTGGCATGCAAAAAATTCGCTAAAACATTCGCAATAAATGTTACGAAACTGAAACCGATTGTTGAAAAGTATGTTACAACCTTAGTACTTATTAATGTATAAACATTATTCGACACAAGTAACCTTGGTGTGGTATTATCAGCGAACTAGACTAGAAATAATTTAATTAAAACTTTAATTATAAAAAATGTAAGGGAATCTGCTGAACGGACCTTTGTTTTGACAGCTTTGACAGCACATCTAGTTAATTAGTTAATGATGTACACTGAGATATCGTAAGTTAGTTAACCATTGAGTCTCAGAGTACATAAGTTGTGCAATAAGTTGTGGAGTGGGGTAACTTCGTAGTTGTTGTAAACTTAACTAACAATAAGACCTGTGATTTACTTAATACATAAATTTGCTGAAAACTGACAAAGGCGATGCGACAATCCATTAAAAAAAATATCTCTGTTTTTAAAGAATTTCTTCTACAAAATAAACTCACTCTTAAAGACAGCCAAATGTAAATACAAAATTGAAACTTACTCGTTTTGTTTTAGCGAAGCAAACTGAACGTATCTGGAAAATTGTTTCATCATGGTTTTGTCGCCAACACCTGTAACAAAACAAAATGAAATTAGAATGTATATATGTCATCATTAAATCTGTTTAAATTTGAATGTTTGCTGTGCCGTTTGCGAGAATTCGCAATGCAACAGACTCCTATTTACCACGGTACACACATCGACACATCCGTGACCTCAACTCAAAGTGGGCTATGTTGAATTTTGAACAGATTTTATACTAAAATATAAAAATAAATGTTTGTTTGCAATTCATCCAATTACAATGAAACTTTGGTGAGTTGTGCGCGCGCCTAAAAAAGTTGCTGACCCAGAAAAATCTTATTCTTATGAAATTAAAGTTTATTTGGTCCACTACTGTTGTTGCTGCAAATCAAGTTTTTTGTGCTACATGATTGAAGAATCGCTTCTTCAGTCATACAGTACAAAAAATGTTTTTTGAAAAAATTGTTAGTTAAGGCGTTATTTATTAACAGGGCAGTGTACACCTTCCAGGTTTATATACATAAGATATACTTGAATTACATAATACAGTTCAAGGTTAGTAGAGTTACAGACATCTGACTAATCCGCACAAGCGTGAGAATGGCGTCAGCTGACGGACCATCCACATTTTTATCAACTCATAATAACAATATCAAAAATGTTATTTATATTTGACGAGGACTGTGTAAATCTCTTGCTTTAAAAATTCAATTTATTGCAAATAAAATCAACATTCTGTGTATTGATTTCTTAAATACTGCCATTAAGGTAGTTGTCGTGGTACAATATTGTCAAAAAATTATAGATTATACGCGCCACAAAAGTATACTAGCTTGTAGCTAACTGATCTATAATTTGTACGCAAGACTGTACCCGTGGAAACGTAACCCATACAGTATTCATATGCATGTATACTTTTCTATAAATTGTTGAACTTTAAACCGTTGTTTATAAATAATTAGACGGTCAAAAAAAAATTCTTATTTTTTTAAACTCATAACAAATGCATTGAAAGACTGTCAGTTTTTGGAAAGTTTCTGACAGTTAGTTCTTTTTTTATAAATAAGAAACTGGTTTAGAACTACAGAGATCGTATACAATCAATGTTAATTATCCAATTTTTAATTGAATTTATCTCAGATTATATACGGTTGACCGACTTCAAATTTTCAGGGTAATTGTATTATCATGTCCTTAATAAGTATACAAAAATTAAGAATTTTCTGACGGTGTGCCTTAACCACGACAACTACTTTAAATTTTATAATTAACAGCTGTTGCCACGCAATCCATTGACAGGTCCGTCGAATGACGTCATCCCCCCACTACTATCCAGCGGACCGAGGAAAGCTCTGTAATCTACTAACCTTGACTCACTTCATGTCGTGCCCACAGACATATGCATATAAACCAACAGCATCGGTGCTCACAGTTGCTAGGGTTACATCTCCAGGGGTCACTTCGCTCGACCTTTTGCCTTAAACCGTTCCCGGCCCCAGTGCCAACTCCCTCTGCTCCCCCATTCCATAGGGTCAATGGAACGCTCAATGTGTCCCAGTCGCACAGATTTGTCGTCATCATTAATAATTCAGGTAGTATTTTGCATGAAACGTGAATGATGGCCTTTCAAAAGGCAAGTCACTTCACTTTCGTATAAAATCGTCGGTTTTGGGTAGTCGGATTATTGATCGAACCTTATTTTATTCAATCTAACTTTATTTCACGTTGGACGGAACCGTTCCATAAATTAAACTATTGCAAACCGTTTCTGTAACTGAAACCGACATCATATCATATTTTCAGTACCTATATCTGTGAGTGCGAAAAGATACCACCCACGAAAACACGAGAGTTAAAAAGCATATCGAGTTCGACCAAGCATCTGTTTGATTGCTGAAAGCAGGAATGTACAACATTTTACAAATTGGTATCGAATGAAATTTTACAGCAAGATCACTAATGTTTTTTTCAGGTGCATCGGAAACTCAGTGTCGATATTTATGATGTTCAGAAGACATCGATGTTTTTGGCATCCCTAGTTGAAAGCTAATGAAATATTAGGTAGTAAAAACATTTTTTTGATGACAAGCTTTTATTAAAATGTACTAAAAAGGAAAAAATAATTAATTTTTAATAATTTAGATTCATAATTATAAAAGCGTGGATTGTAAACTCTGATAGCTCATTAATCACGAGTTTCATATTTACAAATATGTAATAAAAAGTATATGTCTTTTCAGCACTTTTCATTTAAAAGTCGGTTTTACTAATATATATTTTATTTTGTTCTTTTAAATCTTTACTATTTAAAAATAGATTTATTAAAATTATTTGATTATTTAATTCTAAAAAACGATTGATTCATAGTATTGTCATCGAAAAGACATATTAGATGCAGTATTTGGTAGAGATGGGATCTGCATCTTTGCATCTGGATTCCGTATGTGAGCTGGCTCACTGAACCGGTTCAAAAAGAGCCGAGTTCTGACTATGTTACTGCAGTTTGCCACTGAGTTACCTAGTTCAGTCAATCATATCACGACCTGTATAGAATCAAGAATGCATAGCCAAACATGTGATGCATGAGTCATTTGAGCTGACAGATGCATCAAAGCAAGAACTGATACGTAAGTGTAAAATGTGCTTCTGTGTGTTAAGTGTTTCACTGAGTTATGCGGATCCGTTGATCCGTCGGCTCAAAAAAAAGTGAGTCGGCTCTCACGGATCTTCTGTCGGAGTCGGCTCTTTGAACCGGTTCAGATTTGAGTTACCCAACTCTAGTATTTGGTGTCGTGCTCGAGTGTAAAAAGCGTTGACACTATCGCGTTTGTTATACAAAAATGTAATGATGCATTACATAATTAACTTACACTTTTCAGTGTAAGCACTACACTAATATACCACACTCAACTATTATGTGTATAATTTAACTTTTCTTCCACCATGTCTCGCCACTTCCACCATGTCCCGTCTCTTCCATCATGTCCTGTCTTCTCAACGATACGTTTGGATGATACGGTAAAAAATTATTTGATTAATTGATTTAAAAAAAAACGATTGATTCATGTATTGTGATCGGGAATATGTGTCCAGAGATTTCAAATCGATCTGATATGTGGAATCGCTCAAAACTGACTTGTAAGATTTTATGGAAACAAGCAAACATGTCAGGTTAAATATAAGCTTGTGCAAAGGAACTGAAGCAAAATTTCCTGTTACTTTAGTGCCAATGCCAAATTCAGAAACTTCAAATAGATTCAAGTGTATTTTTATATGCATGTCATAAGCCACAAAATTATTGTGACGAAAAAAATAGAAAGAATGATTGAAGAAAAATTTAAAAAAAAAATCATTCCTGTTTAGAAAGTCAAATAATTTACGTTTTAGTATTCAAAGCATTTTACGAATTAAACAGCCCCTTTTCAAGTTTTAACCCGATGTCTAAGTGAACAGAATAGGGTTGTCTATCTTGGCGTGCCAGAGTCGGGTAAAAAGAAAATATGACTGTTTTGTAATTCGTTGTTTTATGAAATACTTGGTATTTGCACGTCATTCATGCGCATCTGAGTTCAGAACTAATTACAGCACGTTTAAACAAACATATCAGGCATGCTCAACTTTCAATTCAAGTGGGTTTATTATATGAACAGTTTAAGATTTAGACAAAGACAACAAATTTTGAGAAACGCCAACTTTCGAAAAGCAATTATTTGTAAATGTGTATATGTATACAATTAGCCCTTCCTTTCTCAAGCTCAAGGTTTCTGTTATATTTCTCCGCTATTGAATCACAGAATCACAGAAAATTTCAAACAGATACGTCGCTAAACAAGCTTCACTTCAATAGGGATGTTGACTATTTTTGGGAAAGTGTTTTAAATCGTGCATAAGTACCGAATATAGCCACAAATATTTATTATTTTTATTTAAATACAACTCAAGCCTTAAAAATCATGTATTTTAAATCCCGTTTCAAATTTCGGTCCAAAACGCCAATACTAGTCGCGTGACGTCACCTGGTTATACCAAAGGAGGCTTAAAAGTTTACACAGGAGGCTGTGCTTATAAACGCTAGTAAACTAATGAGGTTATGAAAACATTTTTCGTAATTCTTGTTATAAAACATGAATTCTAAGTTTTCGAACTATTAGCCTTAATAAATACACTGTCCATGACGTTAAAACTCCTTGCAGTCTTTTTTTAAAGAAATTTTCGAATAAATTACACACTAAATATTAACCAAACAAAAAGTTTTTTAACAGCGGCTGAACATATGACGTCATGCGCTCTGATTGGTGTCTATTGTCACATGACTTGAGAGAGATTTTATTAGGTTTTATTTATTAAATATTAATGAAATTCCTTAAAAATAAGGAAAAATATAGTGTTTTTTAGTATTTCTATCATAGAAACTACCACTTAACGTTAAAATTATGTTTTTATTTGAGCACAGACCCTATTATTTGTGCAAAGGAAGAAAACACAATTTTTAAATAAACGTTTCCAATAAAAATAACGATGAAAATGACAGTGAGAGTTTTATTTCGTGCGTCGCTGAAATGGCTGACCGTCCGTAGCATAACATTAACCTCACCGATATAATCGCATTATCTGTCCTACACGACCCGGTGCCCCTTTGTGCGGTTGATCTCCGAGCTATACTATACGCTTGCATAGCTCCGTCCACAGGATCTCTCTAGACTTTGCTGTATATACAGAGAGATATTGAGCTGAATTCAACGGCCTTCTTCTCTCACACCACCTCCTGAAATACCGCTCCACTTGTCCACCCGACCAGCGACCCCTCTCAGCTCGGCGCGTTTCCATTAAAATGTTTGTTAATATCGTCATTACATTATATTCATTACGGACCAGTGGCGTACGCTAATTAAACCTCTGGTGAGAACGTGAATCTATATTTTTCACTGATATGAAAAAAGCCAGTGTTAGATTTAGGGGTGGGCAGAGTCAAAGCTCGTTTTAAGGCCACGGAAGATGGCAGTTGATTCCCACCCCACCCGGATATGGTAATGAGATATCAAGTATTTATTTATTTAAACCTCAAAAGGACAAGTCCCAAAGAGAGTGTAATTGTTTTTAACCGAATACAAAAAAAAAGGTTTAATTCGTCACGTATATATTTTTAATGTGTGTTAAGCCATAACTTTTTGAAAGGTTAACTGATTTAAAAGATTTCGACACCATTTTGTTCAGAATGTTTACCGATTGAACCCATATATATATTTTTAAAAATAAGTTCAGTTGAAACAGAAGATTTTTTTAATTCATGCTATGTCATATCATCAGTATTTGTGAACCGATTTTGATGATTTTGTCTTTATTTAATACGGCATACCTTCAGGGTGGTCTCACATAAATTATACTTAAATCCGTTCAGCAATCTACAATCTACAATCAGCTATCAGCCGAAGACCTATTGTTGGTTTAAATTCAGAGCGTTTCGACAGCCTTAACTGGGTTGAAACTCAAATTGCAAAACAGCACGGGGTAAGCTCTACATTGGTTATTAAGCAAACCGTACTAAAATGATGACTCACTCTCTACTATTTCAGAGCCACATTCAGTTTAGTCGTGAAAGAATTGTGAGTGAAACCGGACCCAGTGTAGCTCTTCCCGAGGATTGAAGCAGATCGCGTCTGCAATGCGGGCCCGCAGGACACTGTGACAGACGGGATAGTTTATCCTGCCGGGAAGGATAACATGTAGACACTTATACCGCGTACAGAAAAGGGAACTGTACACCAATAAACATTCAACTGTCGAAAATAAAAACCCGATCTTATGCTCTTTAAATTTTACTTGCCACTTCTACTGTGAGTATGGTAGGCACGTATTGGAATCGATCTGAAGTTTTTTTCCCGAGATTTTAGTAGATCTTCACACCTTTAAATAGTTTGAAACCAGTTTCTGTTTGATATCTGAGAACTCGTTCATACAAGCCGAATGCCGAAACGATTATTAATTGGGTGCCCTTGTCGCTTATTAGTAGGGATGTTGACTATTTTTGGGAAAGTGTTTTAAATCGTGCATAAGTACCTAATATTGCTACAAATATTTATTAGTTTTATTTAAATACAACTCAAGTCTTAAAAATCATGTATTTTAAATCCCGTTTCAAATTTCGGTCCAAAACGCCAATACTAGTCGCGTGACGTCACCTGTTTATACCAAAGGAGGCTCAAAAGTTTACACGGGAGCTAGCATCCTATAGATGCGTATTCTGTGCATATAAACGTTAGTAAACTGAGGTGATGAAAAGTTGTTTCGTAGTCATTGCTATAGTTACATGTAATTTGACGTTTTCTATAAATAAATAATAATTGAAGAATCTCGTTAGAGATTTTTTCTGTGCTAAATTCCGCACATGAAAAATAAATTTCGTACATTAAACGCAAAAACAGCCCATCCCTAGATCTCTAAGAGATTACTATACATTGATTTTGAGTCTTTCCCATATAACGCCGTGTAAATAACGTTAGTTTCCAAGTTTTATATACGCTCTTACCAAATTTTCGTACGACATATATTTACAGTAGTATATATAGTATAAGGTGCTTTACAAAGTAAGATAGATAGCCGAGCGGTCTAGAGCGCGTAGTACATTGCTTCATTGCTTGGGTGAGCAGAGTTCGGATCCCAGGACCGACGTGTGTAAATTTGGTTTTTTTCAATTGTTTCGTTTTTTACATGATATTTATTTACATTAGTTTCCAATTTTCTTTTATATAATAAAAATAAATTATTTTCTTGTTTTAGTAATTAGTGGTGACAAAAGTCTCGCAAATATCAACTTTTGGATGTGACATTTGTCAAGAAAAGTTTCGTCATAAATGTAGTTTGGTACGGCATACGAAAACCCATAATATCAATACAGGTGGTACTCATTTTGGGAGGTTATATTGCGTTTTGGAGGTTTTGTATTGCGTTTTGAAGATTTTATATTGCGTTTTGGGGGTTTTATATTGCATTTTGAGAGTTTTATATTGCATTTTGGAGGTTTTATATTACATTTTGGGGGTTTTATATTGCATTTTGGGGGTTTCATATTGTATTTTGGGGGTTTTATAATGCATTTTGGGGGTTTTATATTGCATTTTGGGGGTTTTATATTGCATTTGGGGGGTTTCATATTGCATTTTGGGGATTTTATAATGCATTTTGTGGGTTTTATATTGCATTTTGGGGGTTTTAATTGCATTTTGGGGTTTTTATATTGCATTCTGGGGTTTTAATTGCATTTTGGGGGTTTATATTGCATTTTGGGGGTTTTATATAGCATTTTGGGGGTTTTATATTGCATTTTGTGTGTTTTATATTGCATTTTGGGGGTTTTATATTGCGTTTTGGTGGTTTTGTATTGCGTTTGGGGGTTTTTCATATATACAGAATATATATTTTCAGAATTGTTGTGTTTAATTATTTTTTTATATCGTATAATTTATATAAAAGATCAAACCGGTAAGAAAAGAAAATGGCCTCTTAATTCTAAGAACGCACATATTTTTATTTTGGAGGCAAAATAAAAAAAAGCCTTAGACTTTGGAAAAAGACGTGAAATCTTAAAAAAAAAAAACTTCGGAGAAGTAAAAATTGGTTCTGTGCTAAATTCAAAGACTTGCGGTGACTCGCTCTCAAGATTACGACTTAAACAAAAAAAAATACAGAATTTCGAGGCATGCAAGAAATTCAAATCAAGCCTGGAAATTCTGTGCCTAAGATGTAGAAGAAAAATTAGTTCCGAGGCAGACAAGGAATTGAAATCCAACCTCGAAATTCTGTGCTCATAAACCTTCAAGAGCAAGAGCAAAAAAAATGCACAGGTGGCGTGTGCCCAGCTCCATATTTATTTGTCAAGCTACCACTAAAAAAACGCTATCTGTGCATTTTTTTTTGCTCTTGCTCTTGAAGGTTTATGAGCACAGAATTTCGAGGTTGGATTTCAATTCCTTGTCTGCCTCGGAACTAATTTTTCTTCTACATCTTAGGCACAGAATTTCCAGGCTTGATTTGAATTTCTTGCATGCCTCGAAATTCTGTATTTTTTTTTTGTTTAAGTCGTAATCTTGAGAGCGAGTCACCGCAAGTCTTTGAATTTAGCACAGAACCAATTTTTACTTCTCCGAAGTTTTTTTTTTTTAATAAATTATACACTAAATATTAACCAAACAATGAAGTTTTTTGACAGTGGTTGAACATATGACGTCATGCGTTCTGATTGGCGTCTGTTGTCACGTGACTTGAGAGTGATTTTATTAGGTTTTATTTATTAAATATTAATTAAATTCCTTAAAAATAAGGAAAAATATAGTGTTTCTTAGTATTTCTATCATAGAATTTACTACTTTTCGTTAAAATTATGTTTTTATTTGAATAGAGTCAACATCCCTATTAGATGCCCGATACAGGAATAATCGTTTCTCGGCGAGAGGCAGTAGGAAAAAGTCCCAGCCACATCTGCCTCCCGAATGCGAGTCTAGTGCTGTCATCACTACTATACCCAGCTTGGTCTTTTTTTATAAAATGGCAGCTCGGTTAGGAATTCTTTCAACGTTCAGTTACGCGATGATTCGCACAAACAGTGTAGCTATGTAGTTACTGGGATTTTAATGCTGCAATCCACACACACGGGCCTTGTCGGCTTATGCCTCTACTACACTACATACTCGTTATCTGCCTCTCGAGCTGTACGATGGCTGTCGGGATTACGGGAGCAAAGCACCTTCTTATTTCCAACGTTACGTCACAGTCCGGTTTTGTTTATGCAGAGAAACTGATTACACACTCACCATGCAAATATCTAGTTGAATAATAATAATAATTAAATCATAATTATACAGAATGTAACAAAACGTAATTTTAATTTTAAAAAAATCCTAAATAATGATGTATTATAGTGTGTAGGATATCCTAGTCGGTGTTGCTCCAAATATTGTTCGTTTTGCAGGCTTGCAGAGATTATTAAAACAGGTGTGGTCGCGGGAGAAGTGCCCTCCTTGACGCCTCATAGGTTCAAACTATACTCGTGTTCAAACTATACCGTAATTAACATTTACTAATTAAAAGTAATATATATTTCTATTCTTGATTCAGTTTAATATTTAAATTTCCTTACTTTTCCAAGTTTTTCAATTGTGTGGTCACTTCAAACAAACAATTGGTTTATTTTTGTAAGCTCACTGACAATGCCATTTTCATCATATTGACGAGAATCATCCTAACAAAGAAATACTACAGAGTTTCAAGAGATTTAGAGCGCTTTGACTTGTTTACAAAAAAACTCTCTCGAGCGAAAAAATGTTACATGTCAGCTATTCTCTCTCTTCCTCTCCCTGTCTCCATCTTAACGTTTATTCAACAGATCTAAAAATTATCCACCAACGTGGGGTATTCAACGAAGCGAGAATAATAATTATTGTCTATACTAGTATTTTTCAAAGTGGACGCTGGAGTTCAACGAAAAAATTAACACTTACCTACCGCGCGTAAAGAATCTTCGCTTCAAAAACAATACCTATACAGTCGACTCTCAATAATATAAAGTACAGTCCAGTACGCTATTGTTAAGTTGTTTCTTTGATTTTTAATTGATTAAGATGCCTAATACAGTTTTGCATAGACAAGCACGAAAAATATTTTTCTGGATGACTTTATGCAAGGAATTAGATCTTTAGATTAAAGAAAAAATATAAAACCAAAAATAATAATAATAATAATAATAATGCGTTTAACGTCCGTTTCTCGACTTTATGTCATAACAGACGCAATTCGCACCATTACCATTTTTTCATGTACCACTTCCCGTTATTTTCTACATTATTTACAACTTCAACTTATGTAATAGCAATGGGCGAATGAAGGAATTATAGGAAATTAGGGTAAGGTAGGTAATTTTTTAACTAGGAGTTTGATAGGTAATCGGCCATGGCCTCAAATAAGGAACCATCTCGATATTTATCTGGAATTAATTGAGGGAAACCATGGAAAACCTCAATCAAGATGACCGGTACAGGAATTACCGTTTCTCGGCGAGAGGCAATAGGAAAAAGTCCCAGCCACATCTGCCCCCGCCGGGATTCAAACCCGGTACCTCCCGAATGCGAGTCTTTGGTCTCCCTTCAGTATCGTATAAATCTTTCGCCTTTTTAAAATAAGAATATAGCGCGAGTTTGTAGTTTTTCAATCGACTGTATCTGCGCAAGCCTCCATTTGCATCTAACTTCAGAACTTTTTAGAACCGTGGCGCGTATTATACACGCGCACCCGATTAAAATCCGTTCCGGCGTCCGGCTAGTGTAAACGCGAGCTCTTACTCTCACTGAGTTTTAGTCCTCCATCTCCGTATTTTCACGATTATTCTTGATGTGCATTTATCTTGAACAAAATAATATTTTTTCGATCCCGCGCATCGCTTTGTTTTTAAGACTGCCGATCGATCGATGTTCGTATTGTATCAAAGTTCCTCACACAGGCTATTTACTACATCTTGTACTAGTCATGGATGACCTATTATTACCGAGAGTCACTCTAAACAAGTTAAGGTAAATTTTGTTTCACATGTCAAATATTTTAAATTATATCCATGTGTTTGTAAAAACAAAAAAATAACTTTTTAGATGCCTGATGAAGCCCAAATAAATGGTCGAAACGTCGCAGAATAAACAATTAGTATATTGATATACATTCCACGTCCACTTTTCTGTTATTAATATTAATATATTATATTAGAATGGATGCAATATTAGAGAATAAACAGTCAAGTTTGCAAAAAATCACCTGAATGCGGCACAATTGGATATGTGAAATATTTTTTTATAAAAAGCAATTTAAAAAATGGAAATCTAATTACAATATGTAACGTAACTTATAAAACGAATGAACCGATTTTAATAAAAACTATATGGGACTACCTGGGATGTATACCCTTTCAAACAAAAAAAGAATTTTTCAAATCGGTTCAGGCGTCTGCGAGTAATCGGGGAAATTACATAAAAAAAATAAAAAAAAAAAGATTATTTATTTATTTATTCTGATAATCTGTCAAAAAAAAAAAACTTTGTTACAGAGAGCATAATAATAATAATAATTTGTAAATATACCTAAGTATGTCAAATATTGTTTACATGTAAAAAAAAATGTAAGATGGTTAAGTAAAACAGCCATTGGCTGGACTTCGCCAAAATAAAGAATTTTTCTATTCTATTCTATTTAACTAATTCATATTTTCAATTAAATGTTTTTTTATAATAAGTTGTGACGATCCAATTGATACTTTTACCAGTTCTCGAATAGAAAGTTGAAAACTGGAGATTTGTAATACAAGAGCTGTCTTATAAATATAGTGACATAGCTACACGCTCAGAGGTTCTCAAGTCTCATTTTAAAATTTTAAATATATTATTTTGTTAGAAACGTGTTACCTACTTTCGGTATGAACTTTTAAGTCGAACATAAGAACGGCCTTTAATTAAAAGTGATTAATTCACTGAAAATGGATTCGTCTGTATATATATTTAATCTGGTAGTATTTTTTCGCATTGACGTTGATTGTTTTCAGGGCTTCCACTAATCCATCATCATTAATCTACCAATCACTAAAACGTACAGTACCTGCTTCTCAGAGTAGGCATAGAGTATCCTTTCTGTAAAATGCGACATTCTAACGAAGGATTCCCATTTTAGACGGAGACAGATGATCCTATCAATTTAAATGCGTATTCTTGGTCAGATTCACATGGGTACATATTCTGACGCATAATATAATTGGACAAAACCTATATACTTCTCTTTTTATCATTAATAGCAGACAATACCACAATACAATTTTTATTGTACCTTAGTATTTTGTTAAAAAATCTATTAAAAATATGTTTAATACTTTCAATATAAACATTAGGAGCTAGTGTTGGGTAACTCAGATCTGAACCGGTTCAAAGAGCCGACTCCGACAGAAGATCCGTGAGAGCCAACTCACTTTTTTGTGAGCCGACGGATCAACGGATCCGCATAGCTCAGTGAAACATTTAACACACAGAAGCACATTTTACACTTACGTATCAGTTCTTGCTTTGATGCATGTCGCTCAAATGACTCATGCATCACATGTTTGGCTATGCATTCTTGATTCTATACAGGTCGTGATATGATTGACTGAACTAGGTAACTCAGTGGCAGACTGCAGTAACATATTCAGAACTCGGCTCTTTTTGAACCGATTCAGTGAGTCGGCTCACATATGGGATCCATATGCAAAGGTGCAGATCACTAAAAAGACCCGTTTTCCCATCTCTATTAGGAGCACTGTGGTTGGAATAAAAAAAAAGTAAAGAATAGTTACTTCTTGCCACAACATTTATTCAGTGGATGTACATTTCGAGAGCTAAGCTCTCATCTTCAGCAAAACACTTCTCTCGAAATGTACATCCACTGAATAAATCTGTTGTGGTAAGAAGTAACTATTCTTTATTTTATTTATTTATTATTTTTTTTAATACTTTCAATGTAAGCCCTTTTAAACGATATGCTAAATGTTTCGTTCGAGCACTTTTAAAGAATTCCACTTGAATTTGTCTATTTTTTTTTGTAATTAATCGTACAACTGTCAAGTTGTCAATTCTACTTTGTTTTGGCACTTTTTTTTGTTGAATCGACGGATTGAAACATCCAGTAGTATATATATTTAAACTACATGAAAAAAAATGGAAAAAATAACAGATGGTGGAAGTTCCGGTGTTAATGGTGGGAGAACGTGTCTTCAGTATTTTTTAAAAATTTTTTACCATTTCAACTCGACAAGTTAAAATTTACAATAATAGAAAACAATATCACGGGTAATTGGAATAAAAATAAATCAATTTAAACACTCATTGATTGCAACGTTTCGTCTTTGCTTAATTAAGACTTTTTCAAACTTCAGAAATTTTTTATAAAAATTAACATACATATAATAAAATGAGTGTTTAAATTGATTTATTTTTTTTCCAATTACCCGTGATATTGTTTTCTATTATAGCATATATCTGGAATTGAACTTTAAAGATGAATTAAAATTTACTTTTCAAAATTTTACAAAATTATTTTGTTTCAGATCCATCAAGTCCAAAAAATACATTTTTGGAAAATGTCTGTTCGTCAGTTTTTTTATATATTATAATGATTAGAGATTTAAAAACAAAATAGGTAAAAAAAATTAAAAACAGTTTTTATTAGTGTATTTGCCATATGGCAACATACACTATTGGCGTCGGTCGGATGGCGGGACCTAGGGGTCGGACCAAAATTTCTCGACGTTTCATAACCTCCTAAACACATTGGCACCATTTTTAAAAATGTTTATATATATATGTATATATATATATATATATTGTGACCTTAACCTTCTCAAGCTGTTCTGAGGTATTAGAAGGGATTGGAGAAGTGCCACAGGGCCTAGAGATCACCCTTGTACCACAGCAAGTGAAAGAAGTTCACTTCTGAATTTAATCAGATGCGCGGCTAGCGATCAGCGGATGCTGGGTCGTGGTACGAACAAAACATTGATGGGGAACATTCAAACCAACTGAACACTTTAGACAAACAACCAATGACTTGGGGAACAGCCTACTATGGCTGCTAAAAAATCCTACCACCTACCACTCGACAAGTAAACAACACAACACAGAAGAATAACACAATAGTAGAGTTCTCGAAAATAATTCCAAACGGAATAGCCTAATGAAGGCTTAAAAAATCCTACCACCTACCACTCGACAAATAGACAACACAGTACAGACGACACACGATACTTGACCAACCAGTTGACCAACACGTCCAAGATAGTAATTGGGCTAACGTATCCACCGACAGGAGGTAACAGGGCGCCAAGACTCAGATCGTTAGCTGCCACACCTAGATGGTCCAGACTAGGAGGCTTAGAACGGGGCAGGTCAATGATGATCTTTACTAGTTTAAAATTCACAACACCATTTACAAAACATTCGAGAAACACGTTAAAAGAAATTTGGACTTGAGAAAGAACCAGCGAAACGAGGGTGCATACACTCAGTTTTATCGAACACCCGGTATAAAGGTCAGGTACACCACAGTTATTATCCGTAGTAACTAATATAAAACAATACACAGCTGATCCACGGGAATTAATAATCTTCCTTAAATAGGACGCCCGGTATATGTCGGTAGTGACGCCACTATATGCTGACAGGTGTGCTAAAATATTGAGGGTTTACAATAGCGGGTCAATTCACAGCAATTGTCAGACTTAAATAAGACACCCGGTATATGTGTCTTTGGATATCCTGATTACTAACAAAAGTGATGATAAAATCTTGAATAATCAGCTAGTAGTCACTTCATATAATTGACCGACTTGACAAGGACACCCTGTAGATGGGTCTGAAGACACCAACGGGACCTGTCCCGGAAGATGCAATGACAATAAACTCACTATAAAATGACGGTTCAGTTTCAACAGAATTTTATCTTAAACAGGACACCCGGTATCTCAATGAAATTTTCGTCTCGGAAAATACTCAAAATGTATTGAAATACCGAAAAAATAAAATTAAAATTTCAAACGGGACATAAGCGTCTGTGCAATCAAACCAAACAGTATGAACACCGAAACAAGTCGTAACAACACGAAAACGAGACCAAATTTGTGTTCCTGTTATCCCTCGGGAACACCCTAGCATTTACAATCAATGCCCAACGAATACAAATTTTGATTACTGGGCATGCACATAGAATTGCCGTTCAGATAAAGTAAAATGTTTAGTTCAAAATGAAAATTTGATTATTCGGGAAGTCTGGAACTTTATTCCCGGAACCTGTAGGAACACTATCCTGAACATGAAACAAATCCAACATAAGCTGATATCATATTCATTAAGAGCGCCACACAGGTATAATGGACGATATCACAAACTTCAAACAATTAACTCCAGGAAAACCTAAGCGTCTTATCCCTAACTTCCAGAAATACAAATCCAAGAAAACGACAACTACTAAAAGGGGTATGGGGCAATGATTTCACGGTATCACTCCCTAACAACAGATCAGACCTAATCCAGACATACACTTTTATTATTCACGGGAAGCTAAATCCTACGCAACAATCAAAAAATACAAACGACAGGATTTCCAGGGAAATACGGGACTCTCGAACCAGGAAAAAATTCGACAAGAACGACAACGAAATACGGAAACGAGATAGCGCCAGAAATACACTACAACGATAATCCAGAATCCATAACAACAGTCCCTATTCGCCACAAAAAAATATGCTTCCTTTCAAATATTAAAATTCCATGTATAAAAATATCTCTATTATAAGTTAAAAACACACATCGGCCTTCAATAGCTGTGCATATCTCGCCAGTTTAGACGCAAGTCCCCGACTCGTACCGTCCAGCTCTATAATTTCTCACACAACGCATCGAATTCTCTCTAACGCACACAATGCATGACCTTATCTCTCTCGCAAAAAGTCGCGCACATTTGACGTCGGCCGCGAGTCATGTTTATGAACCAGTAAAGCACGCCGTCTACATTCAAAGGTGCGGTCTAAAACGCATACACACGATCATTTTTTCTTTTTGATTCTTTTTGCAATATTTTGGCTTCCAGAAATGCTAGAGTCATAATCGTGGGCTCTACGGATTCAGGACGTCAAGGGGTATCCAGTAATGAGTCTGTCAAGTCCCTAGGGTCATTGGATCGTGAGATATTCAACATGTCACACACCCCGTCTCCCCGAGAAAGAAAAAGACGCAGGCTTTTTCTTGAAAGAAACTAAGAAAAATGAAAGTTACTGCTAGAAACGAAAGAAGGCAAAATCACAGACAGCGAGACGAAACTGCGACATCGGTACGAATTAAACTGAAATTATACGAAATAAGCGCTCAGTCAAAAAGAGCGAAACCTGAGTTGTCCGACGAAATGGCATCATCATCAGCCTCGGAATCCTCAGCAGCCGTAACGTAAGGTTCTTCATTGTTTTCACCGGGATTTTCGGAATCGGTATCTTCGCGATATGGCTTTAAGTCCTTGACGTGCCATCGCCCGACAGAACGACCGTCTTCGTTAGTTAATTCATAAACTAGTGGAGATATCACTTTTGAGACAAGACACGGTACAAAACGGGGAGCTAGTTTGGATGAAAATCCATGAGCACCGCTAGACAAGATATAATGACGCTTCCAGACACGGTCGCCGACTTGAAATACGACGGCAGGACGCTTTCCTTTGTTGTAAGCAGTTGCGTGTCTTTCATAAGCCTGAGACAGATGTTGGCGCACTTCATGAAAAACGGCCGGAAGGTCACGCATTTCCTTGGCATAGTGGGCATTTGACCAATCCAATTCTAGGATGTCAACATCGGACAATTTACCATAGAATTGTCCATTTAGCGGGACAAATCGCCCAAAATTAACAAAAGTGGGAACGAAACCGGTAGATTCGTGAACGGCAGTGCGGAGAGCATAAGCGATTTTCGGTACGACTTTATTCCATTCGTGATGGGTCGAATCCGAAAGATATGAGCGAATGGCAGTTCCAATAGAACGATTTGCTCGTTCTACAAAATTGGCTTGTGGATGATATTTAGCGGTGAACCAGATCTTAGCGCCATATTCTTCGGCCAAATCACGAAGGACTTTAGCGTTAAACTCGGTACCATTGTCACAAATAAGCACCTGGGGTGCACCATAAACCAAGAAAACTTCATTTTCGAGATAATCAGCGATAGCGGAAGCGTTAGCAGCTTGAAGAGGTTTCAACAGAACAAATTTGGAAAACCAATCAACAACAACTAATAAGAAACGAAATCCATCTTTTGTTTTCGGCAGAGGTCCAACAATGTCACACCCAATCAATTGCCAGGGAAATTGTACTTTCTTGGGCTGACCCATGAATCCGGGTCGGGCGGCTTGCTCTACTTTCTGAGCGGCACACACGCGGCAACGACCGACAAAACGAGAAACATCACGCCTCATCCGAGGCCAGTAGTACTGTTCACTGACACGGTGGAGAGTCTTTGCGACGCCGAGATGGCCAGAAGTGGGAGGAGAGTGACACGAATCCAGAATTTCGCGTCGCGCACCCTGGGGTACTAAGGCTTTCCATTCGTTCAGATTCGGACCTTGATGGAGTGTAGGAGGAAGACGTTTATACAAACGCCCATTTTGCACACGCCAGTTTCCGTAAGCTTCAGGTTGTTCAAGAACGCGAGTGACTAAATTCTGGTACCACTGGTCAGCGTTACAATGGTCAACGTTGACCTCTATTACCGCCAAATTGATGGGAGAGCGAGATAAGGCATCCGGGACTACATGAAGAGCACCCTTGCGGTGTTCAAACTCCAAATCATACTGCTGGATTTTCAGCGCCCAGCGCGCAAGGCGACCTGTAGGGTCCTTTAAATTTTTGAGCCACAAAAGGGAATGGTGATCGGTTAGGATCTTAAAACGAGAACCTTCAACGTAAGGACGAAATTTTTCGATACCAAAAAGCACAGCCAGACATTCTTTCTCTGTGGTAGAGAATTTTCGTTCAGCAGACGAAAGAGTTCGGCTCGCATACGCAATCGGGACATCTATACCATCACTAGAAACTTGAGTCAAAACACAACCGAGACCTAACGCAGAAGCATCACATTGAATGGTGAAAGGTTTGCCAAAATCAGGACTCGTCAAGACAGGAGCCGACACAAGAGCTTGCTTAATAGCATGGAAGCTTCGGTCCGCCTCATCAGTCCACTGAATACTTTGACCCTTCCGCCGTTTCTTTATGAGTTCCGATATGGGGGCAGTCAGCGTAGAAAAATGCGGGATAAATCGGCGATACCACGAACAAAGGCCGATAAAGCGTTTCACCTCCGTGGTAGTGGTCGGTCGTGCATAATTAAGCATGGCTGCAACCTTATCTGGATCCGTTCGCAAGCCCAATCTATCAACGATAAAACCCAGGAATTTGAGAGACGGCAAACAAAACTCACATTTGTCAAGATTGACCGTCAAGTTAGCGACACTAAAACGTTTACGAACTTCACTTAAAATTTCGAGATGTTTTTCAAAAGTGGGCGTAGCGATAATTATATCATCAAGATATACGAAAACGAACGGCTCCAGTTCAGGGCCTAAAACACGATCCATCAGGCGTTGCTGAGTCTGGGGAGCATTACGCAACCCAAAAGGCATGACGTTAAATTCAAACAAACCGCGACCAGGTATACTGAAAGCGGTTCTTTCGCAAGATTCGGAAGAGAGCGGAATCTGCCAAAAAGCAGATTTCAAATCAATACTAGAAAGAAAACGGGCACCCGATAACATGCTTAATATGTGGTCGACACGAGGTAGAGGATAGGCGTCGGGTTTGGTCACAGCGTTAAGCTTACGCCCGTCAAAACAGAAACGTAACTCACCGTTCGACTTTTTAACCAGTAACACCGGTGAAGACCAGGGACTAATGGAGGGTTTAACAACCTTCAGTTCCAACATTTTGTCAAGTTCTTTATTTAAATGAGTCATCATATACGGTGACAACGGGTACTGCCTCTGTTTTATTGGTTTAGCATCGCCAGTATCTACAACATGTTCAGTAAAAGAGGTACGGCCTAATTTCTCGCCTTCTTGCCACGACAAACACTGAAACGACTCCATTAACAGCGATAATTCATGCTGTTGATCAGCAGTCAGATCGGAACGATCACAAATAGCGTGAACTAAATTCACATTATACGCACACTCGAGAGACTCGGGATTATTTAACGAAAAATACTTATTACGAAAGTCGACAAGAAAATCAAAATTATTGATAAAATCCATTCCAAGGATCAAGGTAGTTTTGACGGAAGGGACCACTAATACGTCAATAAGTCTGACATCGCCATTAACAACAATCGGAAGTAATACGGAACCGGTGACGGACTGAACAGCACCATCAGCAGTGGTAATAGATACGTTGACCGGAGTGATATCCATCGGAAGCATTTTGATGAGGTGCACTCCAAATTCACCAAGAATACTACGGTTCGCCCCAGTGTCCAAGAGAGCAAGAACCTCACGATCAAAAATGTTAACAGTAACATACGGTCGGTTGTCTCCAGGACGGGACGCTAAAACGGGGCTGACCTTTGGTCCGGTGACCGAGGCAGAGGGGGGTTTACAAAATTCAGAAACTACGGTAAGCCATTTTTTCCATGATTCGTTATTCCGGTGAGGGGGCGGAGTCGAAAGGCGTGAACGGAAATATCGACTCCTCACTATTTCGTGCCTTTTACGTTTCCCGACAGGGCAAAATTCTTGGGTGCGGGCTTAGGACATGAGTTAACGAAATGTTTACGACTGCCACATCGATGGCAAAAGCGAGATCGAGGCTCATTACACTCAGCATAGACGTGGCCGGGATTGTGACAGTTCCAGCAAACAATGGAGTTCACGACAGCTGGGGAATCACTGGCATTTTCGAGAGGGGTTGTCGTATTCTCACTCATAGGTCTCCCTTCCATAACTTGAAGACCACTACAACAGGTTCTTTTGTGACTAGAATCGTCCATTTTCATTAGGACTGGTTCTAATTTAATCAAATGTTCAATTAACTCCGTGACGTTACCATTCTCTAGAGACATTATGTGCGGACCATAACAAGGCAAAACATTTTCTTTAATTAGACAAAACTGCTCCTCTTCAGAGGGGGTTACCGATAATCTTGCAAACATATTCTGGATTTTTGTGGTGAAATTAACGACTTTTTCATCGGGTTTCTGTACAGTGCGGTAAATTTCGTGCTTCAGCTGACGATCGAAATTGGCCGGTAAAAAATGCTGTTTTAACGCCGCCACTAGTGAGTCCCAGTCAGTAAATTTACGAGTTTTCATGGCGCGATACCATAGCAGCGCCGATCCCGTAAACAACTCAACCGCAGAACCAAATAAGGCGTGTTTAGACATCCCTCGTGCTAACCGAAGCTCCTCTACACGTTCAATGAAGTCAATCACCGACTGTTTACCGTCAAAAGTTATACCCCATTTGAAGACAGGTACAAAGTTAGGTTGTTCAACAGAAGTTGCAGATGTATTGGAAACAGAATTGACTAGGGTCGTGTCAGGACCAACTACTTCTAGTTTGGACTCCACTTCGTCTTCAAGAGCCAACACAGCTACTAATTTATTGTCTCTAAACACCTTCGTCTCGGCTTGACCAGTGAACTGAATTCTGAAAATTCTACCCTTGAGATGATTTAATCGACTAGAGATTCGTACGTATTCCTCATCCGTGCTGCTACCTGAAAAGTTCTCTACCAATTCAGTAACAGACGACAGGCTATTATTTATTTCTCCACCATCTCGATCAAGGTCAAAAGCGGAAGGTTCGGGATATTGCACACCAGGACGATGCATATCTTCGGCCAGTAAGCGCCGCAGACATCTCCTACGTCTGTTCTCGTCGTCCGTTCCGGCAATTCCACGAACCAGAAGCTCGTAATTCAGTTCATGTATCCGCAGAAACGATGGATCCATGTCGTAATAAGCTGCCATTTTCTTCGAAAATTTTGCACGTAACACAATAAATAGACAACAATATTCGTAACGGAATACTAGAGCGTCAATCGATAATGTTCACGCAAGACGAGAAGATAACGTCACTCTAAAGACACACGAAAATCGAAAGTAACGCTAGTTAAAACCATCCAGGTACAGAACGGCTCGAAAAGAAAAATGAAAGGCCCGAAAAAATAAACGAAAGGCCGAAAAGATAAACGAAAGGTCGTCCGGAAAAGCGAAGGCAACACAAAATTTTCCTAACGAGACGAGACGGTATCTTACCACACAGCGCAAAATTATTACCAATTTCTTTAAATAAAACGGAAGTAGACGGAAACGAAACACGAATACGAGATCGGTAAAATCACAAAGGGACTAAAATCGAAAGAAAAAATTTCGATAAAAAACCCGCAAGTCAAACAACAAACTAATGCTTCAGTTGAAAAGAACATAGGGCCCCACGTTGGCAGGCGCCATTTTGTGACCTTAACCTTCTCAAGCTGTTCTGAGGTATTAGAAGGGATTGGAGAAGTGCCACAGGGCCTAGAGATCACCCTTGTACCACAGCAAGTGAAAGAAGTTCACTTCTGAATTTAATCAGATGCGCGGCTAGCGATCAGCGGATGCTGGGTCGTGGTACGAACAAAACATTGATGGGGAACATTCAAACCAACTGAACACTTTAGACAAACAACCAATGACTTGGGGAACAGCCTACTATGGCTGCTAAAAAATCCTACCACCTACCACTCGACAAGTAAACAACACAACACAGAAGAATAACACAATAGTAGAGTTCTCGAAAATAATTCCAAACGGAATAGCCTAATGAAGGCTTAAAAAATCCTACCACCTACCACTCGACAAATAGACAACACAGTACAGACGACACACGATACTTGACCAACCAGTTGACCAACACGTCCAAGATAGTAATTGGGCTAACGTATCCACCGACAGGAGGTAACAGGGCGCCAAGACTCAGATCGTTAGCTGCCACACCTAGATGGTCCAGACTAGGAGGCTTAGAACGGGGCAGGTCAATGATGATCTTTACTAGTTTAAAATTCACAACACCATTTACAAAACATTCGAGAAACACGTTAAAAGAAATTTGGACTTGAGAAAGAACCAGCGAAACGAGGGTGCATACACTCAGTTTTATCGAACACCCGGTATAAAGGTCAGGTACACCACAGTTATTATCCGTAGTAACTAATATAAAACAATACACAGCTGATCCACGGGAATTAATAATCTTCCTTAAATAGGACGCCCGGTATATGTCGGTAGTGACGCCACTATATGCTGACAGGTGTGCTAAAATATTGAGGGTTTACAATAGCGGGTCAATTCACAGCAATTGTCAGACTTAAATAAGACACCCGGTATATGTGTCTTTGGATATCCTGATTACTAACAAAAGTGATGATAAAATCTTGAATAATCAGCTAGTAGTCACTTCATATAATTGACCGACTTGACAAGGACACCCTGTAGATGGGTCTGAAGACACCAACGGGACCTGTCCCGGAAGATGCAATGACAATAAACTCACTATAAAATGACGGTTCAGTTTCAACAGAATTTTATCTTAAACAGGACACCCGGTATCTCAATGAAATTTTCGTCTCGGAAAATACTCAAAATGTATTGAAATACCGAAAAAATAAAATTAAAATTTCAAACGGGACATAAGCGTCTGTGCAATCAAACCAAACAGTATGAACACCGAAACAAGTCGTAACAACACGAAAACGAGACCAAATTTGTGTTCCTGTTATCCCTCGGGAACACCCTAGCATTTACAATCAATGCCCAACGAATACAAATTTTGATTACTGGGCATGCACATAGAATTGCCGTTCAGATAAAGTAAAATGTTTAGTTCAAAATGAAAATTTGATTATTCGGGAAGTCTGGAACTTTATTCCCGGAACCTGTAGGAACACTATCCTGAACATGAAACAAATCCAACATAAGCTGATATCATATTCATTAAGAGCGCCACACAGGTATAATGGACGATATCACAAACTTCAAACAATTAACTCCAGGAAAACCTAAGCGTCTTATCCCTAACTTCCAGAAATACAAATCCAAGAAAACGACAACTACTAAAAGGGGTATGGGGCAATGATTTCACGGTATCACTCCCTAACAACAGATCAGACCTAATCCAGACATACACTTTTATTATTCACGGGAAGCTAAATCCTACGCAACAATCAAAAAATACAAACGACAGGATTTCCAGGGAAATACGGGACTCTCGAACCAGGAAAAAATTCGACAAGAACGACAACGAAATACGGAAACGAGATAGCGCCAGAAATACACTACAACGATAATCCAGAATCCATAACAACAGTCCCTATTCGCCACAAAAAAATATGCTTCCTTTCAAATATTAAAATTCCATGTATAAAAATATCTCTATTATAAGTTAAAAACACACATCGGCCTTCAATAGCTGTGCATATCTCGCCAGTTTAGACGCAAGTCCCCGACTCGTACCGTCCAGCTCTATAATTTCTCACACAACGCATCGAATTCTCTCTAACGCACACAATGCATGACCTTATCTCTCTCGCAAAAAGTCGCGCACATTTGACGTCGGCCGCGAGTCATGTTTATGAACCAGTAAAGCACGCCGTCTACATTCAAAGGTGCGGTCTAAAACGCATACACACGATCATTTTTTCTTTTTGATTCTTTTTGCAATATTTTGGCTTCCAGAAATGCTAGAGTCATAATCGTGGGCTCTACGGATTCAGGACGTCAAGGGGTATCCAGTAATGAGTCTGTCAAGTCCCTAGGGTCATTGGATCGTGAGATATTCAACATGTCACAATATATATATATATATATATATATATAGGTATATATGTGTACGGGCAATAACTTTCGAAAGAATTAATTCATTTTAACGAAATTTGGCACACATGTTGGAATCCATCACCGCACGAAGCCTATTTAAAATAGGCCCAATCGGGTCATTTTAAGGGTGGTTTTTAGGGGTTGAAAAAAGTTTTTGGGCCCAAAAATACCTAAAAAATTCTCAGATTCGTTTCAAAATTGAAATTTAACCCTTTAGTAGCAATTAAAAAGTGCTCTTAAAATTTTAATAAAATCGGCCCGACAGGACCGGATTTTCAAATTTTCTGAAAACACTAGTTTGCAGATAGTGAGTTATTTACTGAAAGGTGTTTTTAATTTTGGTGTAGACGTTCGATCGACAATAATAATGTAATTAAGAAAAAAATGTAATTTTAAGGGGTGTATTAAGGACTTATTTTTTTTTATTTTGCCCAGCAATCACCTTAAGTTCACATAATAAAGCCACAAGGCCTGTATTAGCAAATACACTATATTGTCGGCAGGGTTTTGGCACTGCGACCCGGGTTTTTAAAATTTAAAATATTCAAAAAAGGAAAAAGTAATACATATTTCCTTTTGATTCAAAATTATAAAAGCGTGAGAAACTATCGTAGAGTTTACGACACACGATTTTGTACTTCAGAACCTAAATCAAATAGTTTTTTTAAGTACTTTTTAATAAAAGCTTGCTCTACAGTTTTTTGGAACGAAGTTCCTTATCGCGGGTTAGCGAGGGGACCTAGCCGAGAAAAAATGTAACATGTCACGAAAAACCGTAAGACAAAAATGTCACGAAAAACCGGCAGACGTATAATGTATACTGGTATACGGTGGTACCGGGTGTTTTTAGATTATACCGGGTGTTTTGAGATTATATAAAACGCGTTACGAAAAACGTCTTATACGAAAGTGACTTCGTTCCAAACGCGTGTCCCGCGACACGTTCCAAGTTTTTTTTTATCTATTTCATTATTTTCGAATTCGTCTAGAGACTTTGTTCCGTCATCGATGGATGGGCACCGCTATTCGAAATAATTAAACCAATTTGTGTTGAGCAGTGCGAAACGGTCGGCCACGACTATGTTTCGCTTTTATCAGTTACTCATCTATATGGAAATGGTGTACTCAAGTCTGTAATATATGAAAGAGAACACTTAGAGCGAATGTTTCCAAGAAAAAGGTTCGTTGAATAAGAAACGCGCCTCCTATTTATTTTATGTACGTATAGCTAATAAAGCCTTCAGCATTATTCAGTAACGTTAGCTAACAGTCTTGACTTGGCCCGCGTCGACCTTGGATTTAAATGGTGTGCGCCATAAAAATTTATTGTCTATAGGAAGATTATAAAGAGTAAACTATGTTTCAAATCTTCGTGGTTTCCGAGCTTGTAGGCCGCGGCATTATCGAAGGCGGTGTGGCAGCGAACGAAGTGTCCTCCCTTTAAGTGTGTCGATGACTGGTGTTCTTCCTTCCTACATGCTCAATGTTCTGGTGTTTGGTACTCTGATCGTAGTTGGATCTTCCGTGGTTGGTCGTTTCGCTCGCAATGCTGGTGTCCAGGTTTAAGCCTTCGTCTTTCCGGTTGAAATTCTGCACGTATTTATGTACTTATTTCTATGGCCCCCTTTATATGCGCGGATAGTATAATACTCGCCACGGTTCTGAAGTTAGTTAGATTAAAGAAAAATTAAAAAATTAAAAAAATAATATAGCGCAAGTTCGTAGTTTTTCAACCGACTGTACCTGCGCAAGCCTCCATTTGCATCTAACTTCAGAACCTTTTAGAACGTTGGCGCGTGTTATAACTCGATATTCTGTCTACAACTGTTTTTTTTTCTAAGAGGATCTTGTATGCCTGTTGCGGATAATGTCAGGAGCTACCGAATCATATTTCACTCTTTGAAATATTCTTCCCGAGTAACATTAACTATAATATTATTACGCAAAAACAAAGGAAGGACGAACTGTGAGCGAAAATGAAAAGCAAGTCTGATATCTCGTACGCGATTTATAAGCTAAATTGGTGTCATTAACAAAGCCGATAATAAATACCGCAGTTATAGACGAAACGTCAGGTAGAAATATCAATATTCCACGGTCTATAAGCCCGGAAAGCAAGAAAATTTGGAAAAAAACTTAAAATCCAATTATTTTGATTTTTTATATTTCTTATTTAAAAACATTGTTGCTTTTACGTAAGTCCACGATTTTTTTTCAAACTTAATTACTTATAAAACGTATTAATATAATATATATAGTCTGTTGTAATCTATATTATTGATAACAAGTAATTAAAAAACACTTGAAAATTCTACAAATAATTCTTTATTTCTCGACGATCGTTTCGGACAATAAGTCCATCCTCAGGAGTACAAAAACTTATACTGTATAAAGAATTATTTGTAGAATTTTCAAGTGTTTTTTAATTCCCTGTTATTATTAATCATGTTCTACCACGTGCCGAGTGAAAAATCAGTGCAAATTACTATATTATTGAAAAAAACTATTACGTAATTCTCTAAACAACGATAAAATTTTTCGAAAATATCCTAGAAAGTACTTGCCGATCCCTTGTTTAGAGTTTTGTTCAAATTTACGTAAATTTTCGTTCTGTATAATAAAAATACAATTGAAAAATGTTTCTGTAAAAATTCGAGTGAATCTGCGGTAAAGCTAGTAGAAAATAATATTCATTGTTGTAGATTTATAATTTAATTTCCTGTGGGAATGTTAATAATCTTCAATTGTTAAGTTTGAATATGTGAAACGAACGATTTCTATTGTTATTTTAATTGAACTCAACACTAACTATACTACGGTTCTAAAATAGTAGACAGTGAGTCACCATTATAGTGTACGGCTCGCTTAATGGGGCAATCAAATAATGTGAAGCATACCCAACACCCGTTCCATGAATAAAAAGTAAAAACTTTACCGCTTATATTATATTGTGAAGATACGTGAGTGAATCACTGTGTAAAATTTATGAATTGCACGGTAGTTGGCTTTGAGAATAACCGTTCTGTCTTTGTTTCTAACCAGTATTAACTGCTTAAGAAAGTCTTACACATAAACAAAAGCAGGTTAAATCAGAATGAAAACGAAAATATATCAAATAATATTTAGTTTTTTGTAACGTTGCAAAACCAGCTATTTTACGGGAGATAGTGCAATTTCCATAAAATAGCCGATTTACACGTAAGTATACAAGTATATATACAATAACCCTTTGCGCACTAGTGTAGTAAAAAAAAACAAAATTGATCGCACTATACCAATTCCACAACAATTCACTGTTTGTCTGTCAGTAATTCTTTTTTAACCTACTATTAGAAGTGACGTGTGTTCAAAAGTGATCTGTCAACAATTTTTAAAATGAAAAAGCAGTTATTTACGTAATATTAGTATCTAAGCACAAAAATCCTTCAGGACGTGGTGCATTTGAGCCAAAAGAACACCTCATTCTATTTTAATCTTTAAAGACTGTCGGAACGCTCTGAATTTAAGCCAAGAATAGGGCTTCGCCAACATTTTGCAAAAATTATTTCTCTATAAGGAAGATAAAGGACAAATCTAGGTCTCTAATGGACTACTTTTGTAATTTATGTACGATTTACTAGAAAAAGTTGGCATTAATTGTGCCAAAAAAACACACGTTTTCAATGTCACACTGCGACCTTATTCGTACTTATTTCACAAAAGTGTTCCATCACAAACCTAAAGTGACTTTTCCTTTTTCGGAAAAGTTTTTTTAAATCTTCAAAATATTGTCAAAATCAACTGACAGCGGCACCCCTGCAACAGCATCTTTTAGCCTCGTAGTGTGGTAAAAATTCAAAGCGTTCCGACAGCCTTAATATTAATATAGATAAACACAATCTATAAATTATTGATAGACGCGTTTATGATTTCAGCTGACGAGCGTCTATAATATATAACCCCTCTCTGTGTGTGTCGTTCTCTCAATAAATGATGTTATCTTGCCATGAGTACAGTTTTGACTACGCTACTGTTTCTAAATTTTTGAATAAAATAATGCAGAGAGCGACTGATTTAAATCAATAAAAAAGTTTAGACGTTTCCATATAAAAGCGGAGATCGGTGGATAAAGCTGTTTATATAATTTCCTTATCCCGTCGCGATGTTTCCATCACATTGAGGTATCGGCACAGAATAGGAAGAGAAGCAGAAATACTCGTTCTCAACCATGTGTAGTCGATAGATATTCAATTCACTGTTGCCAGATTGTGAATAATATCCAAAAAAACTAAAAGTTTTACGCAAAATTACGTAAAAGTCTTAGAAGCGGTAATGTATTAAGGCGATCGGTTGATCGCCGAATTCATAAGACAAACGATCTACTAAATTACGGGAATAAAAATGCATTTTGCTGTCTCATTTTTACACCGAGAGATGGCTTTACTGTGCCTATTTTTTTATATTAGTGACCGAGCTGGATAGAGTAGTGGTGACAGCACTAGATTCGCATTCGGGAGGTCCGGGTTCGAATCCCGGCGGGGGCAGATGTGGCTGGGACTTTTTCCTACTGCCTCTCGCCGAGAAACGGTAATTCCTGTACCGGCCATCTTGAATGAGGTTTTCCATGGTTTCCCTCAATTAATTCCAGATAAATATCGAGATGGTTCCTTATTTGAGGCCATGGCCGATTACCTATCAAACTCCTAGTTCAAAAATTGCCTACCTTATACTAATTTCCTATAATTCCTTCATTCGCCCATAAGTTGAAGTTTTAAAAATGTAGAAAAATAACGGGAAGTGTGGTAAATGGAAAATAGAAATGGTGCGAATGGCGTCTGTTATGACATAAAGTCGAGAAACGGACGTTAAACGCATTATTATTATTATTATTATCTTAGTAGTCATCGGTTCTAAACGTTATCATAATATATCGATTAGTTTATTTTAATCATTTTATTCTTACTACACACTCGATTCGCCTTGACAACTTGATATCTGTCATTTTTGTTATTCGGTTAGCACTCACGAACTAAATTTGAATATTTTTTTTGAGAATTAAATGTTCTATAATTCCTCTATTTAGTCTACTGGCAACATATTGTACGTTTAAAAATGTAGAAAAATAATAAGAAAGTAGTGGATATTAAGGGTCTCTCTTCCGTACGCAATTTTGGCGCTAAATGCAATTTGTTGTTTTAGATCAAAGATTCCAAAACTTATATGGACTTTTGCCTCCTTAAAAAATGCAACGCTTCCTTATGAATTTACTTTTTTAAGCGTACAGATAGAAAGATGCAGTGATAAATTTGCGTTCTTTTATGTACCTATATTTTTACCTACGAAACAGTCAAGTTGTAAATAAAATGCCTTGGCGCTTAAAATTATTTGTTACAATCAAAATAACGAAGCATAATTTAAAAAAAAAATAATTGGCAGCCGGTTTTGTTTTATTAGTTCCACTAAATATAATGAAAGAAATTCAATTAAAAACGTTAACATTGTATCTACAACCCAGGATTATAAATTAAACAATTAAATTGTATTTTATACAAAAGACTAAACAAGTAGAAACAGTTTTTCAATAATTTCATCTTCTTTCTTTAAACTTCCACCGGCCGTTTATTTTTCGACCCGAGGATACTATCGCGTTCTTGGATCTCTCCAGCACCTCCACGGGGGGCGGTATGGCTCACTTTGGGAAACAACTACTCTAGATTATTTCGTTGTACTACCCGGACGAAACCTGACTAGAAAAATAACAAGTCGATAAAAATCTAAGATCACTTAGTAGTATAACTAAATCTACGAGAACTTTTTTCACAATAACAAACTGTTTTTCAAACATATGGCAACACAGTGCTTGTGCTTTGCACACGCCGTTATCCATCGATATTCTAATACTCGTTATTGGAATCTTAGTATCTTCCTGTTCATCGTGTGTTTGGCTAAAGGTACGTTTACAAACGACACTTCTGTTAGACAATATCCTTCTTCCCCAGGAGGTAATTAATTATAGCACTAAATACAAAACAATTATATTCTTATGCACCGATCCTTTTTAAAAAAGATTTTTTTTTGTTTAAAACATCTAATGATGCGCTTGAATGGGATTGAAAACTTTTAGATTTCACGTTGCGACGCTCCAACCTCACGTCTCGTCGACTTTTTCATCTCAATACCTACACTGAGCGCTTCCCTCTCTATTACACTACACATTCGTTACTTTGCGTGTGTGGTAGTGCTTTTACTCGTGAACATCTGTGTAACGTTTCGCATTTGTCAGGCGTCCCACGACGACTCATTTTGTATATCGATGGAATTAAAATAAAATTGGAACGACCTAACAATTCAATTTATTCCCTGATGTATATTTTTAACAAAGAACTGAAATCCGTTTTTCCCCCGTGGCTGTTACATAATTAATTCAAATCGATTTTATACGGCAGCGTTACAATGAACGAATATAAATAAATAAATAATTTTTAAAGTTCGCTTTGCCCTCATCTTTTATTATTTTTATAAAAAGTATAGAAAGTAAATACAGTAGAATCCCACTAATACGCCGAAAAATGAAGCGTAGGAGAAGCGAAGAAGGTCTTGTTATAGCGAAAATATTCAATTCAAGATTTTTACGGATTTCGACGTTTCATGGTCCTTAAATACCGAAAAAATGACTTATGAATGTCCATTCGTCCATTCGTAACTAACAGTTAAATCTAAAGTTCTTAGGAGATTCCTCAGGAGTTTTTTTTATTTCTCTTTCTACTCTCCTAAATAAGGATAGTTTATTTATGAGCAAAAATAGAAAAAAACAATTTTTTTCAAAAACTCGGCTTGAACGATTTTAACACACTTTTATCAGCATTACCTGCGTTTTCGAGCTGAATTGATTTAAAATTCTACACTGCTTTTCTTATGGAGAAATAGGATATATGATCACAATCTAAGGTCATTGTCAAATCATATTTTCTGACAAAGCTTTCTGCAATTTTTAAAAGAAACAGTGAAATAATTTTTCTAATCGGTTCATTGGTTCTCGATTTTATCATGTAAATACGTACATACATTCCTACACCACAAACTACATTTTTTAAGAGTAGACATTTGAAATGATGGAATAAGAAAGGAAATAAACGAAAGAATGGAATCATCTATGATTGATGACGGCAGACTATTTTATTGACATTTTAAAAAATGAATTAGACTACATATAACGCAAGTAAGGTTCTTACAAAAAACGGACAAAAAAAAAGTGCTTACTCGAACTCGATTGCAAGATATACGCAAAGAAAAAAAACGCAATTGCTAAGAGCACCTGACGTAACAGATGAAGCGAATAAGCCATTCCATTGCGCAACAAAACATAATCTTCAATATAATTTGGTTTAGACGAAGAAAAGATAATTTCTCGCCGTGGATCTATTGTAGAAAAAGTATACGTAATTTCAAGACAGATACATTCAGCCTCTCGCTTTGGGTATACTGATTTCATATTATTTGGATCGTGAATAGTATTTATATTGCCATTCTAACTTAAATTTCTGTATCTCTAAATTTTTAGTTTCGAGAAAAGACGCTTTCAAGTTCTTAGAGCTTATGAATTGATGGTGCAAAAAATATTTTTAATTTAGGCTTTTACTACTTTTTTGTAGGATTTATTTGTCTGCGGTAGATAATAGACGCTCGACAGCTTAGGTCATTAATGTCTTAATTACATCAAGCAATATCACAAAACATCCATGAGCGAAGTGGTGATTCAAACCCACGTCAGCTTGATTCAGAGGTCAGTACACCTAAATTTTTAACGTATGTGTTGTAGTATTACTGACATTCCCATAATAAACCTAGAACGTGAATTACTACAAATGATGGGGAAAAATGAAGATAGGGTTTGATACGACAATAATAACGTCTGAATCTTGTTAGAAGTATCCAAGAAGCAGTACCATAGACAGGACGTACTGAGGAAGTTGGTTAGCTTTGGGTGACAATTGTAGCGAGTAAAAATCAGATCAGTTAAAGCACTCTATGTTAACGTATAAAGATACAGGAAACTTCTTTTAATCCGGCATCCGAAAAAATCACGTCTTGTTTGAAATCGGGTCGGATGCAACAAGATGCATCCAGATAACTTTTCAGTTGTGAATCTTCCTCCCAATGTTACAAAACTTTGTCACACTACAGACATTTATTTATTTCTATCATGCACACGTTTTTTGAACGTTATTCACCATCATATTACGGCCGCTATATTATGGTACCGCTATGTTAGGAAACAAAGGCAAAGGGTTTAAAGCATGCTATTCGGATTGGTTTACATTTTAACTGCAGCGTGGGCACCATTGGGAATGACGCATTTTTCAAAGCGTTTTTTAATCCAGCACTAGTTGGTTTCACACAATTGCCGCAAATCACAATCCATATATTAGAGAACGGTGATATAATATAGATCGTGCTTCATAGGATAGAGCTATATAGCTCTATAAACGGAATTGAGAGGATAGACTGTGGCGATACATCGTTGTTACGAATCATGGTTGAGTTATTATGTGCAGATTACGCTAGGCATTACTCTCTCTCTCTCTCTCTCTCTCTCCATCCGTGGTGGAAGTTTAGAAAGAGAGGACAGTGCAGACAGAGAAAGGAGAGGCTGCGTTCGAGCGAAAGTAAAATTATTGTCCTTGACACAGGATTTAGAGACGCGAGAATGTCAAATGTTTGATCCTTCATATCCAATATTTTGTGACCTTAAAATTGGCAGCCATGCTAGTCATTGCTATAAACAATTTAATTGTTCTTTGTAACTGCGGAACAAACATTGGATCTAGAATACACAAGTGGGAAACTGAATGCACTGAACACTGACTGAAAATCCAATTCTAGGATTATAACCTAGGAAATGGAGGCTTGTAACAGATGAGGAATAGAGACGCCATATAAACAACGGCATCGCTACATGCTCGGCTATTCTCAAGCCATAAAGTAAGATATGTATAAAGGAGATGAGACAATGATTTTCCGTCCACAAAAACAGGTCCCCCCCGATAGCTTATTTTTTTTGACACTAATAGCGCTGAACGTACTAAAGTTTATAGATTTGACAAACTACCGTAATCGTCCACTATTTTATAAAGACATACGATTCAATAGGGATGTTGACTGTATTCAAATAAAAACATAATTTTAACGAAAAGTAGCATTTTCTATGATAAAAATACTAAAAAACACTATATTTTTCCTTATTTTTAAGAAATTTTATTAATATTTAATAAATAAAACCTAATAAAATCACTCTCAAGTCACGTGACAACAGACACCAATCAGAGCGCAGAACGTCATATGTTCAGCCGCTGTCAAAAAACTTCATTGTTTGGTTAATATTTAGTGTGTAATTTATTATTATTTGTTTATAGGAAACGTCAAATTACATGTAACTATAGCAACGACTACGAAACAACTTTTCATCACCTCAGTTTACTAACGTTTATGAGCACAGAATACGCATCTATAGGATGGTAGCTCCCGTGTAAACTTTTGAGCCTCCTTTGGTATGAACAGGTGACGTCACGCGACTAGTATTGGCATTTTGGACCGAAATTTGAAACGGGATTTAAAATACATGATTTTTAAGGCTTGAGTTGTATTTAAATAAAAATAATAAATATTTGTGGCAATATTAGGTACTTATGCACGATTTAAAACACTTTCCCAAAAATAGTCAACATCTCTATTAAAATATATAAACTTTTCGTATTCAAAAATACGTAAATTACCCAAACTATACAAAATTGTTTAAATATTTTAATATTTAAGCACATTGGTACAATGGACTGCGGTACTTGATAAATATAGAAACTTTGGAATCATTGATGATGTAGCATTTTACGAGTGCGTAATGCACAGTAGTGCATTCCACGTATTCATCAAATCGACGCCACTTTTTTGACATACTTTTCACCTCCTGATATCCATCCTTCGTGTCTGATGTTTCTATTTGCTGCGGCTAAGTGGAAAACGCTATTAAGCTCGTCGCTGCTTTCGTAAAGGAAGCAACAGCTAAAAGGTTCGATGTGAACGCGGCCTAATCACAGGAGAGCAGAGCGGTTAGTGAGTTACAGTTGTTGGCAACTGTGGCTTAGTTGGCCAGTTTCCAACTTTCCGCTTGATTTACAGTTCATTTTCATTAATAGCGTTCGGCTTTCATTGTTACTCATAATACACCGTCTATTATTGCTCTACTGTGTGGTTACGTTAACAACTGTTGTTATGTATTCCCTCTTCCCGCCCAATCGATTCCTCCCTTGATTATTGACTCATTCCATCGATATCGTGTTTATTGCTAGAGGCGACACTGGATCAATTTATTTGTCACTTCAAAATAACACCGAGAAAATAAAATAATGACAATAATAAAACAAGGACAGAAACACCAGCAGGTTCACTCAACTGTCGACACTTTGATAATTTCTTTACGCATGGTAGAGTGAAATGATTAAAATTTCAGATTTTCATGTAGACATTGTTCTAATGACCGAACAACATTAAAAACGTTTCTTATATGGCACTCAAAGACTTTTACTCCTAGACACGCCTTTCATTGTAATTGTCTTTCCGGTTCACTGAGTGACGAGAATAGAGTCGCGTATGGCTATCTCTATCCTTTTCTCTAAACACACACGACTGAGGTTAAGGTATTATTTAGAAAGAGATGGAGATTGGTCACACCATCGGTCTATTTATTTGTTTCAGGGGAGAACACTTTTTACACTGCTGGGTAGAGTTGGGTAACTCAGATCTGAACCGGTTCAAAGAGCCGACTCCGACAGAAGATCCGTGAGAGCCGACTCACTTTTTTTTGAGCCGACGGATCAACAGATCCGCATAACTCAGTGAAACACTTAACACACAGAAGCACATTTTACACTTACGTATCAGTTCTTGCTTTGATGCATCTGTCAGCTCAAATGACTCATGCATCACATGTTTGGCTATGCATTCTTGATTCTATACAGGTCGTGATATGATTGACTGAACTAGGTAACTCAGTGGCAGACTGCAGTAACATATTCAGAACTCGGCTCTTTTTGAACCGGTTCACAGTGAGCCGGTTCACATACGGGATCCAGATGCAAAGATGCAGATCACTAAAAAGACCCGTTTATGGGACAAGTCCAGGTTAATTTCACAAAATTGGCGCCATTCACATTCCATATATATTTATGAAGTTAGCCACAAGCTAGTTTAACACAATATTCACCGTTTACAATCCATATATCTGAGATCAGGGAAACGCGTGCACTATTCTGAGGTCAATAAATATTGGTAATAAAGCTTAGACTACACACATGACAAATCTGTCCCAATATTGTTCAAGAACGATTATGTGGTCGCTTCACCAATAACAATGATTGTCAAATATTGGAAGCTGGCCGATATTGGAGGGCTGGTCGAAGAGATTGACTAATCTGATCAGGTTCCAACCCGAGTCAAAAGAACCGCCTTGTTTAACACTGCTCCAATGAGTCTGGCTACACGTTCGTCGATGATGATTTAATAAAGTCAATGAAATAAGTGAAATAACATGCATATTTGATTTCAACTAACTTATTTTGAGAATATGTGTCTTGCATTTAGTATTTAAACACTAACGCAACTAACCATTTTGTGTTTGAAATACAAAAAACAAAACGTTATGTGCTTTTTTAAATGGTTTTATTTAACTTCATATTCGTATATTTGCTTGTTTGCAATTAATTGTAATTAAAATCTTCCTGCGGTTGAAAATATGATTACTGGATGATGTTAATAAATATAGTGTTAATACCTACTGTAAAATAAGTATCCTTGGAAATGTTCTAAAAACAAATATTCGCGAAGGAACATTGCTTTGGTCCTACAAACATTGGAAGCAAATGAAGTTGGAATCGTAGGGAATTGGACAGTTTACGAAAGAATTAACTTTGACGTTTCGTTGCTAATTGCAACTTCCTCAGCAACTATATTTAAAAACATTCTTTCGTAAACTGTCCAATTCCCTACAATTCCAACTTCATTAAAATATGGACACGAATTTACTAACATTGGAAGCAAATATTTGCCAATGACTATTGGGTCAGGCCTGGCATGTATGTGTGCCCTAGTTTAAGGAATGTTAACAGAAAAGTATTAGTTTCAAATAGCAATTACTTGGAACATATTGTATCCGCACCATACTGACAATGTTATATTGCCACCGTAGATATATATGATATAAAAGATACGTTGGACCAGGTACCCCTTCACATCGAGCGAGTGACAGTTATCAATTCATTTTGTTCCTTGTTCTCTATGTTTCTATTTCGCATATACGTCTTGAACGTGCGGGTGTTTTATATACAAGCGAACAATGTTATATTGAAACAACAAAATGTCAGGAAATGTAACAACCTGTTAGGCTGATCTTCCACTAGCAAAGCCAGGGACGCCAACAAACAAAAGTGTACGTGTAACTTGTACGCGCGGTTGAAGTAAAATATGTAAACAATACATAAATCGCTAGCGGCAACGGAGTATCCATAACCGAGATACCGAAAAGATTTCGGTTATTTCCGGTTTTTAGTCTGGTTCTCAGACTGAAAATGCTTAATAGTAAGGTACAGCAATTCACGGAGCTGCCCCTTCGCGAAATTCCCAATACGCGCCTAAATAAGTTTTACTTTTAAATAGGGTAGTTGACAATTTTTAAAAAATTATATTAATAGCACACTAATTCTGAACACAATGACACTTGAATCAATTTATTTTGGTGAAAAATACTGTTTCGTACCTATGTAAACAATCTAAACTCAGTTTCTATGGTTATATTTATTTAATAAATAGAAATACCCAAAACTAACGTGATGTTTGAGGGCACATGTCACACAGATTAAAAATAATAATTTTATTTATTTATTTAAATATGTTTACGAAACTTATATAAAAAATAATAATTCTAAAAAAATATTTTAGAGCTTAAACTTTCATTATAACAAAAAAAAATCAGTGAAAAGTCCTATTATTATATTAATAATAGCATCATCCTTCATTTATATACCGCAATACGAATTCACTGTAGGAGAAGTGAATTTTTTGTTATACAAATACCGCATTGTTGTCATAACATTGCAAAACCACATAAGAAAGAATTAATTACCTTCAACATGTCACCGTCGTGTTTCGAGTGGGTAGCAACGTCGTTGTTTGGATGCCTCCTCTATTACAAGTCTCCAGCTCCCAGATTTCTATCTGAAAAAAGAAATAATAAGTTTGAGAGCATGGCTTGGTGTTAGTCGCAAATAACCCTACCTAGAGAGCGGGCATATGTTAATTTAACTGTTAATCGTTCGTTAACGAAACCAATGTTTCTGTTTTTAGAACTAGTTGACGATTCAACTACTTCATCTGTCGATAACACAAAGCAAAGAACTCCTTCAATCAACAAACAAAACGCATAACGAAACAAAACCGATACACGAACCACAGCACTATTTGATGGGTTCACTGTTCGTTATTTAAAACCAACGAAATACCAACAGTTTTACGGTCGCAATTTAACCTGGGGTAGCAATGGTTCTGCCTAACGGTCAGTTAATGTAAACTAGTTCACAAAATCAACTAGTTTATTAACTACAGGTTACGGTTTCGCTAAAGTTGTCAACGACCTACTAAATATAGCGGTAGTTGTCCTTAAAAAAGAGGGTTGACAATTTATGGTTTTACAAAACATGAAGACCATTAAGACGTTTCTGAAATGAAGTTCTCATGAAAACGAACGCATAATACACCCACACATTACGCGGGACGGTACTCGTAGAAAGCAGGTTGCCCAAATAATTCACAACTTTATCGATTTTAGTCTCGCTTTTTTTCCCCCGGCACAATGAACGTAGCTCGGCGTTGCTCTTCACCTTGCGTCTTTCGCTCGCCACGTGTGGCGAACTACAACACAGCTTCTTTATATCCCGTGCCACATAAGGCGAGGACGCAAGTGTATAGCTGAGACCGAACGTGTTGGCGAAAAAATATCATCACAAACCGACGAATAGACTTTTTCTCAAAATAGTAGGTTATGTATCTGTAGCGTGATGATTAATATTTTGCCAATGTGACAAAGAGTCAGCGAATAATAACAGTAACATGAGTCACAATATCTTTACGTGTGAGATTTGTACCTATAGTCTTTTTACAATTTGCAATTACTCCCAATAATAATTATATTAACAATAATAATTTTTACGAAAAGTTTAGCTCCTTGTTCTTAATATAACAAATAATAATAATAGTAACAGTAATAATGTTTCTTATTCTGTGACGGCAAATGTGGCGCAGAAGAAATAGTTGATTTTCACTTAATTTTCGAAACTTTTGACAGTACAATTTTGGGCAATTTATAGACTGTATTGTATTTTCATGCGGTCAGACTATGATTTACTATTGGTAGAAGGGGATCGAGTGAGTCGATGGTTTGTTGGAATTGGTTGAGCGGTTCGTGAGATAGTGATATAGCGAAAGTACATTTGAAACATAACGGTGGATTTTCGTGCAACGTGTGAGTAAGACATTCCATGTCAAAACAATATGAAAATATAAAAACTTGTCTTTTTGTTCTAACTCTAACCTTAAATCTAAACCTTGTGACATCTATCACTAGCCCGTTTGTTATGGTAAATCTAACGTAAACTTTTCAGAGTAAATTTCACTGATCTATCTACTGTACTCTAATATCGCCACTAAATTCTATAACCGCCACAATATAACGACAAGACTGTATTTTAAACGGAAGTTGCGTGCAGAAAGGTGAGTCTCCCGCAGTTCTCTGTCCTATTGTTTCCTAAGCTCTCGCAGCCGAGTTTTTTGCCTTCTGGCTCATATAGCAATGTTTCTTCTACTTCTTGAGACAATATGTTACCCGCAAACTTTTATATTTCTGTAATTTATGACTTCAGATGTCTCAAATATATAAACATGCGCCCGTAATGTGTATCAAAATATTGTTCTCGTCTGTCTCTTGACGTTTTTCTATAATACTCGAGGAGATATGAAGTTAAGATTTGTTTCGGAATGGAAAGTAAGTGACGAAGTTACACCAATGGCGTTCCAGAGCCTCCATCCAGAATTCGAAAAAACACATGGAGGTTGAGAAGCGAGATCTATTTAGTTGCTAATAATAATTATCTAAGATTGTTCGATCGATGCATAGAGCAGTTTACGGACTGAAATTTTAGTATGTTAATTATAGATATCTCATACATTCAACTTTTTTTTTAATGTTGCACATCTAGTTTTCAAGTAATTAATCAACATGTGATTTTTAACATACGGATAGTTGAGAAGGGTCACCGGAAAAGCACATAAAAATATACCAAATTGGCTTCAACAGAATTTTAAAAAACTGATTATTCGAAAGCTTGCCTCTTTTACAAAACGTAAAAATTATAATGAAAAAAGTTCACATGTAGTTTTGGAGAAATATTACTTAAAAATCCTCGAAATAACTGTCAACTCACTTGTCAATCATACTTGAATTCTATGTGTCTCTTTCAAAAATATTATACGCAGTATGCTGCTGTGATCAAATAATATCAAATGTTTAATTATTATTTTATTAAATATTATATTATTAAATTTTGATTCGTAGGATATAATATTTAAATAAGAAATAATAATTTATAAAGACATTTATCAGTTTTTTATTACAAAAAAATACGGACGTAATTGCTATAAACACGGTGCTAGGTGAATCAACCTAAGTTTTAACGAACCTCTATTAGATAGTAAATGTAAGTCGCACGGCGAAATCGGTAGGATTCGTAATGGGATTACAGTAACGTCGCAACCTTCGTTTATTGTACTCTAAGGATATTATCCATTAACGTTCACATACTAAACAATGTTGCCAAATTTTGTTGCCGTTCATCCCTATGAGCCGACAACGCTGGAACATTTCCCATAGGAGCTGTATTGCGCGTTAAAGGTTCGAAGCACTGACTATATAGCTGGCTGATCCTCCTCCACGATTCTATACAGTTTTTTTTTTATAAAACTGAACACTGGCCACTGAATTATTAATGCACCGGTTTGACTGCCAGCAATTCACGGATTACAGTTTTTTTCGTTTAATTAATAATGTCAAAGTGTACACAAAATGTTTCATATAAACTTTTTTTTTAACTCATGTTTTATATACAGAGCGAAAGTATACGTAAATTTGAACATGTTAGATTTTTTAGTTTTGATTAAATAAATTGCGACGAGTTTTTCAACTTAATACAAGCTTTTTTAGTGTATTTACTATACCGGGTGTTTTTTTCAAAACTTGAATGGATTTTTTTGTTGATACACCGGTTGAATCAAAAAAAGTTTTAGGCAAAAGTTGTTGGGTTTTGAGGGGGAAATAATTTACACGTACTACCAACCCACTCCCCCCTTCGGCAGGGGAAGGGGGTAACTTTTGTTTTTTAAATGAAAACCCCCGATTTTTATGATTAAATTTTTTCTTTGTGTAAAATGAACAACTTTAAAATTTAATTTAATTTAATCATAAAAATTGGGAGTTTCCATTTAAAAAACAAAAGTTACCCCCTCCCCCTGCCGAGAGATGGGGGAGGGGGTTGGTATTACGTGAAAAATTATTTCCCCCTCAAAACCCAACAACTTTCGCCTAAAACTTTTTTTTATTCAACCGGTGTATCATCAAAAAAATCCATTCAAAGTTTTGTAAAAAACACTCGGTATATGGCACATCATTCTAAGTGACTTGGCACTATTTTTGAAAATTCTCAGAATCGTTTCAAAATTGAAACTCAACCCTTTAATGACGATTAAAATGTGCAATGTGGCCCGACAGGACCAAACTTTTTTTGAAAACGTTAATTTGTTGCGTATAAGGATTTACATATTGAAGGGTGTATTTTATTCGATTCGAATGTTGAATTGATACCAATATTTTAACTGAGAAAAAAATTATTATTTAAAGGGGTGTATTAAGGGTTTTTTTTTGTTGGTGAGATATAGCACCGTAGAGTAACTGATAACTCATTCCACCGCGAAACTGGAAAGATTCGGGTTTAAGTCCCGACTCCTAACGGTGACAGGTGTTTGAAAATAAATTTTTCTAACAATGGATATTTCTTAACAATTATAGCAAACGATAACTATTATACTGTTTATGAATTTATTCTTACGAATTATAATAGAATAGAATAGAATGGAATAGAATTTATTTCTTTCAACAAAATACAAAAAAGAAGATATATATATATACAGTAGGTATCGAATAACAAAACAAAATTGATTGAAAGATATAGGTTTCTTCTAAGGTTAGACCTGGGTTGAAGAAGCTATTATCAAAATTGTGGACAAAAAAACAAACTTAATAATAGTAATAATTGTTTTGGACAATATATTAATTAATGACGGATGATATATAATATGTTTCGCAAATAAACGCATGCATACTTACTAATAAATAATTATACTCGTATAAATAAAATTTTAGTAATGTTTATGTTTTAAGGCTATATTGACCGATAAAAATTATCTAACGTAAATTAATTTTATACGCATAAGAAAAAAAAAATAGTTAAGGTTATATTAACTGACTAATATTCATTGAACTGTGTTTACTAATATACAGTAAGATCTCGCTTAACGCTGCTGCGCTTAACGCTGCTTCAGTATTACGCGGTTTCTAAAAAAAAGCTTAGCCACTATAACGTAAATTACGGATCAATTTACATAAAATAAATAATGAGAAAGTTTCGATCGGAAGAGTCGCACTTTTGGCTCTTGTAAAATTTCTTCCGAGCAAAACTCGGTCGCCCATAATAACAAGATGACACTGATTTACTGGTTTAGTAAATAATGCATTATGTACGCCACTGGTTCGTTCAATTTAAGCGCACCCTACTTTATGCTTTTATTTGTACAATAAAAACAACTTTATTAAATTTGACACAATAAAAAGTGAATACAGAACTGGTTATTTGCATTCAAATAAAATAAAATCTCCGATATATTGCTATCGCTTTTTTTGTCTTATGTTTATTTATTAACCAACTGCAGATCTTGTAATGAAAGTTCAGATATTTTCGGTACACTAAATGAATTTTGTCAGAAAATCTGACTTGAAATGACTTTGGATTGTGTTCTATAAAACGTTCACTCGATCCTGATTAAAAAATAATCGATCAATCGAAATGTTAATTTTTTATTAATTCTTTATATCAACTAATTTAAGACGGGGCAACGGGAGTGGTCACCTCTGACCCCTACAGCCTCGGGCATTGATTCCCCCACCACAAGTGGGGAATGTTATTTTCGCTAGAAAAAGAAAGTATTTTTTCTCTGGAATTCGCATGAATGATCCCATTGGGGAATGCATTCTTCTTCGATTAAGGTGTCAAAAACTTAGATAAAATATCAATAATGTATCTGGAAATTGATAAGAAGTAGGTCTATCTAAATAAATGTTCTTCATAATATATTGCTTTTCAATGTACAATAAAAATTTTGTTTCCCTGTCAAAAAACGATAACAACAGATATTTCATTGTTGCAAGGGTCTCCAATTCTTCATCGTCCTTAAGCCCTCAAATGCGGTGTAATGCATTCAACATATTTTTTATACAGTCCTACTTCGAAATAATTGTATCTGCTATTTTTTCTTTCAATGCCGCGTTGCAGAAAGCACTGTCAAATATTTTTTAATTTGACTATGGCCTTAGATTTTGATAATATAATTACAGTTTTTATACAAACAGGAGGAGTTTAACGTTGCTGTGAAATTTCCTGCCATATAGAACAAATGGTACTCATAAAAAACATCGTAAAACATAGAAAAAAATCGCTTTAGAAGCTAAATTTTGATCAAAATGCACAGGACAATGTTGTTTCGAAGTGGAAATTGTACAAAAAAGTATGTTAAATATAATGTCTATACGATTGAAAAAAAATCGTTTCAATCAATCAATTATTTTTCGAGTAGTACCAATTTCTTACGGCAAAATATGTCAAATATCAAATCATAATTTCTGACACCAATTTCTTACGGAGAAATATGTCAAATATCAAATCATAATTTCTGACAACACTGATATTCTACATAATAAACAGTTTGACAATAGCCTCAGACTGATTTCTGCGTCAATCAAAACTATAATTACGGTCTCAGTGTGAGGTTAATTGTCAACCCAGATTTTCTGACGCGTCACCAGTCGCTGGTCAGAAACACTGCGGCAAGAGCATACCGCGATCAAGTGGAATCGAACGTTTAAGTAAACAGAACGAGGGAGACTTAATCATTCCCAGTGTTTATAGACACGACACGGGTGAATTCTCCATTTATCTCAACATTTTTCCGCTACATTTCCAATAAATTGGAAATTGTAATAACATTAGTGTCAATTCGGTAATTGATGGTACTGCTTCTCGCAATTGTTTTATCAGATATGACTCTTCCTTGTTATAATGGTCTACATCGAATTTGTAAGCATTTTGTCGTTTTCATACTATCATTTTTTATTTGATTTATATCGACCGTTTTAAATACGCAGTTGGTAATCATGGCTGTTGTCAAATTTATAATGATTGTAGTTCATCCTAAAATGATATACCTACAGTAATAAATCATTGTTTTTGACAGATTTCAGTGGTACAAAGTAGTGTTACAAAAATGACTTTTTATATAAACTTTGTTTAAACGCAAGTACTGTAAAGTTGCGTAAATAAACGTAGTCGTACTAAAATTTCCAAAGTAAATCATAGTCTAACCGTATGATAATTGAATCAGCCTACAATAAAAATTGAACTACCAATTTTTTTTAAATTAGGTGAAAATCAGCTACTTTATAATACGAAGAACTTATAGCTTGTACCTTGTTCGTAATCATGATATTATGACTCTAGTGACAGTTAAAATTCGTCGTCTTTTTTTTTAAATATAATGTCCCGTGCTTAACAAAATACTTTCATTTACGAACAAGATACATAGACGACAATTATGTGTCTAGAGCGTAATGAATTATATTATGGTCATCATGAACGAACCAGGTCGAAAAGTAATTTTGAAGATATTTAAAACTATATGGTGGAGGTGCCGTGATTAATACATGCGCCTCCGCCACATTTATTTAAAAAAAATCTTATATGCTATACGGACTGGGAAGTCTGTCATTAATATTTTTTTTTTGAATAAAAGTATATCTCTAGTGTTAGGTATAAAGGACTTAAGTAAAAAAATTGTTAAATTTTATTTTTACTAGACTTATGTTTGAATTATAGTCTCTCGTTTGGTATTAACGGCTAAAAAAATAGATTTATAGTTACCTGACACCAAAGATATTCAAAATAGCAAAAAATAAAAAAAGTATCTTACATGAAGCAATGAGAATCGGGAAGTTTCCATTTGACAAAAATACGAATAATGATAGTGCCACATTTATAATAACAATAATAACAAAAAAATGCTGAAAAAATTATTATACGGAGATATTAAATTTTTTGTACGTGCGGTCGCCCAAGAGACTGATCTGGTCTGATCAACTATTATGATGACCCGCGGCACGATGTGTCTTAGTTAGGAGTTATAGTAATCTAATAAATAATAATATAGTAAGTAATTTAGATATGTCAAACTTCAATTGACATTAAATTAATTTTTACACTATTCAACTGTTGGGTCTTTGTTGCCTTCATAACTTGCTATATTATTAGTTGCTATTAAATATGACACTTGTGCCGCATGACGTCATCCACACTGAGATCGGCATAGCGCGGAAAATTATTGTCAAACAAGAAGTTTGGAGCTATTTTTAAAGATATTACAAAAAGTCCTTCGCCATTAATTTTGTAATTTTTAGGACTATCATTGAGAGTAAAAAAAAGGGAAACTTTTTAATTGTAGAGGCGGCGTTGTCTAATTGTTGATTCATAGAAAACTTGGATTTTGTTCTACGCTGTTTAACCAACCGATCCGACTAGGTGGAAATATTCGCGTTCACAAAAAGCGAGTCAGTTGTCCTACAAGAGCAATTTCATGCCATATTGTTATGACGGAAGCTGTAATCCATCCATCTTTTTATAAAATAAATGTTGCTTTATCATCTCCCAAAGTACTTGAAACATTGTAGTGTTTACAGACAATGTAGGTTAGGTACTTAAATATAGGAGGAGGAGATACCGAACAAACGGACAGAATATCTAAACTAAGGAAAGTAAAAAGTATAAAAAGCACTTCACAAAATTAAATTTACAGTTCCGTCCCAACAGTTTTATTGTAGTACTTTTGCAATGTAATGTTGTTTTTGTGCGCCCGGCAAGATTAAAACTATTGTAGTGGCTTTCGCATCATTGAAGCACGTTTCTCACTCTATAGTCCGTTCGAAAGCACGATATAGAGTGAGTGCGCACGAGAGACCAACTTACACTGGAAGAACTGTTCAAGATTAATTGCTTTCGCACGGCTGCTCTTTGAAATCAAAACTGTTAAATCGGAAACCTCATTTCTGTCATGTTGGTGTTTAGAGGTAGCAGTTTCATATAAACAGTTGCAGTTGTCCGACCAAAGAACGTCAGTGCGGAAGGGAAGTGAAACTACTAGAATTCTGTGAAACCATAGGCGGAGAAAGTGTTCTTGCGTAGTCGGTGATGCGATTATCAACAAGGAAAAAACTCTTGTTTTTTTTTAATTGATAGATATGAATTAATAATAATAATAATAATAATAATAATGCGTTTAACGTCCGTTTTTCGACTTTATGTCATAACAGACGCCATTCGCACCATTACTATTTTTTCATCTACCGCTTCCCGTTATTTTCTACATTTTTTACAACTTCAACTTATGTAATAGCAATGGGCGAATGAAGGAATTATAGGAAATTAGGATAAGGTACGTAATTTTTGAACTAGGAGTTTGATAGGTAATCGGCCATGGCCTCAAATAAGGAACCATCTCGATATTTATCTGGAATTAATTGATGGAAACCATGGAAAACCTCAATCAAGATGGCCGGTACAGGAATTACCGTTTCTCGGTGATTAAAATCCGCGAACGGAAAAATCACATTTTATCGTCCCGTAAACGGTGAAGACTCTTCAAAATATACTGCCTATAAAATAAAAAAGAAAACGCTTTATTCTGATATAATATTACACAAAAGAGAACAAAGCTAAATATTTGCACTATTTCTGCTGTGTTTACCGTCATAATAAATATTGGAAAACTCTGTTTCATAGATATGAAAAAAATATTATCTCAACAAAACAAACAAGTTCCTTGAAAACTTCGTTCTCGGCTATACACTTTTCTTTCTCAAACTTCCTAATCATTTTTATATATTTTTCTATCGAAAAAAGTATGACCGTCGAGGGAAAGATATTCTTTATTGTCGATACCGTATCAATAATTTGTACAACAATCTCTCTTCGAAATACCTTGCTATACAGGTTGATCTAAACAAGCAGATAAATACAGTAACTTATAGACGCTCGACAACAGAAATCATACGGATTTTAAAGACGGATCCACTGTATTATTATTATTATGAAAAAACGTTCGACTTTTAACGAGAAATAATTATGTTTACTATATAACTGGGTGTCTTATTTTATTTAAATGTTATTAACAAAGAATTGATTCAAATATATTAATTAAGCACTTAGCTTATTTAAGTTGCAAAAGAGAATATAGGTACACTAGCGGATACCCGTGGCATCACATGCCTTAGTTACTTTAGTTATTCATCAAGTCATACTAAGGCAGCAATTTAACTTTTTTTCTGATGCACCTTAATGCTACTAGTTTTCTGAACACCAATGGTGAGCTGGAATAAAAGATAAGAAGCTTCTGTTACGTCAGTCTTCTTTCCCCAAAAGCCCTGTAGACGCTTAAAAAATTTGGGGACAAAATTATAGGTTCGCATCACTAATTCATATTACACATTTACGAGGTAACATGCCACACATTAAAAGTTACTGTGTTACATGGTTATACATAATACGCGTTCCAAGAATGCTATGTAAACTAAACCGCCACTGTATCATGCATAAATCACGCCAAGAAAAATGATCAGGGTGGCAAAGTTAATAACAGGGTGGTAGTGTAGTAGCCGTTTAGTCACAGGTCGACGTACAGACCGACAGACACCACCCCCCACATGGGTTGTTTCCCATCGAGACTTCTCTCTAACTTTGCTCCAAGCCAAATTTGATTTACAAACTTTCTCTTCGTACAGAAGGTATACAATACTACAACGTGTATCTCTTCCATAAATCCATTTCACTTCTTATGTTTTGTTACTTTGTTATCAACACATAAAGCAAATAATATTAGCGAATAAGAGTATACAGGCTAACCTAAATTATCTTACGAAACATCGATTGTGAAAACTTTTTCGGTAAAAATGCAAATCATGATAATCATTTACTATAATAATATAATATATAATATAATATGTAAAATCTTCATCGCAATCATTTAATTTGATTTTGCGAATGTTTCAAGAACAAAAAATGTGACAAGGAATTTTTAGTTAGAATGCTATGTCGGTAATTCGGAATAACAAAAGTGAACACAATTTGGGAAAACTTATCCAATTTGGGATGGATTAAAACTCACTTATTTACGCAACGGTTTCAGCATTTCTCGTTCTTGACGGCCATTACAGTCATACCAAAAATATAGAGTTAATAGAAAAATAATCATATTCAAAATTATGTGCATCTTTAGTCAAATCACGGTCTCGCAGATTTATTGATTAATCTAGTTTTTAATAAGATTCTTAGTTTTTAGTGTATTTGCCATATGGCAAGATACACTATTGGCGTCGGTCGGATGGGGGACCTAGGGGTCGGACCAAAATTTCTCGACGTTTCATAACCTCCTAAACGCTTTGGCACCATTTTTAAAAATGTTTATATATATATACGTATATATATATTTCATTCAACTAAATTTGGCCCACGTGTTGAAATCCATCACCGCAAGAAGTCTATTTAAAATGGGCCTAATCGGGCCATTTTAAGGGTTGTTTTTAGGGGTTGAAAAATGTTTTTGGGCCTCAAAATACCGAAAAAATTCTCCGAATTGAAATTGAAATTTAATCCTCTGGTAGTAATTAAAAAGTGTCCCTAAAATTTTAATAAAATCGGCCCGACAGGACCGGATTTATAAATTTTATAATTCGTTTTTTTTAATATACTGTCATTGAAAGTTGATCAAACACACAGCCTGGAACCTGGATCATCTCACCTAGTGACACCAATGAAAAATATGGACAACTGAAAATAAACAATCGTTTTTTTCTGTTTCAGGGTTAGTGGATGCAAACCTGACATGCTATCAGTGTACAAGAAGCAACAACATACCGTGCGGTCCTGAAACCCTGCTGCCATGCTCGTCGACGTCCGATCTGTGCGTGACGCATATTACGAAGGATGGTGAGTGAGAAGAACAATAGCAGCTATTGTTAGTTTCATAATTGAACTAACAATATACGTAGTTCTATAATTGAAGTAATAAACAGCTAAAATACAATTTCTATTTCTGCTGAATAAGTTTATGGAACCACGCTCTAGCTATTTAAAATACGCGAAACTAGAATCTAGGATAATGTAATTTAACAAAATATGAGTTGTGTTATAAGTATTTAAGTAGATTGTAGATAACAATGAATGTTGGTTTATAAGAATTGATTATAATCACAATTCCACAATTCACTTAGCGTGTAGTGAAATTAAGGTTTAGGAATGTTAATGTACAGAATATAATAGTCGCTTTCTCCAAAAATGTTAATAAAGAACGACAGTTTTAAAGTAAAACTTCTCTTCTGCCTCTACATTTTGAAACGTAAAATGCTGGGCAGAAATTCTCCAAAAAAATGTAATATTTTTTAAGTACCAAAAATTAGTCTAACAATTTCTACATGAAAAATCAATTTTCTTATGTTGTGTGTTCCGTCTTTTATATTGTCAATTTCAGTACTGATCATAAAATATGATAAAATTGTTTGCCATCACTAATTCACTTATATAATTTTAATAGTATTGTCCAGTAGACTTTTGCACGGCCGTAGCTTAAACTATTATGATAGGTTTCTTGAACATCAATAATTTATAGGAAGGAAATTATTTTGTTTTTCTTTATTTAAGCTGAACGAGGTCTAACAATAAAACGTGAGTGCGGTTTGGGTCCGTGCGGTTTCGACGATGACAACATAAATCGCGGCATGGGTTTCGGGTCCTGCGATCGAACAAAAGACGACTACTTCTGCGTGTTTTGTTGCAAGGGAAATGGTTGCAACAAAAACAATGCGCAGTCGCATAAGCAAAACACTGTCGTTTTATCGCTATTACTGACTCTACCATTTGTTTTTCAGTTTTTACAGATATATTACAACTGCCAACGCTAATCGTTTGTGAGTTTCTTTTTTTTTAATATTGACTAAATGAAAACCTTTTGTGTGACAATTCGTATATAATTTATATAAAAATTGTAATAGGTAGCACAATTTATAAGTTTTCAAGTTTGACGCGATGTTGACAAGATTTTTAAAATTTTATATTTAACGATTTGCTATTTTTAGTAGAGTTCAACTGGTTTTGGCCATTTTCGAGGCCAAAATCGAGCGTTTAGCAAAATATTCGATGGTGAATTTATTGAATAATCGAGTGAAATATTTATTTTATTCAAATCGCATTCACTCAACTCAAATAAAAAATATTAAAAAAAGAACAAAAGAAAAATGCTTTTCAACTCAATGTAATGGCGTTCAGTTGGGCTCTAAAAATCATTTTATTTAAGTTCAGAACGGTTTCAAAAAGATTGAACATTATTTTTGAGAAACGCGTGCGTTTAAAATCGTTCTTAAGAATAATTTGCTGAATTTGAGTTTACGATTATTTTAACTTAAAAAAGTTGATTTTGTCTCGCTCTGTATGTTAAAATTTCGTATAACATGCCTCATCTATTTATTGTGACTTTTATAAATAATATAACATTTATATAATCAAAAAATTAATTAGCATTAAGGAGACACTTCATTCCAGGCGCGAATTCAGATTTGTGAGGGTCCCAGCAAGAAATAATGAATATAGTGAATCGTACGATACTGTAAAATTAATTTTCATATCAGATTTTCTAGTTGTCAGGATCCTTTTTTTTAAGTCCGCGCCTGATAAATAATTCTGTAATGGGTCACAATAATGATCTAACTGTCAATTTTTTGTTGCAAGAAAAAGATCACTGTTAGGACACAATGTTTCTTACACAGGATATGACGTCCAAAGACGTAACAGAATTCAAGATCTTTAAAAACAGTTAACATATATCATTCAAATTGCAAATTAGAGGTCTTGGAACTGACGCTGTAACCAGTAACAAGGATCTCAAAAAAGTATAAAGAAAACAAGTCTTTTTGAAGTACATGTTGAGGAAGTTGTTTCCGATAACGTCAAAATAGTTATTTCATAAAATAACAAAATAGGTCATACTAGTCACATCGAACGGAATTTCTTAAAAGCTATTAGTTCATACTTTTTTGCGCTTTATTCGTTTTTCATAGATATGTCCTGAATAAATAACAACTATTGACAGTTAAATAACCTCAGTAGTCGTACTTTCTTATTTTATTTTGTCAATGTACATCTTCAACAAAAATTTGAATATCACTTAATATCGCGATCGCGCCAAAGAAGTATAACTTCTGTCACGCACCACTTTTTTTTATTTTTTAACATTCTATTAAATGATAAAAAACTAAGAGTGGCTTCTAAATTAATTTGCGTTAAAAGTGCAGTGACGGACGAATTGTAATCACTATTGTATATTTTAAATCGTAACGTTACTCTATTGTTTACGACGATTTGTGTGAAGTAGGAACCCAAAAGCTAAAGCATCCGAGAGGTAGATAACAATGCTGTAATTCTCCACTTTAACGAAAAATAGACCATTAAGATACTATTATTGTGATTCATCTCATGCACTTTGCACTGAAGGGTTAACGGTTTCAAATTTTCATTATATGTAAATTAAGCTTGTTGAATTTAAATGTTTATTTCATTTTAAAGTTTAATTCACAAATCAAAAAGAAATTTAAGATTGTGCGACAACATATAAACGTTGTGTATATGTTTTCCACACATAAGAACGAATTAATTTTCGAGGTGTATTTATAATAATCAATCTTAATAACATATTTGAAGAGCATAATTTCACTACTAGATTCTGTAATTTAGTGCCAGAGTAGAGAAAGTTATTACTCTAAATCAGTGCAGGAAATATTTCAGAATACTAAAAGTGAGTGTTTTTTTAGGAATTGATCAAATACATCTTTTTGATTAACACTAATAGAATGGAGTTTAAATATTGTGCGGCGTGGTTGTTTATAACGCAAAAAAGTGAAAAAATAAACTTTCTCGATCTTATGTTTGACTTAAATGGTGCGATTTGGTCTTAAATTAATTATAAAGGATGCGTACTATAAGGGTACTTCTTCAAATATCAAAAAGTTTTTTCAATATATCTAATATTCAAATGGATATTGTGTGCCCTAAACTCAAAATTTAACTCATAAATCCCTAAGAACCGACAATAAACTCCAATTTGACACAAAAAAAATGTATCCTAATCAAAAATAGGAGCGTGTAATAATGTTTAGGCGGGTTAGAGGAGATCAGAACCTTTCATTCAGAAAACAATTTTTCTCAAACAAAATGTGATCAAAGCTCTGAACCTGTGGTACCTACAAATTTTAGTTTGTAGGGCAAAAGTCGTTTTTGAAATTAAGCTCTTCATTTATTGTTTACATTTTAGTGCCAAAATTAAAAATTCTTTACGCGCTGTTTGTTAATAATGGAATGTTGGTGTTGTGTTTATTATAGATATTTATATAGATAAGCCGAAATTGAAAAGCGATGTAATAATTGACATATCGGCATGTTTTTAAACTTTAAGTTGTAAACAACAATCATTAATCAATAACTATTTAAACCATATCGATTATTATAGTTAGTATTAAAATTATTTTAAATTGCTGAAAATGTTATCAACAGTAATGATGTCACTTGATATTATTTAATCATGAAAAACATTTTAACGTTTTATTTTTAATGAAGCCTATTACAATAGGTATGTTATTGGACCAGCCGCATGTCTTGTTTTCTGAAGAATTCACGATAAGCTTGAAACCACGGATAATGCACATAGGTTTTAGTCAAGGCTAGTAGAGTACTGTAGGTTGAGCGTAAGAGTCGATAAACAATTAGTGATCACGTCTGTGATTGGTTGAATCGATTGCATATTTTATTCGAAACACCTGGCTTGATTTTCCAATCATAATGAACGTTTGACAGTTAGGATAAAAGCGCCCGACTCACCCCCAATAATCTTGTCATAACTTGCATCACAACCGCATAAGCTCCGCAGACTATTGCCGATGCAGATGTCAAAAATGTTGCGAATGTTCCGCGACAATGGATGGAGGTGTTTGCGATATCCCTGCATGTAACGTGAACGAGTCATGGTGAAGGCTTGCAGAAAGATTTGCTGTCTGCATTGTTGCTGCAACTGTGTGGGTGTCGAAGCAAATTCTTCTTCAGAACACCAAATGGTTCCCTTGAAGAGATATTGCAAGTCATGTACCATGTCTTCGTTATACTCTTTCGGGAATGGTTTCAAAGATTACTCTGATTTTTTCAAAAACCAAAACGCGCTTCCAGTCCAATAATTAGAAAGTTTCTGTTTAACGAATATACTCATAATGATATTAAAATATAATAGAAAAAATTATTTGCGTGTTATTTTGACCTGGCGTCTGTGTTCACTGTTCAAGTGACATCTTTGCTGTTATACGTACTAATTTGCATAATCTAGTTAAGGTATTATAGAAGTTTAGAAGAAACAGAACTACAAAATCGTCAAGTGAACTAAAAAAGCCCACTGATTAAGCATTTGAAATAATGGTAGTCGGTATTAAAAAAAGTAAAAAAATAAAAGTTTGTTTCTGAACGGTACTAAAAAACTAACCATAAAATACTTAAACACTTTTTTTCTCGAGTCACCTTTCGCTAACCATGTTAGCACCATTAGATGATTGAAATTGTTGTATTTAGCACAAAGAACTAAGACCATTAGTGTATCTTCAGCGGGGTAAGCGCTACCTCAATCACAAATCATATTATGCTTGCACAAAAAGGCAAGATTTGTTAAGCGGAAAATTAAGGAAAAATATCTAGTAGGTAAATATTATTAAAAATATATATTTCAATCACGTCATTTTTAGGCAGAGTATAGGTAGTGCGTGGAGGTATGACAAAAACTTACACATTCATAATTTTATTATCTAGAAAAAAAATTGCGGCAAATATTATATGTTTAATTGTAATAATGGTTTTGTAGTTTGTTTCTTTCATATTGTAAATTATTGCCAATTGAAAGGTAACTGTCGTAACTTTGTGCCAAATATTGTAAATAAAGAGAAATTGCTCAAAATATGTGTGACTGATTCCAAACTATCCAAGAACCACGGCCACAGACACCAGATAGAATTCAGTGAGAGATTTGTTGCTTTATTAATTTGAAGTAAATTTTATCTCAGATTTAGGACTGAGTTGATCCCCAGGAGCCTCCAAAATAATCAGTGTGTATAAAATACTAGCCACTGTTCGCGATTGAGCTGAAATAGTAGTGAAGCCTTCGGCTTCAATGTATTACAGTCTTGCCTCGCTCGGCAACGGCAACTAATTTAATAAGAATATTTTGGTCAGAAACCTTCGCATTCGAACGCACAACAACTCACCAAAGTTTTATCGTAACGAATGAATGGTACAGGAACGCATAGGAGACAAAAAAACAAACTAAGGACTAATAGAATGCCTCTTTTGCATTCGCTTCTTTGCGAGATTTTCTCGGGTATTTTGTATGATGCCTAGAAGGGATATAAGCGTTTCTAAAATTATTTTGTCAATTTATGCTAACATCACTCCAAAACAGCTGAAGGGAGTTTAATTGATATAGTAATATCAATTGGTATCCAAACTTAGATTACAACGAATTACTGAAATCAGCTAACCAGTTTTTGACTGTAGCCTAAAAATGAGTTTCTTCGAAAAAAATGCTGATACGCTTAAAGTAATTTTAGCACTGAATTATCATGGAAACTTTCAAAGTATTTTTACCTATAGATTATAAATAGGTTTAATTTTATCTTTGAAAGTCGTACCAGAAGCTCAGCATAAGTTAATCTATGTTGTCCGTATTTAGTTCTAATAGAAAATTATTTTACTGATGTTTCGCTTGTGACCACAAAGTTTTTTTTAATTATTCTTCAACCCAACTTTCTCTCAACAATTATTCATCTATAAATATGCATCTGGCTTACCTTTTCTAGTTAAAACTCAAGATGGACTCTAAAAAGGCAAAACTAGGGCACGGATTGACATGAGAATAAAAAACAAATGGATGTGCATTTTGTAGCTGATGTAATTAATTATTAAAATATGTAAAAACCAAATCAAACACAATCATCTGTACATAATCAATTACAATATTTATGAGATAAGAAAAAGCTTCGTTTGCATAATTATATACCTACATACATAATATAAATGCAGCGTTTAAAATGTTAAATAGCCATTTATTAATTCATTATTAATTACAATTAAGTGTACGGTACTTTATATAACAATTCGTCGCTGACATCAGAAAACGTTTGTTGTCATAATTTGAATCATTCTGACCAAAGATTGACATTAATTGCTATTCAGTATAATCGCTCTAGGCATTTTTCGTTGTCTGGAGTTACTGTACCAGAAACAGGACTATCCATGTAAAAAAAATAATGCGTTTTTCTGTCACTGAATAATACATGTATCCTAATTCATACAGCAAATGATGGAAATACATTAAGTACAAACAATTGAAGACTCGAGAAAAAAGTGTCCATAAGAAACCAGATTTCCTGAAATCCGAGCAATATCGGACACTCCCAAAGGATTTCCGAAGACCTGCAAAGAGTTCCCAACAAAAATGTACACAGGGCTCCCGAGAAAAATCCTTATGTGGAAAAAGCTAAGATGCCAAGTAACTGATCCATTATTTCACTGACAGTTCTGGGACAATTAGCAAAGCGATCTTAACCATTTAATTTCACATATATGTTGTGCTAGATCATGTATCTTTTTTTAAATAAATTGACCTAATCGGTTCACGGTTGTCGTGAATTATTTCAGGGAATTATTAATCATCCACCGAGAATCTAGAGGTTTAAATACGTCCCTGATTGTAACTATGGTACCGTCGCGAAGTTACGTCTCTGACTTTTCAGAAAACGAAAATAAGTCAACCGATGATAAAACCAAACGTTATCTGTTGCTTGATGTGACACATTTTACTATTTTAAGTAGACAAAACTAAATCTACCTTTAAAAAAACACGAAACATTACGTAAAAACAAAAATACTTTTTATTACATTTAAAACGAGCCTAACTACATATCGTAATAATAAAACGAAATTATTATCATTACTTTTTGTTAGCTAAATTTGTCCGACACAAATGGATTTTCGTAAATTTTAACTAAGCTTCTGTTTTTAAAAATGACGACACTAAACGTTGCCTTGAAATGTTTAATAATCTGTTGGGTATTACAGAGGAGCTTTATATTGTTGGATCGATTTCTGCAGACCCTAAGTACAAATTATTTACAAAATATTTACACAATTTAGTAAATAAAGAAGTAATACAAGAGATTTGTATTCCACATGAACTACATACATTTTCAGAATCGTTCACAGACTTACCCCAATAGAAGTGTTTTAGATTTAAAATATTAATATTCATTTTCACGGGTTACTTTAGTATAAACATCTCCAATATCCGCGCCTGTATTCATTTGAGCTTTATTATTAAAAGTTCTGACAAATCAAAGCTTTTAAGGTTAACATTCAACGTAGTTAAATACAAAATACCGGTTAATGAGACAACTTAAAATATCATGCTTAAATTTCTGTTACTGTGTGAGAATTTTGAATCCGAATAAATCTATTAATGCTCGATAATTGGTAAGCCAAATAGTTGAAAATCAATTTAGCATTGAAATCTTGCACAAGAATTATACACTTTTACTTATTTTTTCCGTACCTATAGTGAGAGTGAGATAAGTAACCGCTATGCAACTGCAGTTTTTTGACCGCGGATTTACGATAACGCTTTTTTTCCTTGTACAATCGAATCTTTAAAATTGCATGATATTCCGACCAGATACGCAACTTTAAAGCGCAATTTAGATATATGTAACAAGTTCTTAAAATGTATTTATACCCTGACAAAGCTGCAACAAGATTTTGATCTTAAGAATGGTCAAAGAACTTTCGAAAGACTATTTTAAGAATTTCTATATTAATTGTAAAAGGGGTACACGCGTTCAGCAAATTAGAAAATTAAAAAAATATTTTTTTCAAGTGATATATCAAATGAAAGGGTTCGTTATGAGAAATGCAAATATATCTTTTTTATAATTTGAATGCATAGTTTAAAAGATATTAAAGAAAATATACGAGAATAGAGCATTTCCCCCATCTTCAAAACTACTGAGCCTAAAATTTTGAAGAAAAAAAAATAGAGAACATAGGGCCTTACTCAGTTTGTAGGAAAACCTAAACGAAAATCCTAAGTCTTAAGTGCTCACGGAAAATGGAACGGTACAAGAACCCTCTCCACTCGAGTTCGACTCGCACTTGACCGGTTTTTCCTGACAACCAATAAACTCAGACCTATAATTATGCCACGTGTTTTCTAGGTCTATTATATAGGTGTATTAATTATACGCCCGCCTTTCTACATGAAGTAGTATTGTATTTTGTATACTGACTGAATAACCACACCTAGTTTTATCAATTTATTTTTGAAAAAAAAATATTGCGGTTTTTCACACGTCAACTCTTGCACATTGTTGTTACGTTACTGACATCTGACGGGAGAAAATGAAAGTATATGAAATTGTAACTTCGTGATTAGAACACATTTAAGGGCTCACCGCAGTTCAGAAGAAGCATACAGACAGTATTGATAGTTCTATATAAGAGGGAATGGATCCACGTTTACAAATGAGACATTTGATAAAAAAAAATATGCAGTAGGGCGAGTTCAAGATGATTATTTCTCATAAATGAAATGTTTTCAAATTTATTATGAACGGTAAATTACAAGTACCAAGCCGGAAAACTACCAATCTAAGCATTAAATTGGTCTCTTATAAACAACTAAAGAAAAAAACAAGTAAAAGCATAAAAAACATTAAAGCTTACCGATAAAAAATAGATTTAACATATTATTAAAAATATTTTACGTTGATTTTTTTGTAATAAGCGTGTAACTTAAAATCTATGAACAATAAAGATCAATAAATTATGAAAACATCAGAACTTCCATCACGTTCAACATTTTTATTTTATAAAACACGTTCACAATAATTCCTCTTACCACCACAAAAAAAAAAAAAAAAAACACTAACTCTCCATTCAAAGAAGTGGCGAAATTGATAACAGTTCTAAATACTGGTGAAATCGAATGTCAACCATTATTGACTGCATTCACAGCAAACATGGTTAATGTGTCGAAGATGCATCAATGTGTTTAATTAAATATTTTCGAGTTATCGTTTTATTTAGCATGGCGGAACGTCTTTAGAAAACTAAGATATATCAGGGCATGACAAATCCTAAACGCTGATAGGTTAGTTTTGTTCCAGCCCCCAAATTTTAAAGACCGGTAAAATATCATATTTTTTTAACAAATTTGTCATCCCCTGATGTAGGACGTTAATTCAATTATTTTTTCGAATGAACTGGCTGGTTTACAAAGTTTTCCAAAATAAATCCGAAAACAGTTAAATAACAGACTGCATCCCGTGACTACAAACCATATTTGAAAGCAAATAACACGGTGCGCGGGTTAACTCAACTTGATCACATTAATTTACATACTATTTTAAATTATAATTCATCTCTAAGCAGCGTGTATCGGTTTTTAGACGGTGCTAGTTTTTTGAAAGTCGACTCCGGCGGCGTAGTCGGCCCCTTCTTGTCGTTCGTCACTTGCTCAATACCGTTGTCGATGGTTGTATCGGGACCGTAATGGAACTCTCTATGCAATTTTCCTGAATACAAGTCTTGCAAGAACGATTTTAATTTCCCGGGTACGTCCATGTCTTTGACGTTTGGAAAGAGATACATGTGTTTGAAGCTGTCGATGGCGATTAAAGGCAGATCGCTCTGACTTTTCCCTAGATGGTGGAGAGGGTGAGCGAATTTTTTACCATCTGCGGTAAGGAAGTTGATATTTTCTGAAATTAAAAACCAACCTTAGGTATTTTGAAACAGTTACAATATATTTATCACAAAGGCCTTTTGTAGAAGTAAAATACAAACGTTTTTCCGATAGTAGTTCTTGCACAACTAAATCGTTAAATTTCTTAATAATTTCCAAATCGTCGGGCGCGTGGAACAGGATGAGGAACGGTAGTCCTTCCTCCGTGAGTTCTTCGGCGTTTTCAAACGTGATTTCTCGTACCAAAGGTACGCACTTTTCAGACAACCAAATATTCAATTCGTCGTAGTTTGTCAAACTTCCCATGTAAGTTTCGTCTTCTTCGTTTGACCTCGCTTTATCTGGTCGGAACACGACAATCGGATGATCTGGAGGATGCATTTGAGCAGAAGCAGCACCGAAGCCGACATGGAACTGACAGTCGTCTTTCAAATTGGTAGCGACACGTCTGAAAGTGTTATATTCGGGCATTTCTCTACGATCAAAGTAGCCGATGATTATTCTTTTTTTCAGATCTAAATCCGTCAGTTCTTTCAAATTTGTGAATTCTTTTATCGGATCTTCTAATTGTTTTTTAACAAAGTCGACAAATGCATCGGCCGAACGTTGACCTCGATATTCTCTTTTTGTCGGTTGTCCGTTGCGAATAACTTTTAAAGTCGGGTACTTTGTTATGTGAAACCGGGTGGCTACGGAATTTTCTTTATCGCAGTCGACTTTACCCATGACCACTCGCCCGGGATCGGGAAAAGCGGCCGCCACTCGGTCTGCTGCTTCATCGAAAATCGGTTGAAGCAAATTACTGAATCGACACCATTCAGCATAGAAATTTATAAAAACTAATTCATTAGATGCTGAAACCATCAAGACAATCAATAAACAACAAATCATCGACGTAAAATTTTTATTAATTTCATTTAAAATTAATATTAAAAAAATATGTTCCCAGTTATTTATTTGTGACTATGACATCGCTTTCTTGTACAGTTTATTAAAAATAACTCGCGAACAAATACTTTGATTGATCAATCAATTTCGTGCTATACACCTAGCTCTATTTATACAATTTCGCCAAAATTTGCTGGGATTTTTGAGATGCTTGTGCTGAATTTATGTTTAAAAAACAAAACAAAACTACGACCTTGAAACGATTAATTTTACAAGTGTGAAATAAAAAATATCATCGTTACTACAATGACAACGAATTATGTAAACTTATTAAAAAACACGTAAACACAAAATCAGGAAAATATCATTTATAAATATTATTTACCTAATGTCATATCTAAGTTATTTTGATTTAACTGTACAGCTCCACTGTCGGTTGGATTGTAGAAAAGACATATTACCTAAAAACAATTGTTATTAATTTTAATTAGGCTCAATGTTATCAACAGATGATAATAATTATTAATAATTAGCTGATAAACCATTTCGACACCTGCATACTATAATGGCATACAACGACAGCAAATAAAAGCCATCTGGTTTTAAAATAACAACCAGGCAAAATAAATATTTTTCAGCAATTATATTTACGGCTCGAATCAACGAAAAGTGTTAAAAACTGTTAATACTTATGCAAATACTGCGTGGCAGAAGATGACATTTACCGACTTGAACTAACTATTCAATAAAAAGTAACTTACCATAAAGGAAACTAAAAAGGTAATTCTTGAGTACGTTGTTTTAATAAACAAATCCATTGTTGTTTATATCACAAAAATATATGTATATTAACTCATTTAAAATCTTGAAAATGAAATGTTAAAACAATTGTCACTAAAAGTGATAGCTATCGCCACAGCCATCAGGATTGCCAGCCTAGAGTGTTAAAACGTCACTACTCACTATAAATTTTGACAGCTGCTTGAAATTGGCTACACTTAAAATTATGTTTAAATCGTAATTCACTCCCGCTTTATATTGTGTAAAGGTCTCAAAATTATTTAAATGATGCACAAAAAAGAACACACATCCATCTAAACTAGGTACACTATATAGCGACACTAGATCATAGATGAGATACAACTGGAGCAGTATTGAATGTATGACCGAAAGTTATACCGTAAATAATGAACGAAGTATCGGTAAAAGGACACAGCTTACCTGCAATGTGTCGGTTGTGCTTATCAAAAGGCGTTCCGCTATTAGACATATTCTATTTTTCGGCCGAAATGAGAAATCAGCTATCGAACATCATCATGTGGTGTGCTCCCGTTCAGGTAAGTTTGCATATTATCAAGAATTACGCGTTACATGCAATTGTATTAATTTTAAATAACAATATAGTTTATAAAGACACAACTGATTCTATCTAATTTTTCTATTTAATTACAAATTAACATGAATACTGTGGATTCTATAAATAATACATTTATAAGTTACAACTACAACTTCATTAATTAAAATAGGGACCCATCGTACCGTGGATCATCATGCAGATAAAAATTTATGTACAAAACTCGATGCAAAAATAAAACATCATAAGTTGAAACTGTATCAACAAAAATATATATCATTATACGTGACAATTAATACACCATTTTAATTTTATTAAAATCCAGAAATAATTGAACAAAAGTGATGTGTACCTTATTATTAGTGATTATTCTAAGAGTATGTCAAACCTTTTTTTTTATTCGAAAATAATATTATAACCTTTCAATTTTCAGATAAGAAGAGATGAAAATATGCCCAATTTCATCTGCCAGTTATGTTACACTCAAATAAAAAAAATTCACGAGTTTCAGATTCAAATAGTAGAATCTGATAAAACACTGCGGCGCTACGTACAGCAACTGCATGCTTCTGACAAACAAATAAAACCAGATTGTTCTATTCAGAATTCTTCTAAGGAACATAAAACCAATCACGTGAATGTCAAATGTGAAGCTGTAGTATTCTATGATATATTTGGCATTAACCTCAGCTCGAAAGAAATAGCGCCTATAAATTATGATTCAGTAAACAAAATTAACGAAGAAATGCCTTTAAAATTCGAAATCAAAAACGAACCAATGATTGATAATTCATTAAATTTAACAGAATGTGCTTTATTCAAGAGTGATGGTGCCGAAATCGTTTGCGAAGACACAAAAGTCGATATTAGCTACTATGCCAAATTGGGCGAAAACATGCGTATTATCGGGAAAGATGAAAATTTTAAAATAACGAACAAAATTAAGCAGGAATTGCCTTTAAAATTTGAAATCAAAGACGAACCAATAATTGATAATTCATTAAATCTAACAGAATGTGCTGCTAAGACAGTAGAAACTTTATACAAGAGTGATGGTGCCGAAATCGTTTGCGAAGACACAAAGGTCGATATTAGCTACTATGCCCAATTGGGCGAAAACATGCGTATTATCGGAAAAGATGAAAATTTTAAAACAACGAACAAAATTAACCAGGAATTGCCTTTAAAATTCGAAATCAAAGACGAACCAATGTTTGATAATTCATTAAATCTAACAGAATGTGCTGGTAATACAGTAGAAAGTGGCGATAGCGAAATCGACAGCAAAGTCTCAAATATCGATGCTGGCCTCAGTTCGGAGAACGATGTAGCAAATTGTCCGGACAAAGAAAAATATATTGCGGTAAATAATGAGAAACTTAAAAAAGTAACTGAAAAGAAGTATCATTGTAAAATTTGTAATAAGAGATTTACCACATCTTTTAATTTGAATAGGCACACGAGTACACATAGTGATGACAAACCATTTCAGTGTAACGTTTGTCAAAAGTGTTTTAGATATTTAGACGATTTAAATGTCCACAAACGTACGCATACTGAAGAGAAACCATACACGTGTAAAGTTTGTGAAAAGATTTTCAACAAAATACGCTATCTAATGATTCATGAACGCACGCATAATGATAAGAAACCACATCAATGTGACATTTGTAAAAAGTCTTTCTGCTATCCAAGCGCTTTACTTATTCATAAACGCACTCATACTGGTGAAAAGCCATATCAGTGCGACGTTTGTAATAAGTGTTTCGCGAATCCAAATCATTTCATTCTTCACAAACGAACACATACTGGCGAGAAACCATATCGGTGTGACGTTTGTAATAAATGTTTCACCATTTCAAGCAACTTAAATGTTCACAAACGCTCACATACTGGTGAGAAACTATACCAGTGTGACGTTTGTAATAAGTATTTCAGCACTTCAGGCATCTTAAATGTTCATAAGCGCTCACATACTGGTGAAAAACCGTATCAATGTGACGTTTGTAAAGTGCGTTTTAGTCAATCAAGCCATTTAATTATTCACAAACGCACACATACTAGTGAGAAACCATTATTTGTTACAGTATTTAAGAAAATTAACTGAAATACAGTCGTTACTTTTGTATTTCAGATTAACGACAGTCTGGTTCAAACAAACGTTTTTTACAGTATTCAATGTAAAAAACGTTTGTTTGAACCAGACTGTCGTTAATCTCTCAAGCTTACACCTAAAAACTTTTTTAACACAATAGATCGTCTATTTATGTATTCTTATGGAAAATAACATGTGGAAAACTCCTTTTGTGCTTCCAAATTTTAAAACTTAGGGACAAATGAATCTACAAAAATGAGACATACATATTTTTGTAGAGAATTTAACGCTTTATAAAAAAGGTATCATGTGATTTTTCGCTAAGTTTACTGGTTCAAAAATTTTCCGAGGATAAAGTTTAAACTTTTTCTGTAGAACGTTAAATTCTCTACAAAAATTATGTTCATATTACTAAGTCGTTCATAAGAGTGCATGTTCATATTATGACGATTGTACTGTACATAATTCAATATTTCGAAATAAAATTTAAATTATAAAAATACAATACTACGAGTATAATATAGTACACCCACAAAAATATATCCCCAACTTAGAGTTGTGGCGTTATGATACGTATTTGAAAAAAAATATTGTAAAAAAAATGTAAATCACATTGAGGAAGTTTTTGGATACTGTGCAACAGAAATTTTGAACCAATGACAAATCGGTGATCATATTTTCAATACTTTCTTAATTCTAAATGAATTCAACAATTTTATCAAATCTACTACAATATTTTCAAATTCACTATAATTTTACGGTCCTGGCACAATAATACCACTTTCCGAGGAAGCTAACACTGTTTATAGATTGTAGCCTATCCTAGGTCGAAAAATTCTTATGTGACACTTACATTTTTTGGACTTTTGTCCGGGTGTTTTCGATTTGGCCCCACAGTGGTATGTGAAAATTTTGGTAACAAACGCAAGTGCATAAAAATTCACGCAATGAAAGAATCGTCGATAACCGATTTTGAACTAAGTACGATGTGTCGGTTGTGCTTAACAAGTGGTGGTGCGGTATTAGACTTGTTTTCATTTTCACCTAGATTTAAAAACCATTTAGTTAACATACTCGTAAAGTGTGCTCCCGTTCAGGTAAGACTTCATTATTTCAATTTTTATCCAATATAGCTTCTTAATGCAAGTTTGTAATTCTATAATTGTAAACTAATGTTATAACTTTGTGACGTGAACGTAAATTAAATAAAATTGATCGTGAATTTACATAAAAAGTGGAAATTAGTCATAGCATAGTATTAGATTACCATTTTCCTTCTTTTTCTCATATTTAGAAATAAGGTCAAGTTGCAAAAAATGGATATTGTTTCGAAAAATCGTATTTTATTGTCATTTTCCTTTTTGGTCTACACTCGAATTTTTCTTGTTTTAGATAAGAAGTGGTGATGAGATGCCAAATTTCATCTGTCAAAAATGTCACACCAGACTGGAAAAAACTTATCAGTTCCAGATGCAAATAATCGAGTCTGAGAAAACTCTGCAACGCTATTTAGAGCGATTACATGCTTTTGACAAAAAACTGAAGCCCCTGAATTCTATTCAGAGGCCGGCTGAGGATCCTTTGATCGAAAACACTAATAAAAACATCACTGTGAAGTGTGAATCTTTGGAACTCCATGACTTGACTGTCAACTGGAGAGAGAAAGAATATGAAAAATCGATTTTAGCCAGCAAAATTAGCGTGGAAATGCCTTTAAAATCCGAAATGAAAGACGAGCAAGAGGATTTAATTATCTCACCAGACTCTGCCGATGACACCGTAGAAACTTTTTCTAATGATGGTGAAGAATCACGTATCAATATGGGCGACATTAAAGTGATAAAAGACATGAATGTCAACTGGAAAGTGGAAGAACCCCCAAATTTTACCTCGGCATGCGAAAGTTTTGAGGAAGTGTCTTTAAAATCCGAAATCAAAGATGAATCTGTAAACGACGGTTCATTAATTTTGACGGAATTTACTGATAAAACAGTAAATTATTTTTCTAATGGAGTAAGCGAAATTAGCTGCGAAGACTCAAAGGTCGGTTTTGCCCTCATATCGGAAAACTCTACAAATCATCGTTCTTCTGATGTGGAGGAGTATTTTGAAAAAAATGAAGAAAGACTTAAAAATACCTCGATGGATCATGAGACGCACAAAAAACCCAGTAAAATGAAATCGCATCAACTTAAGATTAAAGACACGTGTAAAAAAAGTTACAATAAATCGCGCTTTTTAGAAACTCACAAGAGTATTAGTAAGAAATTAAATCGATGCGACATTTGTAATAAGTATTTCACTACGAAGGGCAATTTAAAAACTCACAAACTGATACATACTGGTGAGAAGCCACATCGGTGTGACATTTGTAATAAATGTTTCAGTCGTTCAAATTATTTAATTATTCACAAACTGACGCATACTGGTGAGAAACCATATCAGTGTGACATTTGTAAAAAGTGTTTCACGCAGTCAAGCAGTTTAAATACTCACAAACTGTTACATACTGGTGAGAAACCATATCAGTGTGATTTCTGTAAAAAGTGTTTCGCTTATTCAAGCAATTTAAATACTCACAAACTGTTACATACTGGTGAAAAACCATATCGGTGTGACATTTGTAAAATGTGTTTCAATAAGTCAGCAACTTTAAATAATCACAAATTGCTACATACTGGTGAAAAAGCGTATCAGTGTGACATTTGTAAAAAGTGTTTCACGCAGCCAAGCAATTTAAATACTCACAAACTGTTGCATACTGGTGAGAAACCATATCAGTGTGATTTTTGTAAAAAGTGCTTTGCTTATTCAAGCTATTTAAATACTCACAAACTGATACATACTGGTGAGAAACCATATCAGTGTGACATTTGTAAAAAGTATTTCACGCAGTCAAGCAGTTTAAATACTCACAAACTTATACATACTGGCGAGAAACCATATCAATGTGACATTTGTAATAAGCGTTTCACACAGTCAAGCAGTTTAAATACTCACAAATTTATACATACTGGTAAAAAACAATAATCAGTGTGACATTTGTAAAATGTGTTTCAATAAGTCAGCAACTTTGAATACTCAAAAATTGATACATACTTGTTATAAACATGCATTGTTACATTGCTAAATTAGAAAAAAATATTTTTTATCCACTGTTACACGTTGGGGTTCAAACCCGAATCTTTCCACTTTCGCGGCGGAATGAGTTAATCACTTACATACTGGTGAGAAACCATATCAGTTGACATTTGTAAAAAGTATTTTAATCAGTCAGGAAATTTAAATAGTCGCAAACTGATACATACTAAAGTTTGTCACCTTTTTTAAAAAAAAAGGGAAGACAATTTTTTGTCGCACGATATCTCAAGAATGAATCAACTGATTGAGATCCGCAACACGGCGTTCGAAAGGGTTCATCGAGACTTAGACCTGATTAAATTTTTAAGTCAATCGGTCGAGCTGTTCCGAAAAAAAAAATTTGAAATATCTCAAATTTTGGTCAAATTGTTTTTTTTTGTAATAGATTATTTTCTAATTTGACCAGGTTAATATTTCTTATAAGGGATTATTATTCTATGTATTTTTCTAAAAAAAAATATTAATTTTTTTTCTAAATTTTTAGTTTCGGAAAATAGGTAGCTGACAAGCATGCTTTGATTAATTTTTACATGTGAAACCGTATTATGTAACCATGGAAACGAGTAGCAAATATCATATTTGTTACTAGCTGTTAACGGCGTCACACTCGCGTTAACAGAAATTTTATTTTATTTATTATAGTATGTCAAATGTGAATATTTTTAATATACGATATATAAAATCTGTTTGGTTTCTGTTCCTTCCCAGGCTTATTTAATTTTTTTTATAACTTTACAACATTCAATGAAGAATCGTCGATGTAACCTAACACTATTGTATCTATTTTTATCAATAATAGGCTAATGTATCAGGTGCAAACATTATTACGTATAAGTAGGATATTATGAAAGGCAATAAAGTGTTTACTCAGTTTACAGGTATTCTGTACGGATTTGCTTTCAAGTCATGAGAACACATTTGGTGACCTGTTTTGTACACCCTCTTTTTTTCTTTTCAAAATTAACAAATAATACAGTGGCGGCTATTCAGGTGAAATGCACCTTCACCTTTCTTTTAGATCGCTTCACATAAAAAAACACCTAGCAACGCATGTGGTTGAATTTCGAATCTGCATAACTAGCTGATCATATGTTGAACACATTCACCCATGGTGTGCTCAAGTTCAACTGAAGCTGATTACATAATATCAACAATGAATCCGATCAACGACGTCGTATTTAATTTAATTTCTTGATACATAAACTACTATTTTTTAGAGATTGAATCATTCTGTTCAATGTCCATACTATCGACTACCATCTCGCAAAGTTTATTGATGAGCTATTAAATCATTGTTAATCTAATTTTAATTAGGTATATGAGTTTTAATTTGTAACATGGAGGCATTACGTCTTTTTCTTAGCTTCTATCAAACTGTCTGTTTAAAGTACAATATATTTATTAGCTCTATTCAAGTGAAGTGGTGAAACTAGTCGGCCTGTTGTTGTCGAAGTGGAAAGGATTAAAGCAACACCTTCTTGTAAAACCGATTAAATTAAAGTCCGTTGTTTAGTGATGAATAATGAACGAACCAAGTCAAAGTCAACAGTCACGTCAAAATCACAGTACAGTGTCAAAACGAATCACTGCATCACAATGCCGAGACATCAAAACAAATTTAATTAAACGAAAAAAGAGATGAAAAAAAACTAATAAACACCACAGATATATCGTCTGTTCGACTTAAGGATGGACTCAATTGAAGATTTTAGATTGCTTGAAACGTATAGATACAAATTTCAAGCCCGGTTTCTGGTACGATGTCCATTGCTAAATTATAATAGATTACTTTTAATTAGATATTTCTGCGAAATATCGAGCTAATAGGTATCATTCCCTTGATTTCGTCGTTTTTACAGTTTTCCCATCCATAAGGATTACGCATAAAGTTAGTACATTTATTGTTCGTCTGCTAAAGTCAAAAGGACCCGCGGCGCGCTCTGCAGGTCATGTGGCTGGCTCGCTTTCAACGACTCCTTGTTTTAATAGCCTTCCGAGGCTTGGGACATGGACCCATGCTGAGAGCCTCTTGTTGCCGCCTTTGATCGCACAACGAGGGACACTAATATGTTATAAAAAGAATTCATATATAATATTCTTTTGCACACCTAAACTTCACAAATGACACAAGGTCGGTATTTTATCATGTTTAGAACCCGACAGAAAAAAGTCAAAAATCCAATATTGACCGACGGTTTATAAATGGATTCTTTCGAGATTTTTAAACACATTTTTTGTGTACAATTTTTGTAAAAAAACAAACTGTTTGTTTTTCTCACAGTATTTCCAGTCAACCGTCAAAAATAGCAATTATTTATTTACAATCACCGATTATAATTTTATATCAAGTCGCATTAAGTTATCTTGAAATGTGAAGGTAATTAGACGAGTCGTTAAAACATCGCATATAAACATTTGCGTCTCAACAAAACTTCGTAGGCTCTGGCAACTTCGTGGACACTAACAAACAGTGCGTATTGTAGGTGATGTGCTAATCGACCCTGATGGTATTCCCTACGGCTCAATTTTCAAGTGTCTATACTCTATATTATATTACGGTTCAAAAGTTGCAGCTCTGTGACAGACAGATAGCGGAGCCTTAGTAATAGGGTTACCGTTGGCAGCCCTTGGGTACGGAACCCTAAAAAGAACTTCCATTTTGCTAACAGTATAATTATTGATATAAGTTTCCTAGGCAAAACATATTCCATTACAGATTTTAGAGTTTTAACGACAGTAGCAAAAAACTTCAACCAAACGCAATCAATTGTCATTCCTATATTGTCAACTGTCATTCAAGAACAGGTCAGTAACAAATGACAGTCATTGTGATTTACAATCGAATTCTAAGCAATGTACCTGCTATTTTCGTTTACAGAGTTGGCTTCTATGTTAATCATTTAGAGTAATGATAACCTATAACCGCGTTACAGCGTTTTCGGCACGGGTTAATATTAATTATTCGAGCTGAAATTTTCAGAGAATTATTTTTTCAATTTAAAGAACCATTTTAAAGGTTAGCATGTGACAATTTCCCACTTGTGAAAATAAGGGCCAGTCTATTAGACTGGCCCTTATTTGTATAAGTCAATTTTTTTTTCAAATTTTTTGAGTTAAATTTTCAGCTCAATTTATACAGTTTAACCCGTGCCGAAAACACAGAGAACTTTGAAAATAAATTACGTAGAAAGCAAATTCCGAAACTATTTAATTTTGTGCTTAGGGTATAAAAAATTAACTTTTCCTATGGAACTGGAGAAATCAATTCTCCTCTTAAACACATCTTAGGACTTCTTTAAGATAGAAATTGATTGGTGTTAAGTCATAGACAAAGTTACGCACTCGCACTACGGAACGTAATGCTAATGAATTTAGATCATAAAAAATACGTAAGTTAAAGGAATTTTCAATGTTAAATCATTCTCTCTCTTTCTTTACGATACCATTCCTTTTAATTTCTCCACTAAAAACCGAGAGAGGAAATTAATCCAGACTTTATTTTTTGGAGACCACAGCCAAAAGCAAGTCAACCTCATTTCGCGATACGACTCATAAACTTGACTCTTGTAGAATTGCGCAGAAATTGTTTAAGAATCGTATAGAACTCTATTTTTTCACGTTGACTTGTACAGAAAAATGTACGTTAAAAAACGTAAATTGTACTGACGAATAAATCTGATTGAAATTATTTTACGAACTTTTTTTCGATAGAATACATCAACATTTTCGCAATTAATGTAGGGGAAATTATCATTCTCGCAAGGTCACGTCTGCAGTAATATTTTTTTTCAGCTATACGACTTGATTGTGAGGTAGATATTATGTATGATTGAATTTTGAATAATTTCAGTCCATCCCTGACGGATATTCTGACAATAGAAGCGAATACGTCAATGCGCAAGTTTTTTTAAATTTATGACTACACTTCATGGAGCCTTTCTACTACAATGGGTACTAAACGGTCATAAATGTGTAACAATAATCTGCCCACCAGATTTACTCTACCTACTCACTATATAGTAAACTTGCAGCATTTTTCACACGTTCATAAAAATTAACAATAATACAAAAATCGTATGTAATCAGATTTTAGAATACAGTTCGTCGTATTTTTCACTAGGATGGTAAGAGTTCTGCAAGGCTCAAGGATATGAACAAGATTAAGTTCGTAGTTTAAAAAATGTGGAAACCGGTTAATCTGTGAACCAACTCTAAAACTTCCCGCTGTAATATGTTAAATATGTTGTAATAAATTGATACAAGGGTGTTTATAATACATTAAAGAAGGTTTTATAACAATAGTTAGAAATTTTTGATCAAAAGAAAAAAAATGTTGAATTTAAAAAAAAATTATGAATGATTTTAAAGTTATGTATATACCTATATGATAAGTTTTCGTATATCGGGAGTTATGCAACGTGAAAAAATGTTATTTTTAGTTTTTATTCTTTATATGACTTTGAAACTACTTGACTGATTGAGTCCAAAATCAGATCTAAGTTTCAATAAACCTATTCGAATGTCGTAAGCTAGATCTCAATAGGTTAATTCGCCTTAAAGATATCGTACGACAAAAAATTATTTACACACACGCACACACATACGGACGTCCATCCAAAAATAGTCAGAAAAGCTTCCCGGAAACCAAAATCACGAGATCTCATGAAAACTCGATTTTCGAAAAACGGACCGAAACCTATAACTTTCCTTTCTTTGAAAATGTTCAATAGCGAGAAGTTAAAAACATGTTTTAGAGCGGCGAATTGACTGTCTATCAGCAGAAAAGTGGTTTAACGTGGAAGAATTGAATATTTGGCTTTAAAAATAGTTACATTACAAAGTTTCGCATAGTTCAAGAGAGCTATTGTACGTTTTTGCATTTTGAAAAAAAACAAATCGAGAATATATAGTTTTTCCCGTCTATTACTGCTTATTATTTTGGATAGGTGAGATAATTTCTAGCTGCATTATTGTACTTCCCCATGCATAATTTTGATTACTGAGTAAGTTTTTATTTATTTAAAATGTATTCTGTCGCATCGTTGAAATCACTCAAGTTTTTTGCGTATTATGCCCGTATAAAAATCGGAATTACATGTTAACTTGTTAAGGAAACGTCTGCGACAGAGAACATGGTCCTTGGAACTCAAATCGTGATCGTTCAATTTCCACTTTATCTGATCCAGATTTTGCCAATCTATTTTCCTTTAAGACGTAACTGCAATGTTACGTAAGTGTCGGGGTTCGCCCTTCAACCCCGTCCGAGCGTAAAACATCTGAGGATCAGGGGTAAGATGATCGGTCGTTCATTGGAGCTGCTTGGCATTGACTCCGCCCCGTTAAATACTGGTTATAGGAAATCTCGGATGCGGCGAGCTCGATTCTGGTCAGTTATTAAATATCTGTGTGAGGTGGCGTATATAACATAAGCTGTAATTATATAAAAACAACCCACCTATAACGCGTATAGTTACAGTGTGTCCGTGTCATTATCTGTTTAGTGAATCGATTAAAGATTGTGTTGACGTTGATATGGCCACTACTGAGTTTTATTCTCAGTACAATCCTCACATTCATCAACAGGTGAGTGAAATCGACTGACTCACATTCTAAGGATCTGTATTTAAGGATTTAATTGTTTCTGGGAAACCGAATTATTCAGTTCATATCAGTTATAGATTTTAATTTATTCAAACAAATTGATGATGAACGCATAATATGTTTCAAATATTCATTTCTCATAGAGTATTTCGCACACACATAAATATCGATTATTCAAGATTCATCGAAATTAGTTAAATTTAAACCAAGGTTAATGGATAATTCTTTTTAGAAAGCTAGATGCTAATGACCTCACTTGTCGAGCGTCTGTAATGTACAATAATCTAATCTAATTTCTACAAAATTAGGAACTAAGGTTATATAGAACTTAACTGGTTCAGTGATTATGCATGAGCTTATAAGTAACTGAATTCTTTGGACGCTAAAAATATTTTTTTGACTTGTTTCTTAATATTATACTTTTAATAAATTTTTGAAAACTTGACATAATAAGAAATGTCTACTTCGAATCTGTTCCTTTTTTTTAATTATAAAATCGAAATCTAACGTTTGCTAATTAATTTTTTGTTAATCGATTTGAAATATTTTTTTTAAATGGTAATCGTTTTGTGATAAAAGGATTATTTTTTACTAATAACCAGAATATTTGCTCTGCCGTGCTAGGAAAACGCATTACCTAACATTTTTTTCAAAATCAAGTTTTTTTGTGTTAACCCTTTCAGGACCATAAGATTTTAGGAGCGAAAGTAACCATTTTTTTACAATTTAGGATGATCCAATTTCCAGTGATCATAATCAAAGAATGACGGTTCAGATGCAGTGTTCCCATATATAAAAAATGAAAAGATACGTTCAGGAAATAATAAATGTAAAATGACACCCACTAGTTTCTTAGTTATTCACTTCTTTTACATTTTTTGTTTGGGACAAATGTGTCCCCGTAGTCGTTAAAGAGTTAAATGAAGATTGTTTCTTCTACCATACTACAAAAACTTGCTTTTGAAAAAAAAATGTTGATTAAACATTTTTCGTTAACACGGCAGTATTGGAACTACTTACATTAAAATGAATATACCTACGCAGAAAACTATTTTTTAACTATAAACTATCGTTTACGGAAGAAAATTAATCTCGGAATGTTAAAACAAAAAACGATTTTTTAAAAGAATTGTAAAAATTTAACACCTACAACAAACCAAAACAAAAAAAAAAGATATTTGTATTTAAAACAATTTTGCTGAATTAACATAAATACGAACAATGGTATTAACTAACTGCAGTGTATTTTCACAAATATTAAAAAAATGTTAGAAATAACAGGTAGACCGTTCATATTCATACTCAAATCGTTTGCAAAACTAGCAGGATACCTACAAACTATTTTTTTTTTAATTACACGTTACCTTTTTTACATACTTTAAATTACAAAATCTATCTTTTCGCCCAAAATAGTGTAGGTGCAACTTTATTAGCTTAGTTTTAATTAGGTCATACCTACTTAATAAATATATTAATTGTTTTTTTTTTCTTTTATTGTACAATCAAAAAGTTTTAATGCACATTTTTACTGATCAGTATATAAATAACTTACAAATTTTAATTTGAAATACAATATACCAAGTCTTACTATATGGATAAAAGTCAACGTATCGTCAAAGTAAGAAGTGTTTTTTCCCGGAATTGTTTTTAAGTTTATTTTTGCATAATCGTAAAAAAGCACACTAAACCAATCCAGTAACGGCTTTGAGAGAAAAAAATCTCATATCCGATAATTATATAATATTAATAACTAATCTACATATATAATTTCCAATTGTGTGTCCGGATGTCCGGATGTCCAGATGTCTGTCTGTCTTTCCAGACCCTCCAGAAGGCCCCAGCAGACTTAGGAAGTTGAAATTTGGCACACTTATAGTACAAAACACGGGACAGATCCTTACGTAGCCGGATTTTCGATTTTCTCCCCGGGGGTCAACATAGGGGGTTTTTTAGAAAAAAACTTCATAGAACACAATAGGCCATGGATGGATATTTGGTTGCCTTGGTTACCAATAACAAACTCAGAAACATTCTGATAGCAAATGTCAAATAAGTTTGCAAATAGTTACAATTTTTTTAATTAAGCTAATAGTCAGTTGAAAAAGTGTAGAATAATTCTGTGCGCAATGAGTTATTAGTTTACAGATTATTTTTCGTCTTATAGTAGTAAAAAATGTGAATTAAAGGAAACATTGAAAGTGTGAATATTACAATTTAGTGCAAGCGTCATACTTCTGTATTCAAAATATGAACACCGCATTTTGCCCAGCGTGGGACTTCAACTCAGGGCGCTGCAGATTTGAATTTGACTCATACATTTAGACTTCCTAGGTCAACGGGACATAACTTAAGGGGATCTTCTAAAATATATGTAAAAGAAAAATGGCATTTTGAATATTTGAACTTCAATTCGATGGTTTGGTTCCAAATGTGGCTAACAGCAAACTGTTCAATTTTGACAATTTTGAGCTTTCTACGCAGTGTCACTAAAAGTATCGTTTTCTTTTGGTTCCAAATGTAGTTTTAAGCATTATTTGACATATGGCGCCACAATTAAAGATTCAAAAAGTATCTATCTACATAATAAAATCAGTTTTTAATTCCATAAATAATGTCTAACATCACATAGCCACATTTTTGTAGATAGCTACATATGGAATAAGACCATCGAATTGCGCCTGACGGAGACAGGCTTAACCCACTAGTTTATGTATAAACATCAGAATATTCGTAAATATGTTATTTAAAACCGCTTTTAAGATTTGCTACATTTAAAACTTTTATAACGGTATGAAAAAGACTGATAATTTAATAAAAACATGAACATTAAACACGAATAAAATCTAAACATAATAATTCTATTAGCAAAATTTAAAAAAATGTGGAAATAATATCGACTTATAATGATTTCATTTATAAAAGTGACGAGCCTTAAAAGTGAATACATCACTTCCCATTTAGTGATTTCTTGGTTTTTCTAAATTTTTCCATTTTTCTTCACAGATGCCATCGCTATCACTTTTAACAAACACGTGCAACCACTACTACCCCAGTCGGCAAGATTATTCGCCGCTATCTTCAACAGGCGGCGAATATGGCGCCGTTTCGCCGGCTACGACGGTCAGTTCGACCGGAAGCGACGGTGCATACAACAGCTATTCGTTGTACTACAATCAGTACGGTGGATACGCACCTCCCCCACCTCCTCCTCAGTCGCAAAGTTACCGAGCGGCAATCCTGCCGTGGCAGCAGACCTTCACCTTCGACACAATGAAGTACAACGGTCAACCGACGACACGACGTGGCGGTTTGAACAAGTGCAACTGTCCCAATTGTCTCAACGACACGGGAGCGCAGCAGAGAAAGGGCGCTGGTAAAAGAGTGCACATTTGCCATTACCCGGGTTGCGAGAAAAAATATGGAAAGACGTCGCATCTCTTGGCTCACATCAGATCCCATACCGGCGAGCGGCCGTACGGCTGTGCTTGGTCTTTTTGCGGCAAGCGGTTTACAAGGTCGGATGAATGTCAGCGCCATTATCGCACCCATACCGGAGACAAGCGCTATCAGTGTAAAGAATGTCCCAAGAAGTTTATCAGATCCGATCATCTCAAGAAGCACGAAAAAACCCACGCGAATCCCAAGAAGGAGAAGAAGAACAATGATACAACACCTTTGTCGACAACTTCGGATAAGCAGCAGCTGTCTTATAGTTACAGTCCTATTAATAACCAGACTAATTTGGTAACAAAAGAAGCGAACGCCTCGAGTTTAACACCATTGAATTCCGTATCTGATAACGATTCATCGACGAAATCGCCGACGACAAATGTGGTTCCTTACGATTACAATCATCTATCGTTATCAACCAATTCCATATTTGATCAGTCAAAAAAAGAAATGATTGCTTCTAGTTCAGTGCCTTTCAGTCATACCAATAATAATCAAGAGAAAAAATCTCCATCAAGCGTGCCTTCTTACGATTACAATTCTTTATCACTTTCGACCAGTCCGATAGCTGGCAATCGATTAAAAATAGACCCAATGTGCTCAACTACTTTCAGTCCAGTTAGTTCAGTATCCTACATTAAAACAAAAAAATCCTCACCGACTTTGGTTCCGTATGAATTCAATTCTGTTCCTCTTTCTAGCACTCCTACTTATGATAATCAATCTAACAGAGCACCGGTCGGTTCTAATTTAGTGCCTTTTAATCAAGTATCTAATAACAATCAACCTGATAAATCACAGTCCCCATTCAATTATAGTTCCAGTACCATATCTGATAGTCAGTCAAATTTAATTGCTAAACGGTCGCATGCGTCAAATTTGGTTCAGTTTGGTTACGGTTCTTTACCAACCGGTGATAATAATCATTTAGTGTTGAAAAGAGAAATATCTGGGTCTAATTTGATTCTGGATTCGTCCGTTGAAAACGTAAATATTTTATCTCATAATAATTTTATTGACACCAAAACAGATCTGTTAACGAGACATTTTTTTAATTTGCCCTATCTTACTTAAGACTACGATTTTTTATGGAATTCCAAAAAAGTGATCTATTTAAATTATAAGAAGTTGTGGCGGGTTTTTTAAAAATATTTATTTAAATTTATTTGGTCAAGTAATAATAAATTAGAATTATTTTTTTTTATTAAATTTTGGCAGGAAATTTTGTGACTTAGTCTTTAATATTTTGGCTAATGTAATTGTATGAATTATAAATTTTTAAATATGTGCATTGTGCAATTTTGACACATCATAAAATGCCTATATAAAAATGTGTAAATATTTAAACCTATGTACAAATTTGTAGAAAATATATTTGTTGACAATGAAAATACATAATTGAAAAATACAAAAAACATCTTTTTTTTATTTTCTCTGCATACAGCTGTTACGACACGGGGTGAATCCAGTGTACAAGCAGGATCGAAAGGTAAGTTGTTTGTTGTGGATTGTTGCACGTGCTGCCCCCTATACCGCAGACACGAACCGTCTCCGCTACTGTCCGACAGGCGGCGGGCGACGCGCGTGATACGATCGACATAATTAGGGGTGCTATTAACTGGGCGGGATTTACGGATTCATGGCTGCATGCATGCTATACATATATAAAACACTGTCGATAGAGAGGAAGAGGCACAAGTAATGAAATAAAACAAAAAAGGAAGAAAAACGCAAATTATACACCGCGATATTATGATTGCATTACAAGAGAGAATGAAGGAGGGGTAGAGGGGGATTTTGTCGACGGAAAACACAAAGGTGGCGTCTCATTTTCATCCGTCAGTATCATATGTTTGTTTGTTGCAGTATTGTCTATTTGTTGTCTTCGCGTGCCGTTTGTTATATTTTACACATGAACCATTGTTGTTTGTTGGTGCGCTATTGTTGTTGTTACTGTGCTTGTTTGTTGTGGGTCTGAGTGTTTGTGTGTGTGTTACGTCACCGAGTGAGGGCCGTCGTCGCTACAGGTGTTTGCACCCCGAGGAGACGAACAAAACGTATCCCGCGGGCAAGCTGGAGGAACGCGCGGACGCCTCGAAGGGGCGCTCGACGCCGCCTGACATTATAACCGTGAGTCACCTCTTTAACTTTAAAAACGCCCACGTTTAGTTTAGACTGGCCATCGAACTAAAGACAGGCCCGGATTACACGTGACGAAAACAATACTATTGGAATGAAGAAGTTTCCCCTTGACGAAAATACTAATAATGATAGTGTCACATCACGATGGATAAGAATATTTTGAAAACATTTCGATATCTTTAAATTCAACGGAGATATTCATTTTTTTGTAATCGAGACTGATTGACGCCTGGTCGGCCATTACGTCGCTCTGCGGCACGATGTGTCATATAGTAACTAATAAGTAAAAATATAGTAAGTCGTGAATTTAAGGTATATTTTGATATGTGAGACTTCAAAATTGACGTTACATTAATTTTTAAATCTATTCCTAATGTTGTCTGTTGTCTTCATGACTTACTATATTCTGCACTTGTGCCACGTGACGTCAACCCTACTTAGAATGGAATAGCGCGAAGGATTGTCAGACTTAACCTTCGAAGTAGCATACCTTTGTTATTTTTAAAAGTATTACAAAAAATCTTTCACCATTAATTTTGTAATCTTTGGGACTATGATTATGAGTAAACAAAAATATGGGACATTTCCTAACTAAACTTAAAAAGCTACAATATTAAAAGGAGTTTTAAGTCCAATCCTGTATTTTATTAACACGTGGTCAACTTCGTAGTCCTTATCCAACGAGGAATTTGTCAAATTTTAGGAGTGGATTCCTTTTAAACGAAACGTTAAAGGCATTCTTAAAAGGATCAGAATTACCAGTTAAGTTAACTAAGTTAACTTACAATTGACCCTTCCGAATCGGACCTATGTTATATCGTTTCTTGCTTAAAATGACCCAAGCAATACACCCCTGAAGTTTGGTAGATTTCTCCGGAGATACCATGCCATAGGTATAGGTTTAGACATTTAGACTTCATGATATTCACAGTTAGCACTTATGGGTTTTCCATATTTACCCATCGAGTTTCGAATGTCAGATAAGCACAATTTGCCAACGGCATAGGTTTCGTCTCCTCATAATTTAAAGCGGTTACACTATTACCCAAAAAATATAAGAATCTCACGCAAAAGCAAGCCTATATTTTCACTTTGCAACGCATATTTGATTTGACTTAAAAACTCAATCAAGTTTGGAGTGGAGTGGGGGTAGGGGAAGAATGTCGTGTAAATAAAAAGGTTTCACTGGTATGATAAATCGTTTTTCTTTTATTACTGGTTACCTATTAAAACTTCTTGAGAAGCGGTTAGGAATACTCTATGAGTATTATTTCAAGAAACAATGCTGTCAACTTGTCATTAAATCGAAACTAACTTGAAAATTGTGGAAAACATTTTATTTACTTGGCAAATTGTCGATAGATAAATGGTAGATTATAGACGCTTGACAACGCAGGTCAATGGCGTGTCAACTGATCTTCAATATACAAACAACCTCTCTATATTAAATAAACAAATATGATGTAAACCGGAGATTTTTATTTCAAAGAAATTTCATCGGCTGAAAAACTACATTTTCAAAAAACTTTATGGATATAGAACAATGTGATGTTTTGTTTTTCGATATGCTCCAAAATCAAATTATTCCAGTATCAAATAACATTCAAATATTTTTAAAAATAGCGTCCCATTAGCGGCATTTCGTAGCAAGTACATTATACAATGAATTAACTGAGATGTCTATATTAAATCTACCCAGATTAATGTTAAAAATAAAATGTATAAAATAGTCCATTGTGCTTCATTAAAGACCACCTAATATGTTAAACATTAATCATTACACCGGACTGACATATCCTCTTAATGTCTAAACAGCGCAGGGCTGGTCAAAATGCGATATTCTCAATCTGGTCAACCCTGCTTGTGAACGATGCCCCAGTTCCTGCGTATTCAATAATATATTTGGATTCTAGGTGTGTTTATTAGTCAACTTCTTGAACTATTTTAGAACTGCCGCGTTACAACGGAAGGTAATTTTTAGTGGTTTTGAGTTTATTTGTTGACTACGTTGGTAACCGTCGGCAGAAATTATTGTGAGAAATAATTGAAATCTACCAGCCCGAATGTTGTGAATTTTAAATCAAATCACATTGTTAAGGTTAAGAAATTAATACTTTCAGTTTTTCTTTTAGTTGCTTAAAGATGGGTGTTGGTCTCCTATAATTACACTTAGGTAAAAATCCAGGAACGGCAAAGTCTCAACAAAAGTGCATGTTTCGGGAATAAATCCCTCCAAATATACATAGCTTTTTCTTTTATTACCAATTCTTTCTTTTTAAATTGCTTCGTCATGATTTCTTTTATAGTTCTTGTAAAAATAAAGTAAAACCGCATTGAATTGTATTGAGGACTATTTAAACATGATTATTTAAATATTTTATTTTGTTGTTCAAGTTGAAATTTTGACATGCTCTCTTTTCATAGATGTACCATGGAGTAAATAAAAATTATTAATATTTATTGCATAAGGCAAAGGAAGGGGCTGCAAGACTCTATGAACTAGAAATAGCGAATTTTTTAATCCGGATTTGAGCTCAGCTTTTTAAAGCTGATCTGCGTCTATAGATATTTTCTTGGTCATACTGCGGAGTCTTGCGGAAATCTAATCAAACCAGTGTTGATCCTGATGTTTAAAATCTTAATTAGATGTTTTTATTGAAATTGGAATTTTGTCCTGCTGTCTTGGTGTCACACTAAACTTTAGTGATGCAATGTATAGACCGATTTGGTGTAAGTATCGGCCTGGGTTCGATTCCCGATCGATACAAATAATTTTTGTAGATACTTTTTTAGTCTTCTAATTAATTTTGGTATTGAAAATGTTCTTATAGAAGCAATAGCTCGAGTACTATATTATCCGACGGTCAAGTAATCGAATTTTATGTAAGTGTTTTTAACGTTATTTTTTATGATTTCCTTTTGTAAGTTATGAACATACAAAAATCTACAATACTAATACTTAAAATTAACTTTTGATGATAAAAAAGATTGTATTAAATTTGGACACATCGAAATATTTATTTTATTTTAATAATACAACGTTACATGATTTCATCGATCTCTGATACGTCTTTAATAATTATGTAACTATTGAAATAAAACTATGAAATTCTACCCTATTTTTAACTTTCGCTTTAGGATAATTCAAATAGACATTAAAATTGCATAGTGTTTAGAAATAGACAAGACACATTAAATTTATGGAAATTCGCCTGAACGAACTAAACCTAAGGACATACACAACGATACCTATTACGGGGGCGAAGCCTTCTCACATCCTTGAATCTATGGAGCGTGCGCAATGCGTTTATTTATTTTTGGTAACACGGTCACTTCCGGTTTGCCGCATACCCATAATTTATGTGACGAAAATTAATTAATTCTTATACGCTATTCAATTTTGCATTAAAAATATCACTAATAGGTGGAAGTAATTGAAAACGTATCAAATGAAGGCAATTTTTGTAATATTTTTTTTATTTCAGGTAATAAATAATATCGAATATAAAATATATGGAAAGTTTAATTTTTAAATTCTAATTTTGGTAAAAAAAAATTCACAAATAACCCGACACGTTTACCACAAAAGTGTTTATTATTGATCTCCAGTATAAAAACGTGTTAACACTTTTGATACTATTGGATTTTTAATATGCATCATTCATTATTATTTTCGTTCAAATAACCCTTTAATAATTAACATGAAATTGTATAATTATATTTTTTAAAACGAGATAAAAAGCAGACGAGCAGACTTTTTGCAAAACATGCTTTTTGCATTTCAGAGGCCACAAGAAGTGAAAATATTATGAAATTGCACTCGCCGAACGAGAAAATGTCATTTCAGGCGCTATATTATTTTTTTTAAATCAGTATGACCATCATAATAAAAAATAATTAGATTCTGAAATATCATTAAAATACATTATGACGCTGTTTCAGTATTACGCGGTATCTAAAAAAAAAGTTTAGCTACTATAACGTAAATTATGGATCAGCTTATATAAAATGATTGAAATGTTGATAGAAGTTCAAAGGCAAGACGAAGTGTAATTGATGCAATATTTTGCTATCGACAACTGTTTGCTGAACGAAACAGAAAATCAGAAGCGTAGCGTGCCTTGGCAGGGCCCCGTATAAAAATTTTTTTGGGGGCCCTTCCCCCGTTGAAGTAAATGACTTAAACGGGGAAATCCCGTAGCCCGCGATAACCGATGTAGGGTGTTGCCAACTTTTGAACGCACGCTTTACGCGGGAAAAAAAGAAATTGCTTTTTTTGACTTTTGTCATTTCTGAAATAAAAAAAAAAATTGGGAAATTTTTATTAATTTTTGCTTACGCACGTAGGGGGCCCCCGTGGCCCGGGGGCCCCGTATAATTGATACGGCATATACGGCGGTAGCTACGCCCCTGCAGAAAATGCAAACGACATTAGATGACTTCTTCAAAAAAAGCAAAATATGTTAAATGAACCTTCTTCATCGCAAACATAACTTCTTACTCGAACTTTTATTTGATTTTCATAAATGTTTTATGAGCAAAAATCAATATGAATGAAATTTCTCATTTTTTCTCAAAGGTACGAAGAGTTTCAAAAGTCTTGTTTCGACATTGAATAGAGGCGTGTAAGTGCGCTGTTCTGAACCAAAGTCAACTACACATACAAAACGCCAAACGTTAAATTCGTGGAAACGATTAAAAACACCATCTGAACAAATTATTTTGAGGTCGCTGACTCGTTCGATATTATACACACGAAAATTTGCACATTCGCATGTTTATCTAGAGTTTTGTCGTGCTGACAAGTCGAGAAGGTCTAGCCAGCCATTCTGATCACAGAAATAGAGTAAGGGGAAATTTTTATGATTTGTTCGGAAAGGAATAAGGTAGAATTTTCTAAAACGCAACGATATAATGTAATTAATAATTCTGTGCCAACAGTAGAATTCGCTCAAAATATCTGATTTGATAATAAAACTAATTTTTACCTTAGGTTCATGTCTAGCGTTATTTAAAGTAATTAGTGGAACCACAGTTAGAATTAATATGCTTTGATATGATTAAAGTTGATTGTTTGAATATGCAGTCACTGTAGAATAAATGATAATTTAACCGCCACGATAGTAGAAGATTCGGGTTTGAATACATTGCTTTGATAATAAGTGTTTCAAATATTGCATTGTAACTGCAACAATAGGTGTTTATTATAGTAAACTATTAGCTATTTATTTATTTTTTATTTAATTTTTTATTATACTGTTTTTAGGGTCCCTCAATAAAAAGCATCTCCCGTAATTTTTTTTTAAATTTTAATTGTTTGGCAATACTTTCTGCAATCCAACAATAGCATATTTATTGTTGTCAAATTGTTTATCCCAGAGAAACAAATGATCGATCTACGTAGAAAAAAATCGCATTTAAAAGTAAATTTTGATCAAAATTCCTACAAAAACGTTGTTTCGAAATGGAAACTGTACAGAAAAGATGTTAAACACAATATGTATCTAAAGTCGTTGTCAAACTAGGTTTTTTAACAATGCGTTCTGCAATCCAACGTTAGATACTGACCAATTTGACTCACAAAAATTTTGATTATCGAGGTAAAACGTAGTCTCACTCTTTTCGTTCGTACCGTCAATTAATTGTTTGTGATATCTATTTTACTTCAATCACGATTGTCTAAGGTCTTCTGAAAATTCTCTTTAAATATTTCATATTAAAAATTGTTCTCCATATCAATTTTTCTCGTAAACTTTTAAATTCATTTGACAACTTTTATTTATACCCGCTATACACGAACTACTTTAAGCAGTCGAAACCGATTTTCTATTGAGCTATTGCAAATCTCCACAGAAATATTTCACTGACTGCTCGCGTCATTTTTCAACTCAACAGCTTGTATACTATGACTGGTGCGTTAGGGTCAATTAAGTTTTCACACTTTGTAGCTTGTTTTTTCCAAATTAGGTGTAAGCTGGGCGACAGAACAGCGCGGCACATAGTCTGTAATGTAGCCGAAACATGTCAATAGCCTCGTGAAAAGTTTATATTGTTTTATCAACATCTAATGACTGGCCAATTAAACAAACTAAGTACGGTGAACACTTCACGAAAAGGCGGCAGCACTGCAGCTCTTACCGGTTGTTCTCAAACATTTTTTAATTTTAGTACCAAGTTCCACATATCAGTCAATCTCTTTTGATACGTGAATAAAATTTGAACGAGTTTTCTATATTTGACCATAATGTGCAGTCGTTAAAAACATTATTATAACATGTTACCCATAGATATAAAAGCAATACAAAGTATTACAATTTTCGAAAATAAAGTAAAGAAATTGCTGATAGACAGTTGTCCATACGATTGCCGCGTGCAATTCTAGGACAAAACTGTATTTTTATTTAATATTTTTTATGTCTGGCGCTATTATACCTCTTGATTTCTAATAAAGTAATCACAACAGAGTTGAAATTTTGTTTAGTTTTGGATATTAGCTTTTTGGAACGAAGTTCCTTATCGCGGGTTAGCGAGGGGACCTAGTCGAGAAAAAATGTAACATGTCACGAAAAACCGTAAGACAAAAATGTCACGAAAAACCGTAAGACGTATAATGTATACTGGTATACGATGATATCCGGGTGTTTATAGATTATACCGGATGTTTTTAGATTATACCGGGTGTTTTTAGATTATACCGGGTGTTTTTAGATTATACCGGGTGTTTTTAGATTATATCGGGTGTTTTTAGATTATACTGGGTGTTTTTAGATTATACCGGGTGTTTTTAGATTATATAAAACGCGTTACGAAAAACGTCTTATACGAAAGGGACTTCGTTCTAAACGCGTGTCCCGCGACACGTTGCAAGTTTTTTTTTAATTCGTTTTTTCCTCGCTTTTATAACCTTGTTGTCAAAAAGGCGTTATTTATAATTAAACAAAGAGTCTGTATTTTACACTACAGAAGTAAAACTGGTATAATTATAAAAAAAAAGTTAAAACGGCATCGACTGCCGGGATCGAACCTTGCGGCCACCTTAGCTTGATGTTCTACAGCCGGTTTCAAGTACATTGCGACACGTTCGTTACATTTTCAGTTTCAAGAATGATTTTTACTCTACCGTGCCAAAAAAAGTTTTACTTCAAAAAAAAACAAACAATTCGGCGGTTTTATTTTTTGTCCAGGTATACGTTGAAGAACAAATTATAAGGTGATGACAAATTGACAACTGCTGTCGCATTTGTAAAATGACAGTACAACAGAGTATAGGATTGTCTGATATTTCGTGTACGTAATTCGCTAGTTAATGTGTTTTTTTTTCAACAATGTTTGTCGCGTTACGTTGGCGCGCTGATGCCGCTGTAGATACGGTTTTTTCTCAGTGTCATTAGTAAAATTATCAATAATGCGATCATACATTTACCAAAACTGTCACCAGATAAATTCACATCGCGTAGTTGATGTGCAATTATTATAAAAACAACAGACAGTCGATACAGTTGAAGAGAACTGCGAATTTATTTTTATAATTATAACGGGAGATCTATTTCTAATTTTGTTTTCTCGGGTGTTTTTCAAATTAACAGAACGCGTTTTTTATCTGTCTGTATGCATCGGCAACGAATGGATCCATAAATGACCGTTTAACTGAAAGAATCTTTAAGCAAAATAGACAAAATCGCGGGCTAAAGCTATAATTCCCTGAGCACCACAGAAATCTCTAAAACAAATCTTGTCAAATAAAAGGTCAGTCAATTACTCATACGCTACTGGCACCGGTATAGACAATGACTTTAGCTGCATCGACACGCAGCTGGATATTGCATAAGAAATACTTCAGGCTAGCATTCAAATATTCAAATATGTTTATTGGAGTGTCACAATGTGACAGGAGCGTTTTGAATAACTTAACACGTATTGGTAGAAATCGGCTGAATAGAACGCAGTTTAAGAAAACTTTGAGCGACAAAATGTGAGATTTTCCTGATTTCAATCCACGCGCTTCGGTTAAAATTTTTTCATGAGTTTTTTCAATCACGTGAGACACGTCAAAAAGTTCATTACTCTAACTGGCCATAAATAATCTCAGCAGTTGGCAGTCATCGCAAAAACAAGCAACTAAAAAAAAACGGATTTCGCTATAATGAATAATTATAGTTTTCCTTGTTTTGTCTATTTTTACAAAAAAAAACATTGCATTGCTGTGAAAAAATAAAGCCCTCGTAACAGGCTCACGGAGATGTAGATCTGCCCCCGGGGGCACAGCGCGCTCTTGACAGGCCGATACACATTCTGCGGTGAACTGTAATTATTTTGTCCGCATGTAGTACACTGTACATAATTTACAAGTAACGGGTATGCATATTTCCGATGTCCACAACTGCAACTTTACCATAGCTACATCTACGGTGGTGGACAACAAAAATAAACTATCAATATCCCTGGTAATATGTTCATTCTAGATTTTTTAGCGACAAAATTAAAAAAAAAATTGTTTCCCGTGTAATGTTTCATTTTTGCTAGAGATGGGAAAAAAGGTCTTTTTAGTGATCTGCATCTTTGCATCTGGATCCCGTATCTGAGCCGGCTCACTGAACCGGTTCAAAAAAGCCGAGTTCTGAATATGTTACTGCAGTCTGCCACTGAGTTATACCTAGTTCAGTCAATCATATCACGACCTGTATAGAATCAAGAATGCATAGCCAAACATGTGATGCATGAGTCATTTGAGCTAACAGATGCATCAAAGTAAGAACTGATACGTAAGTGTAAAATGTGCTTCTGTGTGTTAAGTGTTTCACTGAGTCATGCGGATCCGTTGACCCGTCGGCTCAAAAAAAAGTGAGTCGGCTCTCACGGATCTTCTGTCGGAGTCGGTTCAGATCTGAGTTACCCAAGTCTAGTTTCTTTGGTACAGTATCGTACGAAAATGCATATACGAGTAACAGGTTAAACGGTTCAAGCAAAAGGGAATCAACAAGAACCGAGAATCCATTATCGTACCGAAAACTGAATGTTCGTCAGTCTTTGGTGTCGATCACACTCATTCGATATATCACTTCCGGGTCGCGCCGTCCGCCGCACAACTAATTTGAATAACAATTTACTAATTCATGTGGACGCCTTTCAACTCTGAATATTGAATGAAATATCCACATGCACAAGATCCGCATAAAATTCATTTTTTATTTATATTTGTTCCCTTATGCATATTTATAATATTATTTATGGGATTCAAGTTATGCATACACTATTTTAATTTTTAATATAGTTGCATGAGATTAGCATACGAATTAGAATTTATTCATTAAGATCTGTAGATTGATCTTTCGCTTTCAAGAATAAGAATTTTGAGATTCAAACACAACACTGGACTTAAACGAGAAAAAAATAGCCGACGATTGAAGTGTAATTCTCACTCAAAGTTTGACGGAACCATTTAAAGTTTAGGTAGTTAAGATTGAAAAATATCTCTTAAATAAAATTGAGTATTACATGATGATTTTTTTTGCGAAGGAAGATTTACCGAACTAGGCCCATTGAATTCCAGTGATGTGTTCTAAAATTAAATTTCATAAAAGCTATATTTGTCAAATTGAAAGTTGAATCAATGAAATTAAAATAAATATGAAAGAATTTATCTAGAATAAAGTTTTTGATCCCAGTTTCAAGTTTAATAAAGACAGCAGGGTACTAGTGTTCTAGTAAATACAAATAATTAAAATACAATAAACGCTATTTTTTAGAAATCAACCATTCAATTTAATAACGGGATCTGCACTTCATCTATTGGGATCCAACTTTGCCGGTACGACGTTTGGTAAAAAAAAACATTACAATTAAAACCCCATCTTCCTGACTTAATTCGGCCTAAAATCAATTCATATTCTTTAATTTATTATCAGTTTCATGGCGCCATATTGATTACGTCACAAGGAAAATCCTTGCATAGATCCGTTCTCAATATAGAAGTGTTTCATTTCAACCTTTGGACTTGCAGGAAAATATCGTGAGCTAGAAGATCTATTGTCTTCATTCAATTATAAAAATAATTTGATTTAATACTGGATCACTCTTGTCATACCGCTTTGCTGTAAATACTATAACGAACTAATGTTGTTCACTAATCATCACTAGATTATTAAAGTCCCCTGTCGGTGTTTTTTTGGGCTAATCTCAGAAAAGTAGTCACATTTTTTGCAAAATTAAGAATCTTTAAATTGAGGTTTAACATCAGAGTGACCTGAGCAAACAAATATAACTATAAATTCACTCAAAACAATGCCAAAATTCATTCATTAAAAATTCGAAATTCATTCAAGAATAGCCAAAATCTACCCCAAACATTGTCAATATTCACCCATGATAATGTAAAAATCTATAAACTATATTTTACCCTCCGATAAGTGCTCATTGTTAATGAAAAAGTATTAATAGTATGATAGTTGATAATAATTCATTTTTTGAACCCTAGATACTTAAGTCCCGACGTAGACCCGTCCCTGGTATCAGTTGTGTTATAGAGTTAGAGCAATCAAAACTCGCTACTTCCGTGGCAACACTGGTCAACCGACCACATCAGCTGCAAACCTAACCTATCATTTAATTGAGATTATACTAATAGTGCATCTACACTACAGTTGCAAATGCTACTGACACTATCTAAACACTGCAGTGACACTAAAACTCCTCAACATTGCATTGATTTAATTAGAGCCTTGCCTATTAAAATAGTTCTAATGCTACTAGCGTTTTGTCGTAAGTACCCCTATAAAACAATTGCTTTTCATTGTAAAATGACCGTGACGAGAATCGGGCGCTAAAGTAACTTTACCACCTGCCGGGAGCTAAAGTAAATTTCAATAATAATTTTTCAAATTATTATTTTTAATAGTTAATAAAAATAATCAATGATTTTAATATTTAATACTAGTCAGACCTGTCTAAACCCATTCAGTCACGACCGAACCGGTCGATGTGCTGGCTTAGACGGTACTCAGGAGCTACTGAACTGATTTGAAAAAATAATGCACTATTTAAAAGCCTAATTCTTTCCAAATAACACACGCTATATATTTTTACGAACGAAAATTTAATTGCCTTGCGCTAGTTAAACTGTAAGATACGCAATTGATGTATTCCCTTGTTTCATTGCCAAAACTAAAATCTATCCGGGTGAAGCCGGACACGAAAGCTAGTTAAAAACGCATTTAAACGGTACATGAAAACTTTCTCGAACTGATGTAGGTAACCGATTTAAATCAACGCACCTGATACGGCAGTTCTGATAATAACTGTCGGTTTGGGTATCGCTGATTGCGCAGATGTTGTTGCTTTACGTTTCCCGTTATGCAACGTATCTATCAAAATGCACTTTGATGCACTGCAGCGGCGCCGCCTTTCACGATTCTCATTTAAAACATGTAAGTCAATAATTTTGAGAATTTTTTATATAACATACCGGATTAAAGTGAATGAATTCTAAGGACACAGTTGGAAAAATAACCAAATAATTGATAGTTCTAATTTACAACGCAAGCTCAAAGTGTTCTTCTGAATCCATCGAAAATTTACAAGTGCGTTTGATTTCAACTAAAGTATAGATTAATGTTAAATTTCTCATTTTAATTTACATTAAATTCAATTTCATATAGTAAAAAAGTTGGAAATGTTATTTTTTACAAAAAATATTACAGAAATAATATTACAGTAAAGGAAGATTTGGTTGAGGATCAATAAATAAATAAGCTTTACCAAAGTTTCACTATGGCCAACGTTTCGAAAAATTTATTTATTTTTCGAAACGTTGGCCATAGCGAAACTTTGGTAAAGCTTATTTATTTATTGATCCTCAACCAAATCTTCCATTACTGTGACATACTATTGGATCAACACCACCATATACGAAGAAACAATATTATTTTTTAAAGTGAAACTTCTTTAAGCGACGTATCTATTTGATATTTTCTGTGACGTTAAAGGACAACCTTATTAACGTAAAATTAAAAGGAAAATCATTCAATAGCCGGAAAATATAAGAGAAGCGTTGGTAACGCAAATTCGATAACGTATCAGTGAAACAAGTTCCTAACTCTAAAGAACTGTAAAGAAGTTTCACTTCCCCCATGAGGCTCACACGTTTTTGTTCCATCTAACAACTTTAAAACCATTACTATAACTTTCGGTAGATTTCAGGGTTAATCTGCTATTTTCTTTAATTTGAACCCAATGTTCGATTTTCGTATATTTTCTTTAATATCTTTTAAACTAGGTATGCATTTTAAAATTATAAAAAAAAATATTTGTATTTCTCATAACGAGTCCTTTGATTTAATACGTTACATGATTCACTTAAAATTTTTTTTAATTATTCTAATTTGTTCCCCAAAATTAATCCCTAAAATTAGAATTATTTTATTTACGCTATACGACCATACCAAATTTAAACTTTTTTTGTCCTGTAATTTCACAGAAAATAAACTGTGACAGCCTATAAGGGTTTCGTTTTTTCATTGGATGTACAGAGCCCTAAAAAAACGTGCCGTACCTAGTTGGTTTACTGCCTCGATTGATGACATAACCCAGCTTCGTTCGTAGTTGACACAGTATTAAAACTGATAATATATTAATATTCACGAATATGAAGCACTGCCGCAGATCAAACAGCAAGGCACTGTTTCCAGCTAAATGCACGCAGAGCCTATCATCTACGTGCTGTCAGTCGGTTAAGTAGATAATGACTGTACACCGGTATTGATTGGAAATCCAGAATTGCAGTTCGATAATTATATTATTCAATCATTGGTTACGCAGTCGTGTTTTGTATGTATATAAATGAAATCAATTGATACACCACGTTCAGAAAAAAATATTTAAAGATAACCTCAGTTAAAACTATAAAAGATTATCGAACATAAGCTCTACTTACCTAACTTTCTGTTACAACAGCTATTTCCAACTCAAAACGAGAGAGAGAGAGAGAGAGAGAGAGAAATTATCGATTATGCACACTCGACAGTTTATGTTATAGCGTCGAACACTCAAAACCACAAACCAAATCACATAATGAAACTTAAATACTTATAGTTATAGACGCGCTACAACTAAGACCACTGGTGTCTAAATTAAAGTTAATCACATGCAATTTAACACTATTAATACATTTTACAAGGTTTTAACAAAAATTGTACATTCAAGAGACGCGAGACCGGTTCTCTTGAACATGGAAAAACTGACAGCAATACACTCTTGCAGGTACAAGATATGAACACACGAAGGAGTATGGTATACACTCTATATAGAATTAGTCTAGGAGATGCACTGAAGTTCTTTATTTAATATATAGTTTATTATACCGCACGGTACACTAAAAGTTACTATCAGACTTGAAGGTTTTAGAACAGACATGATAGAACCTATCATTTGATTATTTTGACCTAATGGAAAGTCAAATTACTTTTCTTATGTAACAATGCCAATTATTACACGTAGAATTGTATTCTTTCTCTCTTTTTGTTCTATGTTTCAAATAATTTTGCGTAACAAACTGATATGCATTTTTTTCTTGATGTAGTCACTTCTGTCTTTATTTAAAACTAGATTTTGCTCGCGGCTTATTATCCCAAAATCCCAATCAGTTCCTTTAGGAAGAAAAATATTATATATACACACTCGCGATCAAAAGCTTATATTTCGACACAGAAAAGTATGTAATATTAATGTTATTGCAATTTTATGTATATTCAAAATTTTACTGAAAGCTGTTTAAGCCTGAAAGAATTATACGAACGAACAAACGGTAAACGTTTCGATTTTATTTATAAGGATGATATTTCCCGAAAGTAATTTTAAATGATATTTAACAAACTGACGAAATCGAGAAAGAGTTGTATCAATGTCAGATTGTTATGTAATATCAATGAAATTATATACCTAAAAATAAAAAGGGTAAAAATACAATACCGTGTATAAATTACCTCTAATTGTATATCTATATATTCTATAATATATAAAATACATGCCATGTTCTAGATGTTTTTTTCCTAATTCCCGGTGGTCTAAAATGCTGAAATTTAGTATACAGTTTCCTGAGAACTTGTCAATATATTCGTAGCCGAATTTGAGGTTCTCTTTTAGGATATCCCTACAAGGATTTGAAATACCCTTGTAATCTAGGATACTCTTTTTAAACTGTAATTTGTATTGACGTGTTACAAACGTTTGTCACTGTAACTAATAAATATATCTATCTATCTATCAGTATAAGAATTTGGAATTCCCTTTTGTCTAGATTCTAGACAGAAGGGAAGAAAATTTTATTTGGATATTTCAAGTCTTGATATGGATGTTCTAGACTCTAGAATATCCATATCAAGACTTGAAATTATTTTCTGGTCTAGGATATCCAAATACAAATTTGGGATTCCCTTTTCAATCATTCGAATTAGGTCACTGAACTTGGGTCGTCACGATTTATATCTATTTCAGCCATTTCAATGCAATGCTTGTCTACAAAAGTCAACTAAAAAAAACCAACTCATTTCTGTCGTAGAACATGCAAGACAGGTACCTGTGATTTTACCAGCATTACGCTCTGCTATGATATATCTAAATTCTAAAGTAAGACATGGATATCTCCGGGGGCATGGCAGGTATAATTATTGCATGCATATAAACACAAGGACGCAAGTAAATTATTCACTTCACTGCTCGTTAATTTTTGCTGTCATTGCATATTGCAATATCATTCGATTTATTTGTTACGTGGTAACATTTTATCGAACGGGGGCACTATGCATCGATCCAAAATACTCCATGCACAAACTCTGCAAACGTGAAATAACTGACAATCAAAGCTGGAGAATATCTTGTACCTACGTAACACTTTTATGTAGATGCTGTCATGAAAAGTATCTTTTATTTTTCGGGTATTGACTGTTTGTTATATGCCGTTGATTAATCCTTATTGGCAATGATGCAACCCAATGAAATAAAAATAATCTTCATTTCTATGATATAGTTAAGGCCCCAGTACACAGTGGTCTATAGTGGGCCATTGTAGACCATCGCCATTGTGTACAGGGGGTAATGATCTGTAGTGGCGGACAATTGTGAATCGTGGTGCGCAATCCATTTGTTGTCGGTTTTTTTGACACACTTCAAAGGAATCGTGGTGTAGCGTGGCCTGTGGTGTTCACACAGTGGCCCATTGTCCGGGACAGGTACCTACTTTTTTGTTGCGTGCTATACTATTTAAATTTTTAATCGCCCAAAATGTCAGTATCCTGGGGCAATGAAGAGACTTAGGTTTATAATACTATAATACTTGTAAACACTATATAAATAAATAGCCGCGGCCGTAATTACTTCCACGTCCATCGCAAGTGTTTCGCCAGGCAGAAATGAGCCATGGGCCATTGTGTGAACATCAAGTGATAGTGGCCTACAGTTGCACATTGTAAAGCATGGCCCACTACAGACCACTGTGTACTGGGGCCTTTAGACAGTCGATCGCGAGTTGGGACAATCGCTAGCAAACTAAAGTGTTGTAATATTTATTTCAAACATGTGTCTATACAGGGTGAAAAATTTTGAAGGAGGGAACTTGTAACCTAAATGACTACAGAGTTTAGCATACCAAAAATTGAATCATGTGTTTCAAACAAAGGCATAAAACTTACAGACGCAAATGGGCATGAGAGAAAAATGTTAGGGAAAGAAATTTGAAATTGTAAAGTAGTTTGTTAAAACTCAAGAAAAGAAAAGTAGATTTAAGTCTCAATCAAGTTGACCACTGCTGCTATAACAGACAAAAAATTATCATTATTAAGTAAAGTTATTATTGTGCAGCTTCAGGCTGAATAGAACAACTAAACAATTTTAAAAACAGCTTTGTGACTTCGCGTTTCTGTAATGTCAAAAAGAAAACTCGATGACATTTATGCAAATTAAAATAAATTGGTATTCCCTTTCGTATTCAACCTCGCATTAACTTGAAAAATGAGGGAAAGAAATGTGAGCCGTTAACCCTTAAGTTGACGTGAACATCACTGAGTTGTCGATGCAATTTAAAGAAACCGAATTTTTACTGTTTGGCGAATTTTGGTGAAACTTTATTTGAAATGTTTCTTATAATTCCCGAAATGCTATAGGTTATGCTTTATTGCACTAACTTATCGCAAAGTTAATTAATTTGAAATCTTTTTGGCGTACTTCTGTACATATATAAAACCGTAACGTGGTGTAGTATATTCACAGTATACTTTTCTCACTACCACTGCAATCAAGGCCGACCGGTATCCCCTCTTTGTGTTATCGGGGAGTTCAGCTCCGACGCGCGCATTGTAGCTGCTTTCACGGCATTAACACAGTCAAACTTATCCGCGGCAGGTATGATTGGCGTTACTTCCGTGATTCTCCTGTACATAAAAAAAATATGAAAACAAAAAGAAAATGGAGAAAAAAACACAAAACAGAATATGATTGTAAACAGTGAAACAGCCACTGCAGTTGGAAGTTATTCGACATTCGGCTTCTGATTTCGCATGACGTACAGTGTTCAAGCTTCTAATATGTGGCACGATTTCAGACTATATCTCATGATGCTATCTTAACAGGAGACTGTTATTGCCGGGAAAATACAAAAAAAAGTTCTCGTTAGTGAAATAGGCAATCTACAGATCCGGGCGAAGTCAGATCTGGCTGCTAGGTTTAAAAAACTAAAATCTGACTAGGTAACAGAAGAAACAAGCGTGGTATTTCCCACTATTTATAATAAATTAAAACACGAGAGCACATTTATTTTTTGGTGTTGTGAAGAAAATCTGGGAGCAAGCGAGTTGCATTGCATTGCGACAAAACACAACACAGAAATGTACCCGCGGTTCATTTGATTACACGTAAAAGATGTCTGACTCATGCATCACAACACAACCATTGCTTCGTTTCTTGTGTTGTTCATAAGTTGATGTCCATGTTCTTACGATTACAGCGAAAAATGAATGATTCACGCGTCCGTTGCAGGGTTAAGAAAGACAGCCTAAAGCACGTGTGTTTTTATAAAACAATTTGAAGTGAACTAGATTACAATATATGAGGTAAATTACGTATGTATTATGCCATATGCAAGCTGATGTTAATGAGATAAAAAAAACAGGTCTGACCCACAGCTATGCGCTATTTACATCGAAAACATAAAAATACAATTTCTTCTTTTAGGGCGAATGGTTTTACTCAGAATGTATGAATTATTATTGCATTTGAGGTTAGAAGAAACAAAACAATAAAATGTTCATTTTTTTGCGTAATGTTCTTGTGTTTTTTTAGTTTTATTTATGGTCGTTGTTTTCTGCTATTTCGACGGCAAAATTTATGAAATCAATTCCATATCTAGTAAGCCCTAATTGTGTGTTCCACGATTTTTTGTTGTAAGATTAATTTTAAGGTTATTTGTCTCTTAGGAAAAACTCGACTGCAAATATGTTTTCCTCTGGAGAAAAAATTATAATAAAAATGATTTGTTGGGAAAAAGGACTTTTTTAGTAAACATTTATTTGTTATTTATAGCGACGTTTTGTCCCTTTCTTGGGACTTTTTCAAGCTTTATAACTATTAAATGTTTTGGTCAAGCAGATATAAAAGTTAACATACATATGTAAACTTAAATTTTAGTTAAACAATTGTTCATTAAAAAGTTTGCTATAAATAACAAATAAGTGTTTACTAAAAAAGTTCTTTTTCCCGACAAATCATTTTTATATTAATTACCAAGGACAAAAAAGAAAAAAAGTCAAAAAATTATAATGACGAATAAACAGACCCTAAACGATTTTTCCAGGACAAGGATTGTCTCAATTCTGGGTCTAATAATGATTATATTTTTAATTTTTATTATTTTTAATAAAAAATGAAAATTTAGGAAAAGATCTTTTTTTAATCAGTTTCTACTGTATTTATTATTAATCCAGAATAAAAGTTTTCTATAGGTATAGAGAAGACAAGTTGCGGTTAATCTCAAGGACTACTGAACCGATTTGAAAAAATCTTTCACTGTTTAGAAGCTTACTTCTTCTTGAGTGACAAGATATCTACTTTTACACTAAGGCAAAAGGGGCGCTGGCGATACCTTGGCCATTAAAACTAATATAAAGTCAAATTTTGATCGCGTTTTTATGTCTATTAAATCGTGGCAACGTTGCTTTGAAGATTTTGCTATTATTGTTTTGATGTCGTTTTAATACACCTGTGCCACATAGAGCAATTTCAATATAATATGGTTATAATGAAGTTCGGATGATCTCGCCTCTCTCCGGGGAAACAAGCTATCAAATACTTGGACAGCTGTCGCAATTATATTGTCTTCAGTCAGATCAAACATGTCTCGGACTTGCGTTTCAGAATTACGTCTTGTTGCCGCTGTTCACTAGTTGATTTGTGTTCGAGATCAATCGTAACTGCAAGGTCAAGTTATCCGAAATCTGAAAAGGCTATAGTAATTCCCCAGTTCGTACACTGTTATTAATTGAAATTTAAATATTTAAATAATAACTGGAACCCAACAAAATGACAAAATGATTCGAGTGACGTAATATGTTATGACACAATTCAAAGGAACGAACGTTAAACGCATTATTATTACCTATGGCAGTATTTTTCAACCTGTGGGTCGCGATCCCCAGGGGGGGTCGCGGGTAAAAGAAAAAGGTAATTGTTTGTAGGTTCTCCACTACAATAGAGAAACCCTCGCGGCCAAGTTACTACTTGCAGAGCTCTCGCGACTTCCTTGCGAAGTACACTTGGCTTTTTGATCAATATAGGTCGAACAGTAAGAAAAATAAATACAAACTGATATATAGTTGTAATTTTAATTTTATGGACACATTTAAAACTTGAAAAGGACCACAAAAGTGGTTGAAACGTTGTAATTTATTTCAATAAAAACTTTGAACAGTATAGCAAGTAAGTTCATTTCGTTATAATTTTATTATGGCTCTAGGTCTACGGGGTCGCCACAATTTTTTAAAATGTAAAGGGGTCGCGTGTTCAAGAAAGTTGAAAACACTGATCTATGGTAATACAATATTATGTTTGTATGCTTGTAGCGGGTAATCTTAGAAACTACTAACTCAATTTAAAAAATTCTTTCCCTTTCTTCCCGACTATCATATGCTTTGTTTTGTTGTTCTAAGGTCTACATGCATGTAAAGCAGCTATTTTATAGACGGGAATGCAAAAAAATACATTTTTTTGCACGACTCCCTATAAAATCGCTGCTTTTCATGCCTGTATAGCGGTAGTAAAATGACCAATTTAACGCCAATGCTGTAAACTGTAAATCCAACCAATCGTACAATAATTTTCAAAAGTGACCTGTCAGTTATCATTTAACACTGTAGGAGAAACAGAGATAGTAGTTTTTCTAACAAACTAAATAGCTACGTATACAACTGTAAAAAATATTAAAAATATGCTTATGAAATGAAAATCAGCTATTTTATAGAAGGTACGTGGAAAATACGCAGTAAGTGTCTCGAACGTAATGCTATTATGACTCGTGTGACTGTTAAAATTCGTGGATGCTCGTTTTTCCATAATATACAACTGCATTCAGGTCCTAGAATCATATTGTTGCTCTTGATTATTTGGCTACTAAACCAAAACTACTCGCGAGAAGCCGGACCGGTAAGCAAGATAAGTCCATAATTGTCATTCGTCTGTGATTTTGAAGAAGAAAAGAAAGGCAAGCAAAATCAGAACGTTTCACAGTTGACTACGAAGGTTTATGAAACTCCACATTGGCGTTTTTTTTTCAAAACTTAATAATCCGTTGATTTAAAGTAACTAACGAGCAACCTTTTGCTTATTAGCGCGTTTATTTTGTATAATAATAGAACACGCATCAATAGGTCGCATGTGTTAATAGAAGCAATCAGTAAGTCAGTTATCGACGGCCAACGAGCGGACGGCGCAGTTCTTAATTTGCGTCTGGCTCAAACACTCTTTAATTACAGAACATACACACATAATATTTTCTCTCACATCTATGCACTGACTTTTAGCCAGTGGCGTGGCTACAGGCCTGCTAACTGACATTTTGTATGTCTTGATAAAAAATGCGAAATCAGATTTTTAGAAAACTTCCTCCATTTTTGTCCCCAGGAAAGAAAACCGAAAATCCGACTCCGTTGGATTCTGTCCTAGGTCCTAGCTTGCTTTGTCAACAGGACCATTCATATTATGGTATAGAGATGGGAAAAACGGGTTTTTTTAGTGATCTGCATCTTTGCATCTGGATCCCGTATGTGAGCCGGCTCGCTGAACCGGTTCAAAAAGAGCCGAGTACTGGATATGTTACTGCAGTCTGCCACTGAGTTACCTAGTTCAGTCAATCATATCACGACCTGTATAGAATCAAGAATGCATAGCCAAACATGTGATGCATGAGTTATTTGAGCTGACAGATGCATCAAAGCAAGAACTGATACGTAAGTGTAAAACGTGCTTCTGTGTGTTAAGTGTTTCACTGAGTTATGCGGATCCGTTGATCCGTCGGCTCAAAAAAAAGTGAGTCGGCTCTCAGGGATCTTCTGTCGGAGTCGGCTCTTTGAACCGGTTCAGATCTGAGTTACCCAACTCTATATTATGGACGTTACCATGTTTTTTCGAAAACTTCCTTAGTTTCTGTCCCCGTGGAGAAAATCTAAAATATACGGCTACGTTAGGTTCTCCCCTGTCCTATAATTTAAGTGTGCAAAGTTTCAGCTTACGAAGTCAACGGGGGTCTTCTGGAGGGCCTAGAAAGACAGATAGACAGAAAATTATATACTATGTAAATGATATTATAATGACAACTCATTTGGAGAAATTCTACGATTAATTTAATTTTTTTTAACGTACGTTTCGAAATACTATTCAGTCGTTATGAGTATAGCTTAATTATACAACAGCTCTGCCCATAATTTCATTTTCTTGCGAGATTTTTGTGTATCTTACATATCTAAACAAGGGTGTCAAAAAGATACTGGACTCAAAAGTAAAAATGAAAATGATGGTTTTTAAATAAACATGTTGGTACTTCCTCGAGAAAATATGTGTGTGGAATTGATGACAAAAATAATTTTAGTCGACTGTGTAGATTGTAGATGTTCGATAACTAAGGTCGTTAACGTCTACTAAAATAAAATAGATACGATTACTAAATGAAACAACCATAATGTTTACAAAACTTTAAAAAAAGCTGGTTATAATATAACGAACAAGGTGGATAATAAAAGCAGACGCTAATGAGCTCAGTTGTCGAGCGTCTAAAATCTGCAATGTCTCCCTCTTTAACAAAATAAAAACGAAATTAAATGAATGATTGAATCGGCAAAGATCAGTATTTAAGAAGTTTTTTAGCAAGATAATTTCCTAAAACAAGAGACAGATCATCTGACAATCCACGGAGATACTCTAAAATAGTACATAGTGTTATCTGGGGCCGCTAGGAGCTCTTCAGGTAAACTAGGAAAGGAAATAGAACGAATTGCGCGCCTGTGTACAAAGCGCGGGCAACGTCGTGTGTATGTATTATAATTACTTTAACGGAACTACCAATTTTACGGAGGCATAGTCACAACACAACCAAGTTTTGCTAGCGAATTTCTCTCTGCTCTTATAGCAATTTTAATTACAATTAAAGCTTGTTTATACCGAAGTCAATGTATATATTATATAGTTAATACTGTTTGCGAGTTTCTATACTTTAATTGATTATTAAAACGTGTGTAACACTCGTACAAACCACTTATTAAGAGCTATTAATTTAAAATTGAGACATCAATGCATTGCTTTAATGCCAGTTTTTGAATCGTTATGTAATGTCGTCTATAGTGATTATTGGACGAGCACTACGAAAATTGTGCGATGTAATGGTCACCATAATGGCCTTTGGATCACAATGCCATGGCTTCGAATCCCACTACAGCTCATGGATACTTTGTCATGTCGTTTAGTACACCCAGTTTGGATATTTGATGATTTTGGCCAGATATCTTATATGGTGAAGTCAACTCTAAAAGCAATAGAAAACAGTATCACGGGTAATTGGAATAATGAAAATAAATCAATTTAAACATTCATTGATTGCAACGTTTCGTCTTTTCTTTAATTAAGACTTTTTCAAGCTCTCAATATGCTTAAATGATAGTAAAAAATGATAGTAAAAAAATAATATGCAATTTGACATTACAAAAAACAGTTATAAAAATTATTCCAATTACCCGTGATACTGTTTTCTATTATAACATATATCTGGAATTGAACTTTAAAGATGAATCTATAAGCAATATTAATATGTTTGCTCTATATAATGTTTGCAATTGGAAATATTTAAAAAAAAGGAGAAGAAAAGACCCTACATCGATGCTCTGTTTTTCATAAATTATTATCATCGATCATAATGTTTTTAGAATAAATAATCTTCAAAAACAAAATAATTAAGGTATGTACTGTAGCTACGTACCATCCATAACTACAGTACATATAGTTTTATTCTTTTGTTTTTGAAGATTACTTTGGCCAATCTTTAGAACTTTGGGAACTTAGGGAAATATACAAATAATTACATACAGGTAATCTCAAAATCTTGGGAACTCTTTAGATTTTAGATGATAATCAATATACATACTGTTTAACATAACATAGGTTAAAAGAAACTGGGTCTCAAATGCTGGATTGCACAACACATCACCGGAAAATTTGGATTACTAATAACCTAAGACCATGAGTCCCTCAAAATGGAAAATATAATTCTACTGTTTCATTGAAACGTTAGTTTTTGAAATTGCTTTTTACACACATTAAACTTTGCTCTCTAAACAATGTTTCTGTAGACTTTTGTAAAAAAATAAATCTTTATCAGTCACAAAATTACCTATCATTTCAGAAGACCGACATAAATATTGTAAATATAATTACTTATCATTCAGTTTAAGACACTTATGAGCTTTGATTTCGAGCGTCTATAAATTACAATGTATCTATCATGAATCAGCTATTGGAAATTAAATAATCATCGTTAAACTGATAAAAACCTGGCTTTCAAATCGAGTACCTGAGTCCAAAAATTAACAAGTTTCGTAGTTCATATTTTGTTAAAATAAATGTTTTGCTGCATTTTGTATAATATGTGAAAGATTACTGTTTATTATAGATTTGTGTAAGCGATAGTATCTCATTCTAACATGTACTGGTCGTTGCTGGTTTACCTATCGGTAAGAGCAGCAAGCTATATGCATCGATGAGACTCTTACAAAGTGCCACACCTTCCCCAGCTATAAGCCATCGAACGGAATAAACGCAGATGTTACAATGATTTACTGCCTGTGTTTGTGCGTCCTGCAAACGATTTTAATCCGTAAATTAATTACTTTTCGAAACACAAACTTAACTCATATTATAGGCACATAACATTATAGAAAATTATAATCGATATACGAGGATTATTACAAAATTTTAAACGAATGTATAAAATTGTAATCGAACTAAAGTTGGGTAACTCAGATCTGAACCGGTTCAAAGAGCCGACTCCGACAAAAGATCCGTGAGAGCCGACTCACTTTTTTTTGAGCCGACGGATCAACGGATCCGCATAACTCAGTGAAACACTTAACACACAGAAGCACATTTTACACTTACGTATCAGTTCTTGCCTTGATGCATCTGTCAGCTCAAATGACTCATGCATCACATGTTTGGCTATGCATTCTTGATTCTATACAGGTCGTGATATGATTGACTGAACTATAGGTAGCTCTGTGGCAGACTGCAGTAACATATTCAGAACTCGGCTCTTTTTGAACCGGTTCAGTGAGCCGGTTCACATACGGGATCCAGATGCAAAGATGCAGATCACTAAAAAGACCCGTTTTTCCCATCTCTTATTATCGAACTTACGTTTGTAACTTCGTTTCCAGATTGCCAAATTGCCAGTCGCTATTTTCGCTTAATGCTCACCCCCTCTTTATTTTATCGCTTGTCTAGAAATATACTCAAACTGAAAATTGAGTTCATTAAAAAACTTTAAAGAAAAAGGAAAGCTCCTCTTTATTGCTATCACTGGAAGTGTAAAATTCGATGATTATAGGTAGAGTAGTAGCGCTTAGAAAAGGTAGTGAGAAGATGTGAAATTTGCGTAGAAAAGCGATCAGTAGCGGCGTGATTTGTAATTTCAGGGGCAATTATACGCAGTACCTATATATGTCCTGTCAATGGTGCGTATCGACTAGCGACAAACTATATTCATAGAATCACTCCTTGTTAAAAACACAGACCTGTTCGACCCGAAATTATTTTCTATAACCGATACTACTATAAACCGTTCTAGAAGGGAAACTTCTCTGAATATATTTATGGTAAATTTCGGACAAATTTTGCAAAGAGATTTACACTATACACTGATGTGAGTTGTGGCTATAGTAATTACATTTATACTTACATTAATAATTACATTATACAAATACACAAATTATTGTATTATAAACGAAAACTTGATGCATTTACAAATCAATTAAACGATTATTAAATCAAAACCGAAAGCTTTATCGATTTCTTCAGTCACTAAACCCAAGAAAAACATTAGAATAACGACATGGAAAATTCAATGATTTTGGAACACACCTCGTAAATCTACCTGCCTAACCCATGTTGTTTCTTATTTTGTATAAAATAACGATTGATTGCATAACGACCACATAATTGTTAATTTTACTTGATGAAATCAACTCACAAGACGCGAGAGGAAATGCGATTAGTTTTGTACATAATCATAATAAAACGAGATTCGCTAATCTATATTGAAATTGGATTTCGATAGATAATCTAGAGTTTGTTGCCGCTTTAAATCTTGTCACTATATTCTCTCAGAAACCTATTCAACGCGATTGTAGACATGTAAATAAGTTGCACAGAGAGAGAGAGAGAGATTATAGATTATAGACGCTTGACAACTGAGGTCATTAGCGGATACCATTCCAGGGGTGAAGAAATTTCAATAACTAAAATGTAATTTCTGTTAAACTGAGCGGTGCCGCGGGTAATGGCTAGTATGAAAACTACCATGGAAACCATAAGATCAAATAAAACTAGAAAATGTTCCATGTCGCGTAAAAATATGATTTATATTATATGTGGTGAGTTAAAGGGTTTAACTGAAAAATGTTATGCAGTTCATTTTCGTCGCTGTTTATATATACTTTCAATTTAATAATCGTCCTGTAAATGACCAAGATAATAAGACTTGGTTGGACTATACAAGAACAGAACAGAAGGCCGAGGAGAAGTGAGACGCAAGGAGCGTCCAAAGCTTATTAACGTTATACACGTTTTTTGATAATTGCGTTCGGTAAATTATAGCCAAGATTGTTAATAAGTCATTTGATGTTGTTGTTGTTGGTTTGATCAGGTTTTTTTATCATCTTTAATCTATCGCCCGTCCAGTCGATATACGAAATTGTTAAAGATTTTTCATTTTCTTGTCTGGTGGAGATAATTTAATGTCTATTGGAAGAACAAGCAAATGGTCCCATTAAACTACAAGATCACGTAATCAAAAGGAATATATATTATAGAGTCGCACACAACGTTAAAAAAATATCGAGCGGGTTCAATTTTAGTTGTCCAGAATTATTGCTACTAGGTTAAAATATTATGGTTATTAATCGTTCATTTAAAGGTAAATGCGATACGAGAAATACATGTTTGAATCAATTGAAAAGCAGCACTATCCCACGAAATCTTTTGCTCAAAAGATGAGTAACTATACCAAAGATGCCCCAGGAAAATCAAGACCTATTGATCTTGATGAATCTCTTGAAAAAACATTGAATATTAAATTAAAAAATTATTAAATTAAAAACCACTATACATTATTTGCAAAATTTCTTGGTTTTCGGACTTGTACGCCGTGGTCCATTGGTATTTCTACCAATGGACCACGGCGTACAAGCCCGGAAACCAAGAAGTTTTGCAACAACGCCAGCCGTGAAAGCCTACACAATTGGATACTACATTATTTGTTCGGTGCTATTTTTTACTCAGGAACCCTTTGCGACAAAAAAAGGCGCAATGACAATGACTATGAATTTCTGTAAAAATTTAAAAATTTGTATTTTCTTATTTATTTTTTTAAATAGTTTTATTAGATTTAATGTATTAAGAAAATTATGTACCAACGACGAACCTTCCTGTTTTTACAGTGTTTTTTTATGGGTAAAATATATTATTATTATTATAAGGCACCTAAGAACAATTTACATTCAATCAAAACTTCCATTTCCAATATATTCGAACCTCTTTAATTTTTTTACTAATCTTTGAAATAATTTATCTAATCATAAAATGAACGAAAATTAGTTTTGAACGTGTTTCCAAGTTGCCAGTATGTTTCAAGGTCATAACTGGCGACCTTTTGACCTGCAGATTTGCCGGTAAATTTCCCTCATTTACACGTGCGTTGTGATGTAGTACTTATTAAGTTGACGCCTTGTCACTGAGATTTGAAACTGCGGTGTCTGCGAAACACGCCATCGAATGGTCAACCGCAATTAGAGCAATCCGCAATGCATGCCACTAATACTGCCTACCCACACTTTGTTTTAATAAAACACAAAATTATTGCCAATGCAATCGGACTTTTCTATTTTTTACTGTTCCTGGGATCCTGATACAGTCAAACTGCAGAAGGAATTTAGAAAATTCAAGCTTGCTTTAGGCGCAAACATTGTGAATATTGTACCAAAAACATAAATGTGAAAAAATGAGCCAAGTTATTTTTTTTCAATTTGTTCGACTACCAAAAGAATAGAAATGTAAAACAGTATCAAGCTGCTTTCAAATCACTTCAGGCTTTTACTTAGCGAGTTTTTAACTAGATATTAAAACCTGCCAAATAAAATCATGAAGAAGTGACACTATTAAAATTATTTCAGAACTTATAACCCAATTTCCAAATCTTATGTTTTGAGTTTGGGATTAGAATGTGGCATTGTTTTAGATTCTCTATTCTTTCGATGACCTAACGAATCAGCAGTCATGTTTGACAAAAAATTATAATGAGGCTTACCCTCATAAGCTTACATAAGAAGTTTAACTTCTTTAGTTTTTTATATTATAATTACGGCGAAATTATTATACATTTTAAGAGGGCACTTTAATGTTTGTCATGTGAAAATTCTCACATGGACGAATCGTCACATTCATACCATAGTTTTATTTACATACTATTATCTACAGAAAAACATTTTTAATATGAATTGTCTGTAGTATTTCAACATCAGAACCCCACATTATGTGACGTTTCAATATATATTTGTATTTAAAAAATGTTTAATCCGAAAATTGTTCTGATATCTGAAAATAGAGAATATGATATTTAATATTTTCCTTTTTGATGAAATATATATTATGAGTTCCTACCGTTTGTACGTTAAATTACTGAAATTGTTTTGTACTTTAATTGTTAGCAGTTTTAAACGTTCATCATTGTCTTACTGTTTTGCGAATCAAAATGCAACACACTATAAACTTCTGTCCTTGTCAGTTTTATGTAATTTAGGGGACAAACTAACTTCTCCTTACTTTGTTACATTCTACTTCCCCTTGATTTCGTACTTTTTTCAAACAGATTCGTAATGATATTATGGCTCGAGTGACTATTAAAACGCACCAGTTGCTCGTTTTAACGTAATGTCACTGCCTCATATAATAGTTTCAATGACGAACGAGATATGAACTACTAATATGATCTGTTTTTGTTTCATCAAGTTGTCTTAGATAAATTTTGTGGACATTTTCTGCTTCCTCAAAATTAGTTCTTGTACTCCTATTTGCTTTAAGGAGTGTATTAACTATAGCTATATTGAGAGTTAAAATTTAAGTAGGTGGTATTTTAAAGAATATTCTTCGCAAGAGACTAACCGATTTTCAGATATTTGGTACTAATTTATACAAACACGTGACCGCATTTAAATCAATGGCATTCACATAATATATTGTTTCCAATGGAAACATCAAAATGCATCGGACAATCCATGTTTACTTGAATGCATGCATGTATGTTTTTATTTTCTATACCGGTACATTTTTTTTTATTATTTAAATATGTTTTAAATTTCTCACGGAATCAATCCATGCCGTTGTGAAGATACAAAAGAAAATCATTCTTGTCGGTTGATGTTGTTTGTTGCACGCACTTAGATACACTACCATTCAGAAATGTTTCTGACATTATTTTTATGTACACTACTATCGCAATATTAAAAGTTGCGGTTGTCCAGTTTAAAATTGTCGGTAGGGTTTCCCTGACTTGTGGAATAAATACAGTAGATATTAATTGTTGCGCGGTTTGCTAGCTTTCGAATGACTCCACTTTCGTAGTCCTTATTCGACACAATTCGAAGTTACTCGAGCTCACTGCGATTGCGCACTTGATCCGAAGGTCATTTCATGGTACGGACATCTTTTGTCTACCCTACACTCTATTTATCGTTTAGATGTTGCTTCAGTTTTGAAATTATAAGACGAAACCATGTTTGTTACAATTTTTGAAAATCTCGACGTTTCATGTATGGCCTGATTTTGCAGACGTATTCACGTCAAAAAAGTACACAAGAGGGCGGTTGGAGTTCGTTTTTCATTTTTAATAGTTTAGTTGATAATAAGTACCTAACTAAATTATTGATGTGGTTTCTTGGTGAAGGAATTAAATGGTTTTTGATTTATTTTAAGAGGATCTGGTTCGTATTTTCCCTTTAATTCTTCAGTTTGCATGTATGGTAAAATATTCTAAAAGCTTTAAGATATAACGTCCTCCTTCCATCCGTAATCAATAGTTTTCGAAGTCAGCTATCATTCTGGGTTGGTGTTTTTGAATGTTTATGGCATGCAGGTCATCGTAGCAGTCGGTTTTGCTGTTGACGTGGTCTCTGTATTTTTTGTCTCTTTTAACACACAAACACACACACACACAACGAAATAAAAGTAGAGGTAGTTTCATACACCAAGAAATAGACAGCCTAATTGCACGACCCTTCCTGTCGTTCGGTTCAGACAAAACATGTCAGTCAAGCAGCGCGGATCGCTGACGTTGATGCAAGGAGCATTTCAAAATCGGATCTATTCTCATTCGTGGCAGGTCTATATTATTTAAACCACTGTCCCTAATATTAACAACACAACAAGCGTCTAAACACAAAAATCAGGAAAAAATAGTTCATTTCACTGGCGTTATTCCGAAGAAAGGTTATGAGGAACTGTTGCTTCGTTTACTTAGAAAAATAATGGTTCTTACGGAATATGGAACTTTTCGCAATATTCTACATCCCCTACGTAAATAAGATAATTCTAGTTACTGCATTATCAGTCCCTCAAGAAAAAGATGGTTTGAGCCAGAAATATTGTTTGATTCAAATATTTATTGTGGTCTAATAGGCAGAAATATTTTTTTGCTTCAAACAATTTTTTTTCTGTACCGCAAAAGTAGCACCGTCAAGAAGTCGCCAATATTAGAATTGTACAAGTTCATTCTATATCCAAATAATTCAGCCCGGGTTCGAATATCATTCGCTGGTGGTCTGTCACTTTATCCCGAAAAAGAATGTCATCTCGATCAACGTTGCATCACGGATGGTGTATTTAAGCGCCGTACTGATGTACGGCGGCGCAGAACGGAATGTTTCGCCGACACAGCCATATAATTAAGTGAAACAGTTCCGACAATGAAGAGTTGAGAATGGCATTCACATAATTGTTGTCTTTATAGTTAATTCTGTTCTAAACTTGACAATTTGTTGTTGGGCGTTGCGTGTGGCTGCGATGAGATGACGGCCAGAGATAGCGCGACACCCGGCCCCCGGTAATTGCGATTCAGAATATCTGCTGGTGTGTGAAGTTGTTTGTTTTACTAGTTTAGTGGTTCCTTTAACTTAACCACACGAGCGTGAATATAGTCTTAGTTTATTAACTCGTAGATAACGTCTATTTTGATTTAAATCATGCCATCGAATGTAACGATTTCTCGTTTTCTTGGAAAATCACAAAACACTTTAGCGTGAGTTCTAAGCAATCTCTTTTTATACGACTATCTTGCGTTCCTGATTTAAACAATAAACTCCCAATGCGTTATTGTAACTAATTACCTTCTGTTTGTTCTGTATTCCTAATACAAGAGAAAATGTTTTGTGATGTAAAGCATATGATACAAAAAAGACATAAACGAGAGTACTATTTTATTTTAGCTTTGGATAACTAAAAAACCGCATACACTTGTCAAGCATGGACTAGCACAGCACAAACCTGCAACCCGCACACTAAACCAGTACGGGCCAGCACAAATCAGCAACTTTTAGTGCGGATTTCGTGTGCCTCAGACATTTTGCAATTTCCAAGTAGTTTTATCAGTGCAAAAATTACTGAAAATAACACATCACTATAGCACACTAGATCGGTCCAGAACGACTAGACAGAAATTGCAGGCGACCGACTGACGGTCGTTGCTGGTTGCAGGTGCGTGTCGTGCTTGATAGGTGTGCGCGGTTTTAAAAAGTTAAAGAAATTATTTTTTAACAGCTTCGAAAAAGTGTTGAAAATATTCTAGAATATGCAATTTAGGTACATATTTTTAATCATCAAAAAAATTATAGGCGCATCTTTAAAAGAAATGCGATAATTTTTTTTTTTTGAAGTCATATTACTTACCTTTCGAAGTTTTATATATTATACAAATATTTCTTTTGTTTTGTTTTAGGTAAGTACCTGCTTCCAAAAATATCAACACAGGCAGAAAAATAAGACTTCTATCTCTAAGAGAAAATCCACTCACATTTGAAAATTATAAGCAGTCTGACGTTTCGACTGCAATCTGTTGATTATACATTTTGTAAGTACCTGTTATTATCTTGTAATTCAAACAATACTGCACCTGATTGCTTTTGATCACCGATCAATATGTTCACAGTACATAGGCTTGAATATACAGGGGGGAAGCGTCATTAATAAGTTATCATATATTTATCAACAATCTCCCTGAATGTTTTGCTAAATATGTCAACAAAAATGTGGGTAATATTGTAATAATAGTAATAGAATTTATTTTCATATAACCAAAAAGACAAGAAAGTGTCATTATAAAAATCTTAAACAAAATATAAATCTAATATAAAATATTTCACGTAAATCAAATTTTGCATCAATTAAATGGGAATTTTTTTCAATGCAGTTTTAAATAGACTGATTTTTAGATTTGTTTATCTCGGCATATAAATTATAAAAAATGTTAATTGTTGTCTTTTTGAAGTAGCAAACCCTGCCTTGTTGATCAGAGCATTGTTTTAAGTTTCTATTATAAAAAAAGACATTTACAACGTAAACTTGAAGTTTGTGAGTGCCACAAAAATAACTAATATCAAATTTCGAGAGTGTAGTAAGAATAAAGTTAATAGAACGAACTCGTTGAGGACGAAAAATAAAATCATTGTTTAACAAAGCATTTATCATACTTAACTTATATTAAATTGTAAATATAAATATTAAGAGCACTGTGGTTGGAACAATAAAAATAAAAGAACACTTACTTCTTACCACAACAGATTTATTCAGTGGATGTAAATTTCGAGAGCTAAGTTCCCATCTTCAGCAAAACACTAACCTAAAGTTAGTTTAGTTAGTTTAGTGCTTTGCTGAAGATGGGAGCTTAGCTCTCGAAATGTACATCCACTGAATAAATCTGTTGTGGTAAGAAGTAACTATTCTTTTATTTTTATTAAATTGTAAAGTACAAGTATATGCCCCTGTCCTGACATTTTAAATTTATATAGTATAAGTTGAAACTTAAACAAAAAGTAGAAATTAACAGCAAAGTGGTCAATGGACGACAGAGATGTTGAAGTGACGTCTGTTATAATGTGAAGAAGCAAACGTTGAACGCATTATTATAAGCTACAGATATGTGAACCAACCCGTAACACAAGACCCAGAGGAGTTCATTGGAATGTTAATAGGTCGATAATAACAGTGATTACAACCATGTTTTTATTTGCGCACACACATAACTTATATATGAAAACTGTCGTTAGGTGAAGATGTTTAGTGTAACATATGTGTGGAATATTCAAACAAATACATTAGATTCCTGGAATGCTACAGAACTATTCAACTTATTGTCAAGGAAACAAACGAAATGCATTTTTTTGATGTGAAACATCTACTGGAGCGTTTGGATGAGAGTGAAAACGTTTAGATTGCATGTTGCGGCCAGCCTCGCGTCTTGTCGGCTAATTCCGACTTGGCGCTCCCCTCTCAATACCTGTACTGAGCGCTTTTCTCTCTGCTACACTACACACTCGCTACTTTAGGTATGTGTATTAGTGTGAATAACTGTGTAATGTTTCACATCTGCCAGACGTCCCACGACGGCTCACATTTTTTTATTTTAACGGAACCAACGATATCAAGAGATTATTATTTTTGTAATTCAGTGATGATGTTGTGGGTAAAGACTAGTACAGATACTACAATGCTGAGAGAGAGTTTGTAGATTAAAGACGCTCAACAACTGAGATTATTATAATGTCTATGCATCGACTCATCTTCATATCCCAAACCACATATCAATATATTCTCCAAATCTATATGTATAATATAAACTTTAGGCCATCTATTTGTTTTCTTCCAGAAGTTTTATAGAATTTCTCGGTGAGCCCGGGAGTCCTAAAACCTAAATAATTCGAAAAGAAACGGAATCTGTGGTGCAAAAATGTTACCATGCTTACTTTATGGGATAAAAGCATGGAATACTATACAAGGATCACGAACTCATTTGGGTGAAATTGTAAAAATTTGACCACCAAATCCTACATATTGTGTGGCTAATTTCCCTATTGTATTACCGTGAATCTAAGTATCAAAAATACATGTGAAGTAAATAAGCAAGTATTAGATAAGAAAGCTGTCAAAATATTCATTGGATTATAAGAAGTTAATATTAATAAGTGATTGATTATAATTTAACAATTAATTTTAATGACTTTTTTTTCTTTTTTGTCCTTGGTAATTAATACAAAAATGATTTGTCGGGAAAAAGGACTTTTTAAGTAAACACTTATTTGTTATTTATAGCGACGTTTCGTCCCTTGCTTGGGACTTTTTCAAGCTTTATAACTGTAAATGAATTATTAAAATACAATTTGTAAATTTACAATTGAAATATAAAATATCAGATAAATAAGGGTTCGTCCCTTGTTTATCTGATATTTTATATTTCAATTGTAAATTTACAAATTGTATTTTAATAACAAATACGTGTTTACTTAAAAAGTCCTTTTTCCCGACAAATCATTTTTGAATTAATTTTAATATTTTCATTGAACTTTGAGTGAATCACTATCAGTAATAGTCCAGTGTGAAAATTACACTGTTTATTAATTGGTGTCTCATGAACCCCTCCACCGTTTCGATCATAGACAGATATGGTTTCGATAAATATAGAATACTATTGACCTATTATTTTAGAAAGCTTTTTATATACATGGAGTTCATAGTCCTTGTATAAAGTGTCCAAAGACAAAATGTTCGATTGCGCTCTTATTCGATAACCAGGGTTTTCGAACAATGCTAAACTGGTGAAATCTCTGGCGACTATGGGTTTAAATACTAATAAAAACCCGGGTCGCAGTGCCAAAACCCTGCCGACAATATAGTGTATTTGCTTGTATAGCGCCGTGTGGTTTTATACTTTTATTATGTGAAATTAAGTTTGTTTTTGGGCAAAATAAAAAATTTAACCCCTTAATACACCCCTTAAAATAACATTTTTTTCTTAATTGTAATATTATTATCAATCTAACGTCTACACCGAATTAAATACACCCTTCAATAAATAAGTCACTATCTGCAAACTAGTGTTTTCATAAAATTTGTAAATCCGGTCCTGTCGGGCCGATTTTATTAAAATTGTGGGGACACTTTTTAATCACTACCAGAGGGTTAAATTTCAATTTTGAAACGATTCGGAGAATTTTTTCGGTATTTTGGGGCCCAAAAACAGTTTTCAACCCCTAAAAACTACCCTTAAAATAGCCCGATTAGGCCCATTTTAAATAGGCTTCTTGCGGTGATGGGTTTCAACACGTGGCCCAAATTTCGTTGAAATCAATTAACTCTTTCGAAAGTTATCGCGCGTACACATATATATATATATATATATATATATATATATATATATATATATATATATAAATATATATATATATATATATATATATATACATATATATATAAACATTTTTAAAAATGGTGCCAACGTGTTTAGGAGGTTATGAAACGTCGAGAAATTTTGGTCCGACCCCTAGGTCCCGCCATCCGACCGACGCCAATAGTGTATGTTGCCATATGGCAAATACACTAATAATATGTCAGTTAATCGGGACTATCATTCGGTACTGATCCTGGCCATGTGTAAGCAGACCTACGATATCCAGAAACGAGCCCTGCAGTGTGGCATCGGGGGGTGGCGGCGGTCGGGTGTATGTTTAGGAACGGTTTTACGATTCCGGTGGTGTTGTTGGGCGGACGGGTCAGCACTATTGTATGTACAGATTCGCTGCGATAACAGAGTTCCATTTGTCACAACTAGATTGCTAACTAATCGGGCTATAGTGACCGATCAAACTTAGAGCTGGGAAAAACGGGTCTTTTTAGTGATCTGCATCTTTGCATCTGGATCCCGTATGTGAGCCGGCTCACTGAACCGGTTCAAAAAGAGCCGAGCTCTGAATATGTTACTGCAGTCTGCCACTGAGTTACCTAGTTCAGTCAATCATATCACGACCTGTATAGAATCAAGAATGCATAGCCAAACATGTGATGCATGAGTCATTTGAGCTGACAGATGCATCAAAGCGAGAACTGATACGTAAGTGTAAAATGTGCTTCTGCGTGTTAAGTGTTTCACTGAGTTATGCGGATCCGGTGATCCGTCGGCTCAAAAAAAAGTCAGTCGGCTCTCACGGATCTTCTGTCGGAGTCGGCTCTTTGAACAGGTTCAGATCTGAGTTACCCAACTCTAGTCTGGAAACAGTAATTTGCTAATAATGTGGAAAATGTAATCATTTATTATTACCAACAACATTTATTTTTCTATACAAGCTACTGAAATTTCTTATTTGATCACTAAATGTCTAAATGTGGCTCTGAATACAGATGTAAAACACATTTTAAACGATTGGAGACAGAAGAAGAGCTATCTGTCACGGAGGACAATAGCTCGACGGTGCGTCCAGTTCGGGATGGTGTGACTAGCTCATTGTCGATGTAAACGGTGCTATGGGGTCGGGATTCAATGACACGGAACAATCGACCGTCCTCGCTGCCGGTTCTGTTCTGTTAGCAGACTGTAGTAATATTATCTACTGCAGCTATCGATGCCTCTATACATATCTGTGACCACAGCGCCAATTCACTCATGTCATATATTTTTGATGTGTAAACATCTTATATGCCAGTATGGGCCTAGTTCGATAAATTTGCAACGGAAGTGACAAAGGGGGAATCAACTCTGCAATAGGGATGTTGACTGTATTCAAATAAAAACATAATTTTAACGAAAAGTAGTAGTTTCTATGATAGAAATACTAAAAAACACTATATTTTTCCTTATTTTTAAGGAATTTAATTAATATTTAATAAATAAAACTTAATAAAATCACTCTCAAGTCACGTGACAACAGACACCAATCAGAGCGCATGACATCATATGTTCAGCCGCTGTCAAAAAAACTTCTTTGTTTGGTTAATATTTAGTGTGTAATTTATTATTATTTGTTTATAGGAAACGTCAAATTACATGTAACTATAGCAACGACTACGAAACAACTTTTCATCACCTCAGTTTACTAACGTTTATGAGCACAGAATACGCGTCTATAGGATGGTAGCTTCCGTGTAAACTTTTGAGCCTCCTTTGGTATGAACAGGTGACGTCACGCGACTAGTATTGGCGTTTTGGACCGAAATTTGAAGTGGGATTTAAAATATATGATTTTTAAGGCTTGAGTTGTATTTAAATAAAAATAATAAATATTTGTGGCAATATTAGGTACTTATGCACGATTTAAAACACTTTTCCAAAAATAGTCAACATCCCTATTGTCAGGCGCAGACGCAGTCGACTGGCTGTCATTTACCGATCTTGTACGCAGTAACTAGACAAGGTTTGAGATTATTAACTATTAAATAAATTCGTAAAAAATGACTGAAAAAATAAATAAATAATAAAAAGAATCATTTTTAAATAATATACATTGTCAACCAAAATAAATAATACTTGATATTTTACAGAAGTGGGTAAAATAATGCGAATTGAATTCATTTCGATATGCGTAAAAAAGACCCACTTAAAAAATGTAGAAAAAAATTATTAAACGATCGCCATAAGCCACTTTGTCTTTTAGGTCCCGGTACATAGAAGCTACTATTATAGCTAACGTAGAACCGTTTGTAACGACTCAGCAACATTTTTAGTTTTAAATCGTTTAGTGGTGCGATTATTGCGGCCCGCTACACATCGAATCGCCGCCTACGTTCATCGAATCCTGCAGTCGCCTCGTATCACCTCTGAATGAATGAAACTATAGTTATACAATGGCACTTTTCACACTGAAGCTTAAGTTTAAGACTCTGCTTCACCGTCCTACCACGGCAGCTCAACTGGTTGAGCTGCTAGATTGGCAAGATACATTTTACGACCGACTGGAATCCGGAGCCACGCTTCATTAGAACTACATGCGTTTTTCTAGCTCGATGAAGTTGTCAGTGTAGACTCGACCATAACAGTTCAACCGGTTGAGCTGCCAGATTGTCAAGATAAACACGTATGTCGATGCTGTCAGTCCAACCGACTGGAAGCCGGGTGAAGCACGCTTCATAATAACTACATGGATTTTTCTGGCATTTTAACCGGTTGAGCTGTCACTGGGTAGCTCGGTGAAGTCGTCAGTGTAGACTTGACCATAACAGTTTAACTGGTTGAGCTGCCAGATTGTCAAGATAAATTTCACGTAAGTCGATGTTGTCAGTCCAACCGACTGGAAGCCGGGTGAAGCACGCTTCATAATAACTACATGAATTTTTCTGGCATCTTACAGTCATCTTCCAAAATCATGAAAGCCAACTTTATACTAACTGTTAAAGATTATTGAAATAAACTACTGACAATCACTTTTATGTCCCGTTTCTGATACGAGTTTCACCTCTAAATTTACTTTCACAGTTTTGAATAAAGTGGGGGCTCATGGCGCGTTAGGGCATACGGGGCCCCTTTTACAGAAATTTGAGTTATTAAAAGAAATAAGCAACATTCTGGTTATAATTGTTATTTTGTCGCAGACCCTATGGGGCCCCACAACATACAAGTGTATAGATAATATATAAATTTATTTGTGCACATAATAATATTCGAAAAGGATTGTTTTTAATTTGTGACAGTTTATTACAATTGAATTAATATTTTAATGTGTTTGGATGTTTAAAATTGTATCAATCTATAAAAATGATCATGTATATTATTAGAACAATTTACCATCATTAGACCAGCTTAAGGCCCTGAAGATGAAAATATATTTTTCGAAACGTTGGCCATTAGCGAAACTTTGGTAAACCTTATTTATTTATTGATCCTCAACCAAATCTTCCTTTCCTGTGATAGATAACATACGCGTGTTAAAAAGAGCTTTTTCTAGTCAATGGACTGTTTTAACGTTGTTCTTCTACATCAATTCAATCGACTATACCAAGTTGGCATAACTGATTCCTCTTTATATATATTTGTGAACAATTTGAGAGCCATTCCCGTGAAGGGGATGACGTGATACTAAAATTGATGTGACTTTTTTGTATGGTCATGTTGAGAAATCGGAAATACAGTTCACTGAGAATTGTTTACTATTTTATGTTCGAGGCATCGAACATGTTCACTTTTATTTCCACGGGTCCATTTGTATGTATATTAGGGTTGGTAGATGTATAGTCGAAGGTCGCCTTACTCATCCTCTTTCCTTGGGAGAAATTCGATGACACACCACAAAAAGATGTTCTCTAAAACCATCAGCTGTTATGCCTATATATTTTGCATTTAAAATTTCTATCAATAAAAGTTTTTTTTAAACTCTTTTTAAAAAAGGCACCCTTTCACACTCGTCACTCAATGTACTATTCTCGCAGATATTCAGTTGCTAATAATCTCAACTGCCAAGCGTCTATAATCTACTGTTTGTTTACGTTTAATGCACAGTTACCTATAGGCAAACTCTGGCTACACTACCGATATTCTGCCTTATCGATCTGTTTTATTTTTTCGATTTTTAAAATCGGCTTTATGGTCGAACAATGTCTTTATCTTTTTTGGTGTTCCGTATAAAAATTGAAAAAATGGAATATTTTTAGCTTAACTCCGGTATCTGTCTGTGAGCACCCAAAGGCAAGCTAGAGACTTGAAATATTCGACTAGACGAAATCAGTTTCGTTCGCAACTCCACGTAAAAACAAGATAATTTATTCACAATAAACTACTGACAGATCAACTGGGGCATTAATTATACTTTTTCTTGTAGATTGTTTCTTATATTACAAGACTTTTTTACGTAAATTTTTAAACTAGGTGGAAGATCAACACAAATTGAACTGTGCCTTTTGTGTGCATTTTTTGGGCAACAAACATTCATTGTTATTATTATCATAATGGGACACTATCATTGTTAGTATTTTCGTCAATGGAAACTTTCAATAGTTTTGTTGGGAAAATTAATTGTTTACTAGGTAGGAAATATTAAGACTAGCTAATCAGTCGAATTTTCATTTTATACAGCATAGTTTATTATAGATTATAGATTTTGTTCCATTCTGTATACGCAGGTAGAGACCGTTGTGAGGTTTCCTCGCGTTCGGTAGACTCAGTGATTAGTTCAACAGGCTATAATTAAAAACATCCACAATTATTAAACTCGCATTTCGTGGAAACGGCTATTTTACTGTCATCGGCGAGACAAATGGGTTAAGCAAATTATAATATAATTGCAGCAGTTATTAAAAAAATGCCAGTTATTTCTTTTGATTTTCTTTCAGGATGCGCAGAAGCCACTCGTTTTATACGGTTACGCCCGAAGTTTAAATCTAGTACTCGTCTAATTATTGATAAGCGCCGTCGCAACTTATACAAAGCTTAGACCAAACAAATACTACCCGATCCTACAGAGATGATTTGCATATGTTTTAAGCTGGATTGCAAAACAAATCGTCAGAAAATCTGCAATGCTTTTCTCATAAAGAAATATTAAAGGTCACAAACTAGGGTCATTATCAAGAGCTTAGATTGCAACCATTCATATTTCTTTGTAAGAAAAGCATTGCAGATTTTTTAAATCGATCCTGCTCAAAAGAAAGCTGATCTATTAAAACGATATTTTTTTCAAACTGTGTCTACATGTATTTAACTTTTTTTTTGCGACAATTTCCCCATAGACGCTGATAACCTCAGATGTTGAGCATCTATAATTTACAATCTATCTATATCTACAGTTTTCCCTTCGAAACAGCATTTTCTTATAGAGATTTTGGTCTAGTTTCAATTACTTCAATTTATTTCTTTGTAGATCAATCATACTGTATACGATCTTACATTCTACAAAATACAAAAAATTGATGAAAGAGAGAGAGAGCAGATTATAGACGCTCGATAGCTGAGAGTTTGCCAAAGACGACTGTTCTTGCATAGAATAAAATCTAAGATCATTGCCAAACCAGATTTTCTGCAACCCAGTATTAGAGTTTCGCAAGGCTCAAGGTCTATAAGAGCGTCTGCACTAAATTTCGCAATGGACAACGGTTATAACTTATATATTTCAGAATAGTAAAAATTCTAATTTGCTTTGGTGACGGCAATAAGCGTTACTAATACAAGTTCCGGCGCCTGTTTGATCACACTTATGAAATGACCGACTAAGAAGAATACAAGCCGACGAGATTTCTGCATTAACACGTACACAAAAGAACACAATACCAACTGCAACATAATATCGGTTCCTTAACGCCGGTCAGGAAAGGGTCACTTACACTAATGTCCAGATACAGGGATGTGTACTCATCTTTGAAAAGGTAGTTGTCGTGGTTAAGGCACACCGTTAGAAAATTCTTAATTTTTGTATACTTATTAAGGACATGATAATACAATTACCCTGAAAATGTGAAGTCGATCGACCGTATATAATCCGAGATAAATTCAATTAAAAATTGGATAATTAACATTGATTGTATACGATCTCTGTAGTTCTGAACCAGTTTCTTATTTATAAAAAAAGAACTAACTGTCAGAAACTTTCCAAAAACTGACAGTCTTTCAATGCATTTGTTATGAGTTTAAAAAAAAATAAGAATTTTTTTTTGACCGTCTAATTATTTATAAATAACGGTTTAAAGTTCAACAATTTATAGAAAAGTATACATGCATATGAATACTGTAGGGGTTACGTTTCCACGGGTACAGTCTTGCGTACAAATTATGGATCACTTAGCTACAAGCTAGTGTGGCGCGTATAATCTATAACTTTTTGACAATATTGTACCACGACAACTACCTTAATCGTTAAAATTACGTGAAACAATATTATTATTAGTTGAGTTTCCATAAAAATACTACATTTAATCTTCAACAAGAAATTCCTTGTGTCTATTGGACTGCATAATTTATTTGCAAAAAGTCGCATAAAAATTTTATAACGAGTAAATATCTTTGTTAATTACGAGCCTAATATAGCAGTGGCCATTTAGTTTTCGTTATTTTTCATTCACAAATTTAATAAATAAAAGTAAAAAATATATTGTATAGATTATTTAAATGATAATTTTCAAATATTTATATCGACTGCAGTTATAAATAATTGGTTTCTTAATGTCGTGTCAAGTTAACTCATCCCTGTAAGACGTATTCATTACGACTAAACTCATATTAAGAAAAATATACATAGAGTACAGTCGCAAAAACATGGTTGAACTATTCTACTCGTCTGATTTTAACGAATGATTTAACTATATTGTCGTCTTTATGAATGTAACTGTTGCATACTCTATTTAGATTTTTTGTACTTATTTACAAATGCATTATGACGTATTCTGACCATAATTAGATATAAAATAAGTACGTCCTCTTGATTTCACGATCAAATGAAACGAAATATGTAAAATTCATTATCAAACTATTTGTGTCATTTAAAATTCAATCGTTCCCGCCTTGAAATTGAGAGAAATATTAATAATATTCCAACTACAATTGAATATTAATATTATTTGTCTCCATGTTTAAGAAACTGGAAAGCCTAAGCTAGTGTTTACGAAATTATTGGATACGAAAACCTCTTCAATAACGAGAGCCTCTTTTTTATATCTTCGTAGATCAAAACAAACGTATGGCTGTTTGATCACCACTTCCATCAGGGAGGTTGGAAAGAGTAAGACTTAGAAGGAGCAGATTTAGAAGCACTGAGTTACTGAGCGCCGACTTACTACTTCCGTACGTTTCGAATTTACAGCGCTATGCAAAGTGAACGTTAGAAAATGACAGAAAATTAGTATCAATGTAAATCCTTAGTTGGTTGAAAGCCCTGGAATGATTTACCCCAGTATTTCGAACATCAAATACATTACAATCTTTCCGTAAAAAATGTAAAATTCACTTACTTCAGGAAATGCAGGACAAACACATAAAAAAAGGTTTTACTCATCTGTTGATATTTTCATTGTTATTATTGTATTTATTACTATTGTTTTATTCTATTTCATTCCATTGTTTTAATTCATACTGTTGTTAGTGTATTTGCCATATGGCAACATACACTATTGGCGTCGGTCGGATGGCGGGACCTAGGGGTCGGACCAAAATTTCTCGACGTTTCATAACCTCCTAAACACATTGGCACCATTTTTGAAAATGTTTATATATATATGTATATATATATATATATATATATATATATATATATATATATATATATATATATATATATATATATATATATATATATATATATATATATATATATATATATATGTACGGGCAATAACTTTCGAAAGAGTTAATTGATTTTAACGAAATTTGGACCACGTGTTGAAATCCATCACCGCAAGAAGCCTATTTAAAATGGGCGTAATCGGGCCATTTTAAGGGTAGTTTTTAGGGGTTTTTGGGCCCCAAAATTCCGAAAAAATTCTCAGAATCGTTTCAAAATTGATATTTAACCTGTCAGTAGCAATTAAAAAGTGCCCCTAAAATTTTAATAAAATGGCCTCAACAGGACCGGACTTACAAATTTTTTGAAAACACTAATTTGCAGATAGTGATTTATTTATTGAAGGGTGTCTTTAATTCGGTGTAGACGTTAGATTGATAATAATATTACAATTAAGAAAAAAAATGTTATTTTAAGGGGTGTATTAAGGGGTTAAATTTTTTATTTTGCCCAAAAACAAACTTAATTTCACATAATAAAACTATAAAACCACACGGCCCTATACAAGCAAATACACTATATTGTCGGCAGGGTTTTGGCACTGCGACCCGGGTTTTTTTCTATTTTATTTGTTACTTTTTAAACTGTTATGTGTTGTATTTTTAAACTGTTATTTTATGTCTCATATTTTATGTATGGCTTTGCGGCTTTAACTAATTAATTAAATAAATGAATATTGATCATAGGCAACTATACAAAATGGCTTCTGTACATCGTGTCAGAGTGTCTATACTCTACCATATATGGACGGTTTTCTCTCTACACAGAGCGAACATATATTGATATGTTTGTGTGTGTGTTGTTCGGTGCGTTTGAGAGGAGAGATTCATAACCGTTTGGGTCAAGCGCTCACTTCGGTCACTGATGAGGACCCGTCAAGTGCTCATTACTCAAAACTCAATCGTTTCTGACAGCCGGCGCCAGTTCTATTATTACCTAACCTGACCCATGTAACCTTACCCCGTGATTCTGACATTCGACAAAATTTGGGACACTGTCAAAATGTCTAATACTCTTCAAAATTACAAAAAATATTAAAAATATTGTGGATTAACAAATCTAATAGATCCCATGTAAGAATTTTCTAGCAATAGCTATTGCTATGTAAGCATTTTATCAGAAGCGTAGCGTGCCTTGGCGGGGCCCCGTATAAAAATTTGTTTGGGGGCCCTTCCCCCGTTGAAGTAAATGACTTAAACGGGGAAATCCCGCAGCCCGCGTCAACCGATGTAGGGTGTTTCCAACTTTTGAACGCACGCTTTACGCGGGAAAAAAAGAAATTGCTTTTTTTGACTTTTGTCATTTCTGAAATAAAAAAAAATTGGGAAGTTTTTATTAATTTTTGCTTACGCACGTTGGGGGCCCCCGTGGCCTGGGGGCCCCGTATAATTGATACGGCAGATACGGCGGTAGCTACGCCCCTGCATTTTATTGCAAAACTTGGTGAAATCAGTCGTTTAAGATATTCCTTTAGGTAAATCTAATCACTTTTCTAATATATGTACTTATATAAAAAAAAAATATAAAATCATTTTTTAAGGTTCCGTACATCCGATGAATATAGGATCACTCTCGTGTTTGTTTATTTTTTATTTTAAGTTTTTAATGCAAAAATTGCTCAACAAAATTGCAAAAAGTTCTAAAAATTTGATTGTTCTTAAAATAGAATGTAATATAAATAGGACACAATAAATTCTAGGCGTCACATTGCAACCAAATTGTCAATTCAAATTTTCTGGCAATGTGTCCTGCAAGCCAGCTTGACTGACGCAGAGGTCAATAACCCGTGTATTAAATCATTAATAATACTGAATTTGAATTAACTGATGTCAATAAACTTTGGTCCTGAACACATAACGACAAAGTATTACAAAGAAGACGTTCTGGTAGCTTTATATGCGTCTGTTATTCAGAATAAATATTTTAATAGAGCTGATGTGAAAAGGGAACTTAATGAAAGAGATAATTGGAACTGAAATGAGACATGGGGCTCCAACGTGTGGGATTGCACTGGGGCCCGTGTTCGTGTTTCATACAGCATCAAGCAGGTAGAAAGGTAATGACTGCGACCCATTTGCTATCGGATGACTATAGATTCTAGTACACGGACAAGAAATTCGGTGAGTCGACATACTGTTAATCTTTGCCAAGTTTTCACTTCTGTTAGTTTATTTCTTATTCTTATAGCTTTTTATTTTAACACGTTTGAAGATAACGTTTTTTTGAGATTATGATACTACCCTACATATTTCTACCCTAGTAGGATGGTCGTTCAATCCTTTCCCGGTTGACCTTGAATCGCTACTCTAGAGTTAGGTGGAGCTAGAGATTTCTGTAGGCAAAGACTTACAGCACGAATGTGATTTTTAATATACAAGTCGATTTTTGGCTTTACAACGATTAGTTTAATTTGTCACGTCATGCCTTATACACAAATATAATAATCAGATTAAGCTATGTCATTGAAAGCATTGTACTTTAAACATTTTTATTTCCCAAAATAAAAATGTTTTGAATAAGTTATAAAAAATAACAGATAATTTTTAAATCAATAGATGAACTACATATTTGAATAAATTGCTTTATTAACGAGTTTGTGGTTACTATCGTCGTTCGAGAGTTTTCAAGGCACGACAATGCGAAGTGAATTGCAGTGAACGGAGTTGAGATTTCACGTACACACTACTACTTTCAAATCTCACGCATCCGTACTTTAATAAAACACGATTCAATTGATTCATCCATCTCGATATTCGCATGATACGTCTCGTGACTTCTAGCCGGTAAAAGCTTTAACTTAAAATAATTTGCAAATCAGTCGTGAACAAGTTAATCGTTATTTTCCTTTCATCAGTAGGTCCACATGGCTCAAATGATTAGCTGCTTTTTAACCGACTTCAAAAAAAAGGAGGCGTTTCTCAATTCGTCGGAATCTTTTTTTTTTTATTTATTTATTTATTTTTTTATGTATGTTCCCCGATTACTCAAAGACGCCTGAACTGATTTGGAAAATTCTTTTTTTGTTTGAAAGGGTATACATCCCAGGTGGTTCCATATAGTTTTTATTAAAATCGGTTCATCCGTTTTTAAATGACGTCAAAAAAACATATTTTTTAATGTATACTATCTCATATCTCCAACATTTGTAAAGAGATTGTGATGATTCTTTTCTTATTTAATAGGGCACATCTTCAGGGTGATTCCACATAAGTTTTACTTAAATCGGTTCAGTAGTTTTTAAAAATGTGCGAAATCAATTCCACCACTAAAAAGTAAAAAATAAAAAAAATTAAAAAAAAATATTAACCTCCTTTAAAAAAATCACTAAAAAGATCACATGAAAAAAATCACATGAAATTTTGAGGTCGGCGCCTATTTAATAAAAGTAGATATGTAATTAAAAGTTTTTGTAATGAAATTAGCTCCGACCTCAAAATTTCATTATTTTCATCTTTTTAGTGATTTTTTTGAAGGAGGTTAATATTTTTTTACAGAAAAAAAAATAAACAAGTGCGAGTTAGGTTCACGTGCTGAACCCTAAAAGCAAAAATATAATATTGATTTGTGGAAATTTCTAGCGAACTGACTCGACCTCTAGATAGATAGATAGATGGTGCAGACTGGATGTTCCTACGTGTATCTGAAGCTCTCTCTAAACGTTCGCCTGTCACCTTTGAACCTTTCTTAATTAGAAATCGGGATAATTAGTACGTCACATTTGAATAAAACTCCAATATATCGTCGGGCTGGGAAATAGACCGACTAGAACCCTATCATTAAGCGTCGGTTTCCCTCTTTCAGAAAGATCCCTCCTTTTACTATATATTATGTCTCTCTCGCTCTGTCTTTCTTTCTCTTAATGCTATGGTTGCTCATATACTGACATTATTATGTTGCTGTTTTAACACAGCCGTGGGCGCGAATTGAATTGCTACCAGGAGAGAAGAGAATCGAGTGGTTGTAAAAACTCTACAAAAGATTTTCAAGCAAACGTATTTAGAATGTTCTATAGCTAAGATAGCGATAGAAAATTTATAAAATAACGCCCTGCAGATGATTCCCGCGTAAACGTGTTTTCATTTATTTAAAAATATAAATACCTAAGCAATTTTTATTTGCAATACAATATTAAAATTTTCTTAAGTTGCCCCTTGGTCTCGAAAACGGCTAGAAAGTTTTAAATTTAAACTCAAAATATAAATCATACTTTAACTAAACTCTGTTCATATTACATGCTTCATACTTTCCATTTATGTACTGTGAAGTCACATTAAAGTATTTTATAATGTTATGGAAAAATAAATGGTTATTTTCAAATTCTCATTAACTGAAGCCAATGCTCCACAGATATTATACTTATTCTAGTTATGCAAGGATTAGGGTTAAAGTCTAAGAATCTAGTAGGTTCATCAAGAACTCGGACGTTCATGATCTAAATACTCGATCTAAGTGTGAGCTTAGAGTGCCTTTCAAGCATTTGAATATCTCAAAAAATCCCCAAATTGTCTGGGTATTACTATTTTTAACAAACTGCCTCAAAATATTAAAAAAACCCGGGTCGCAGTGCCAAAACCCTGCCGACAATATAGTGTATTTGCTTGTATAGGGCCGTGTGGTTTTATACTTTTATTATGTGAAATTAAGTTTGTTTTTGGGCAAAATAAAAAATTTAACTCCTTAATACACCCCTTAAAATAACATTTTTTTCTTAATTGTAATATTATTATCAATCTAACGTCTACACCGAATTAAATACACCCTTCAATAAATAAGTCACTATCTGCAAACTAGTGTTTTCATAAAATTTGTAAATCCGGTCCTGTCAGGCCGATTTTATTAAAATTTTGGGGACACTTTTTAATTACTACCAGAGGGTTAAATTTTAATTTTGAAAGGTTTCGAAGAATTTTTTCGGTATTTTGGGACCCAAAAACATTTTTCAACCCCTAAAAACTACCCTTAAAATAGCCCGATTAGGCCCATTTTAAATAGGCTTCTTACGGTGATGGATTTCAACACGTGGGCCAAATTTCGTTGAAATCAATTAACTCTTTCGAAAGTTATTGCGCGTACACATATATATATATATATATATATATATATATATATATATATATATATATATATATATATATACGTATATAAATATATATATATATACGTATATAAATATATATATATATATGTATATATATATACATATATATATAAACATTTTTAAAAATGGTGCCAAAGTGTTTAGGAGGTTATGAAACGTCGAGAAGTTTTGGTCCGACCCCTAGGTCCCGCCATCCGACCGACGTCAATAGTGTATGTTGCCATATGGCAAATACACTAAAAATTGTGGCAAATATCAAAATTTGAAAAATACTTGAAAGAATTTTTGATAGCAAGCGCTTTTTATAATTTAGATGAATTTCTGTTGGGTCATGAACGACTGTGTTCTTGATGAACCTACTAATGTCCTTGATGGACTCTGAATTGACATTTTGTATCCACTATGGCACCACAAATAAAACTATTATTATTTTTATTATCTCCTGAGAAAATTTGACTCTAATTTTCTTGTGTGTGTCGACTTTTACCTGAAGTTTTAGGGCTCTCACTTTGAGAAGCCAAAAATTCATAGTAATTTTTTATACAGTACTGGCACAAAACTCTTTATTTTGACAATATAAGATTCAGATCTACTGAGCTTTCTGTAAAATCACAGTTCTACACATCAAGGGGGTGCTTTAAAGGGCCTTAAGGCACTCTAAGCAGTAGATAGCTTATATTGGTCGCATACTGTTAGTGAACATTGCGCAAGACAACATACGGATAGCAGGGATAAAGAGAGCATTAGAGATCGCGCTGCTGGCGGGTGATTTATACGCCCGACCACGCCCACTCTCTGGTTCGCGGTCATGCATCCCTCTTTCACCCGCACGCCTCCTCCACCCCTGCCGCCTTCTCTGCAGACGCCCGTGTTCTCTGACATCACTCAGCCACGGACTAGTAACATCACACTCACAATACAGTGTCCCAAGGTTTGGGGGTGAACTCTCTAAACTCTTGTATCCCCTGCACCTTGCCGTAATTAATGTAACTGCACTTAGTGCGTTATGAGTAACGTATACAGGTCGACCACATATTAGTTCTCAATACAATCAAACTTACGTATTTTCAACATCAGACACAGTCAAAATCTGACGACATCGAAGGGTCTACTCATATTTGATCGAAAAAACCGATAGTCGTAAAAACCGGCGATGTTTTCGAGGTACAAAGTAATTTTTTATTAAGTATTTAGTATTATTGAATGTGTAGGTATGCATAAGATAAGATAAGATAAGATTTTATTGTCATGGTTATAAAATAAATGTACATCGTATTATTTTACATGGTGTTCCTATAACCTACCACATAAAGTTATGCATTTAGTACACAGTTGATAATTACTTTTATTAACTTATTTTGTTTTATTCTGGGAAAAGTCTCAAAAAACCCAGGCAGTCATTAAATCTATAATTAGTTAAGGATGTGTTTTATCCTCTTATGTTTATTTCGATGAGCTAAGCTATCAACATTGTAATTCCCGATGTCACTTATGATTTTAATGTTACTAGCACTGCACTTGTAAAAATTCATTGTTAAATTTCGGATATAGTCTTTTATTAAGTTTATGTTAAGCAGTTGGTCGAGAAGTATTATAAGGGTATATCTGGGATATCCGGAGACTATTCTTAGAGATTTGTTCTGCACAATTTGTAATTTGTTAAAATTGGTTTTGCAAGTAGAACTCCAGACGGGTGCGGCATAGGTTAATGTAGGACGGATGACTGATTTATATATTAATAATTTATTGGCATTATTTAGTTTGTTGTATTTGTTGAATAGGGGAAACAGTTGGTGAATTACAGCGTAGGCTTTATCACAAGCGTACTTGACGTGGCTAGTGAATGTGAGTCTTTTGTCTAAAATTACTCCTAAGTACTTCACCTGGTTCGTCCACTCAATTCTTGAGCGATTCATAATGATATGGTTATTCAATACTGGTCTGCGTTTTGAGAAGAGAATCGCTTCGGTTTTATCATTATTTAGTTTAATTTTCCATCTATGAAAATGTCTACTTGTTCTGTCGATGGCTTGTTGCAGTCGGTTAATTATAGTGTCGATACGCCAGGAGCTTGTGAGAAAAGCTGTATCGTCTGCGAAGAGTGAGATGCTTACTTTTGGTGATTGTGGAATGTCATTAATGTATAAATTAAAGAGAACTGGACCCAACGTGGAACCCTGTGGCACTCCAGAGTCGATTTGTTTGACGTTAGATAATTTATCTCGGATGCTAACTGTGAAGCGTCGATTTGCAAGATAAGCCCTTATGAGGTGTATTAAGTAGCCTGGGAATTTATATTTGACAAGTTTGTAAAGTAGCCCCTTGTGCCAGACGGTATCGAAGGCTTTTTCGATATCTAGGAGTATCATCCCTGTGTGTTTCTTTTTAGGTATGCATAAATTCATAAATATTAATAGGAATAATATTCACATTATCATTATTATTTTTCTGTATTCATAAAATCTGTAATTTTAGTCTGTTTAGAACACTTCTGTGCGTACGAATTTTGTTTGCAATACAGCTGGTCGTTCTAACAGATATAATTCTCCGAAGATATGAAGATATTACGTTAAATGTAGTTGCTTAATGCGGATGTCGTAAAAAGCAGTGTTATTTATAAGGCGGTCATATAGCATTCAGCCGGGACTTATGATTTTGGTCAACATAACCGATATGTTATTCTAAACGATGTCGTCGTAAACGGTTTTGACTGTAGTTTTAAATGATTTTAGTCACGTATTTTTAAGTTCTAGCATACATTTTGTTGTACACAGTATAATGTATATAAAACAAAACATACTCTCAGCAAATTCACATTTTATGTTCTCCCTGTGGTCCATTTTTTTTTGTAGAAGATCATCAAATGACTAGCTAAACACATTCAACAATCAGCGTGTTTACTTTGTATTTTTATTTACGTTTAAATCGGTTGAATAAAATATATTATTCGTCTTCAGGATTCCGTATCCAAGGGTTTCAAATGGAGTTGTATTGTTGTTTTAAAAGTCTGGATTAAACAACTATAAATTCATGTCACGATGTACAAACCGTACAAAATAATTATTTGGGACCCATATATAATAATTAAAATTTCAAAATATCTTTCGTTTATTCTGCATTTAAGCGAGATGTAGTCCTAAAAACATTTCAAGAACGCAAAAAATATAATCTTAACAATCCCAAAATTTCTGAAAATACGCAAAAGAAAAGAAATTATAAACAAATGTGCTATTAGTATTGAAAAGAAATACTCCAACTCAACTTACGTATCTTAGTTACGTGGCATGTTCAGCCAGTTTCGTAACGCGCAGGGTTATAATCTCAAAATTAAATGAAAATTATTAAATACCAACTATTACGAATCATCATATTTTCTGAGTCAGGAATAAAACTGTTTCCTATATACGTAATGTTGTATCTACAGTTATTGACCTGAACTTTGGATGAACCAGGGGACGCCGTAGCCGCCGGCTAAAACCGGCTGCAGCTTGAGTTTGTTCAATCGGTCCCTCGACGCTACTCAACCTTCTGCAGGATATGAACTTCGGTGATTATTCGACACACCATCCAACGGGGTCAGCATCATAGTGTTATTCTAATTAAGGATGATTCTCTTTTAAGTTACTTATAACGTAATAGTTTATGTATCTAGATTATAATGCATTGTTTTATTATTAGGAGTTGTGACAATAACGAGCCATTAGCGAGATTTAACTTGGTAATTGCACTAAGCTGCTGTATTACGATTTTATTTGTTTGTAATGATGCATTGATATTGGATATGATATCGATGTATAGACAAAAACAAACATCTGTATTTTAATGCCGTTGAGCGCTGGGCAGTGGTCGGCGACCGCGCGGCGGTTGTTGACCACCAATCAGATACATATGTCATCGGTCATCAGTCATCCAGCTGCTTGCTGCACGAGCCGACTGTCTAACCATCACCGACACCGATGCCATCCGTCATCCAGCACGTGTTGGGCTGAGGCGGCGCCGCCGCGATTCCACCGACAGATGCTGCGCATATACCGCCGACTGCGTCCACTATATGCAGAGACACACAGAGTTTCAAAGACATTTCAAATGATGACCAGATTACCAACGTAAAGTGAAAGAACTATGATTTATTATTAACTGGCTATCCGTCCTGGCTTCGCACAGTTATTTTAAACTATAAATATGCTGTCGTTGACTTTTTTTGTAAACTTCTTATCCTCAATAATTCGTACATAATAATAATATGTCCCATTTCATCCCATAATTGGGCAAAGACTTCCTTCAGCTCTGTCCAGTACGATGCCAATATTTGCCAACTATTTTTTCTGTACCATTCTTCTACCTTTTCTTCTGTATTCCTTTTACCATCTCTTGGATACAGTTCGTTAATATCATTATCCATTTGTCATCATTTATTCTTGCTATATTGACTGTTTTTTAATATATATTTAACGGTTCAGTCAAGAAAGCGCTCGCAGGACCGATTTTTCGTCAACTTGCATCTCTAAAATCGTCACTGCTCGGTTCTCTTTTAAATAGGTAGTAATTAAGTGGGTCCTAGGCATCGAAGGCAACGGAATAGCAAACTGTCCCGCTAAATAAGGAGGAACCAAAGTCGGAAAGAAAGAGTCTCGCTGGAAGTTCACTCCAGAACTCCGCTAATCAAAGGGGTTTATCTCGCACTGGCCTCTAAGGTATCACGTCTCAAAGATGGCTAAAGTTCAAGATGACAAATGTCGCCTCTGCAAGGAAGCAAAAGAAACTGTTGAATATATCCTTTATGCATGTGAAGCTATTTCCCCCAAGATACTGTAATATTTTAACAGGCGTTTTCTAGAACCTGAAGTATGAAGGGCAACCTCCAGCAAGGTAATAAGTTTCATCAAAAGCATTCTACTCAACTGGGAATAAAAATATGAGGGGATTCAGAAGAGATCTTTTAGGTCGCAGTTATTGTGAGGCATTTACTGTTTAATCCTTCCATGTAAATCTAATCAAATCTAGTAATTATTGCTTTACACACACATTTTCTAGTGATGTTCTTACGGTAAGAACATCGTCAAAATCCGTTTAAGGGTTTCGAAATCAGTCCGAACACTCCAGGCGGGAATTTCATTTTATACTGAGTGACTCACTCCCGTGGGCATCGATTTTGCTAATGTCGATTTGGTGGAAGCTTTACCTTGACTCGAGTGGGCAGGTCGGATAAAATGTATTTTGTATTTTTAAGTATGCTAGCAATTGAAAATGTATCTTTAAATCAAAACACGCCGATCCGTTTACGAATGTACAAACAGTCAGAAAGGACAATTCTTGGAACGCTTGCGGATCATACGTAGTACGTGACAAATGTGAAATTAAAGACAAAGATTCCGTTACTACTTTATAATATTATATTAATTTTGGTAACGTTATTATTTAATATGTGAATAGAAAGAAATACAAAGCAAATCGTGTGAAAAATCTTTAGACATAGCACCTGCAAAAAAACTGATTGTAAATTTTACAACAATCAGTTTTATAGGCGATTTTTAGTATTTTTTCTTTTTTAGAAATGTAATTTATTGTACACTGTAGTGTAACGTGTTCTTTTATGAAGCACAACATTAGGGAAGTACAATACCATAATTTATGATTTTAGAATTGTAAAAAGTTATGGCGTTTAATTAACCCTAAGACATTTTTAATAAGTTGTGCTCTCCAAACAAATCTAGTTAATTAATCTAGCAATTAATGTAGAATAGTATAAAACTCCAGTCGGATCGCACGGTGCTATAGATATACCAGTTATAGGTATTTATTACAATATACAGCGTGTTTCGATTACCGCTTGACTTTCGATTTTCAAAAGACAAAAACTCCGGTCAAGGACGGGTTTGGCATGCACATGATATAGTTCCGTATCATTCTCATTTATATCGAATTTAGTTAATTCTGAATTTTTATAAACTATTTTTGCTGCAGTGGTTTTATAATTTTCATTGAAAGCGCTAAATCAGAATTTTTTCCAGATATTTTGCATCGATAGTTTAAAAATTGTAGAGGGGGCACGTTTGGACGCAAATAGTTCGTGGTTACAACAGTTTTTGTTGCAATTTAGGACATCCCTCTAATCTTACGTCAGATAATAAAGCGACGTCGCAAGATAATACAATAGTAGTCTAATATACTCTATTTTTTTAAGATGAAGTAGATGTAAATAAATCATAGATTCCATTCGAATGTGCCGACAGACCAATCACAACTCAAGAAACTAACACACACACACACACAAGTGATGATTTAGTCCATTTTGGCGAGCTTGATCGATTAAAATAAAAAATCGAAGCACTATTATAAATTACGAGTGATTTTGAAAATAGTCGGGGACCAATTGCGAACAGATTAATTCCTGCGTAATAAATTGTCAAGATTATTATTATTAAGATGTTAGCTTACCCTCTGATGCTTGAAACATTTTACATAATAAATGAATGACTCCCGCAGAATAGTTATTGGATTATTTTATGCTGAGCCGGTTTTCGTTCGGACACTCGGTATATTGTTTAATGGTTGTGTTTATTTTTTATCTCACGTAAAACATAAACACACACTGAAACAAAACAATAGCGCATTGAATGTCAGAAGACAAATGAAGGCAGACGCAAAGGGCGTTGCTTTCACATTGTGATTATTGATTAGGGGGCGTCGGCTCTGATTATTGATTGCGGTGGTCTCTTCAGAAAGGATATACAATACCTGCGATGCGCCCGGCGTCAGCGTATTGGAAAATGTTCTACTCGCAGATTTTGTAAAATACTAAACGTGCAATTTTCTTGCAACACTTAAACCGACATGACAAAGAAAAATAACTCGAGGTCGCATTGCAGAGCTTTACCGATAAAATGATGTATTTGAAGGCATTGCGGAGTTTTTATGACATTAAACGCTTTTTGGCTCGTTAATTGAAGTTCTATAACTTCGGATAAAATATAAAAGGTCAAGTTTAATTGATTCCGACAATCCTCTGTCTTTTTTAGCATTTATAGGTATGTATATTTTTTAGAAAAACTTCAAACGCCGAAAAAAAACAGTCAGAATAGCTTCCTAGGACCTCAAAACATCGAGATCTGATGAACACTCGATTTTCGAAAAACGGGGTTGAAATAATAACTTCCCAATTTTTGAAAATTAGTTGGAAGTTATTAATCGGAATCGATTCAGTGTGTTTTTTTCCATAAGAATAACGTCTGCAGTTATCAGTCATAATAAACAATATCCAACAATTTTTTTAACGGAAAAAGTAGGGACCCTCCTAAAGTAACTAAGAAATTTTTGAAAAATAAATTCACTCCGTTTCGCTTGATATTAAGCATACTTATAGTAATCATGCTGAACCGATTCAGACCATCTGCAAGCATGTACTATCTCCCTTATAGTTTCGAAGATCTCCGTTTTAAATTTTTCATTTTTTTTACATTTTCAACTGTCATAACTTCTAAACGAGACGAAATACGTTTTAAACATTAACTTAAAATTCGTTAGGAGCGTAGCTTCCATCGTGTTTTACCGAACAGATGCATCTCTTTTTGTTTATTATGAACTAACATTCTTTGTTATTGACAACTCAAAATTTCTTTTATATCGTTATAAATGTTGAGTGTCGCTGTTCGAATCAGCAATGTGTACAAAACATAACGAGAAGGGACTAGAGGGATTTAATACATTAGATCTATGACTAGTTTTTTTATATATTAAACACGCATAAAGCTGAAGAGAAAAGATCGCAGAGGAACAGGAGATAAGAGAACACAATTTATCATTTGTCATCCGCGTTGGCCGTGGTTGGTCACCACCTGGTGAATAGGCGTGGCACATACACCATATGTACAAGGAATATAGCAAACATACAATGAGCCGCGATTTTAATTGGTGTTGGTGCGTGGGTGGTTTTTTTTCTCTCTATAAGTTTTAACAATAAACTGCTAGATGCGGGAATCTTGTCTCGATAATGCGGAAGCACCGAGTCACGGTTTAATTTAAACAACATTCAGATACGATAAATCGTCTGAACAGCCGTGAAATTTAAATGTAGATGCTCGTTTGTCTGTCAAAACGGTTATTTGTGACCAATGGGCACGCATCGTTTAATGCTACATTATTAGTCAGCATTGCCTTTCACAAGAAATAAAAAATACACCTAAATAATTTAGATGAACAAAAAATTTTTTTCGAGTTAAATATATAGTGGGAAACTATGTATATTTCAAACCAACCAAAGCGGTGGATGTAAAAAATAGTTTTACAGGGAATGAAACTTTCAGAAAAGATATTATATATACTTGCCTAGGCAACTCTGCGAGAACCTGCTCCGACGATGGTGGGCTTTTTGTTCCTTGAAATCTCTACTTTCTGATGGTATGAAAAAAAATATACATTACAACGGTAAATGTTCTCAGAAAATGCAAATAAGTTATCTTAAAATAGCAATAAATAGGCATCTACGCATATAATCGTATAATCGTATACATGCGTAGATACCTATTTATTGCTATTTTAAGATAACTTATTTGCATTTTCTGAGAACATTTACCGTAGTAATGTATATTTTTTTTCATACCATCAGAAAGTAGATATTTCAAGGAATAAAAAGCCCACCGACTTTTTTAAAAAAGCAGATATTTTGACGTGAGAATTTTCGATTGAAAATTAGGGTACTTTTCGATATTAAGTCAAAATAAGGTGAAAAAATGAATATTATAAATCAAAAAAATTACTGTGTGTTTGGGACATAAAGAGGTAAGTTTTCACCAAATTTCGTGATAAAATTAATTTTTTTGCAAAAGATAAAAATAAAAAACCCAAAACTTGGTTATTTGAATTTTTCACATAAATTTTGAGGTTATGTGAAAAAAGTGTAAAAACAAAAGTTGTAGATATTTTTATTACCTACAGCTTTGCCATTTAACTTTTTTTCATAGAACTTGTAGTTTTGCCGGAAATAGAGATAAACCGTTTTTTACTCTTACAAACTCACCCCTTTCCCCTTCCCGACCTCAGATCGCCCGTAAATTATTTTTCCTTTCATTTTTGTTATATTCTCTACCTTTTCCAATGGGTTTCATCCTACTATAATTGTTTTTGGTCTCAAAAATTATCGACCCTGATCTATAAGGAATACACCCCTGTGTTTTGGCAGATTCCTCCCGGGACACCTTTACAGTATATCAGTGTACAGTGTATCTATATCGATAATCTGTTCTTTATGGAATACACCTGTAAAACTCAATTCTCCAGGTTGGTCTGTATAGAACCACCAACACCACGACATGGCTGTTCATTCTCCGTGATCATAGTAATCTTCTTGTCACTTTCCCGTTCAGCGGGGCCCCCGTGTGATTAATGCACCGGACTCTATACGTAAATATACACACAACGGCATTAGATATTCTATAGTCTATATATTGATTGTGGGATTGTGTCGGTTAGAAGAGCAATATTATCTATTGTAAATATATCTTTAATGTGCATATAATTGATTGATAATTGTGCTTCTTACTTTAAACACTACAATTCCAGTGAATCGTATATTTACTGTAGGATTTCTTTAATTTACATACTTAATTAGGAATACTAGAGCTAGGTTGCAGAAAGCATTGTCAGAAAACCTCATTTGACAATGACCGATTGTGACCACACATATTTCTCATAAAAGAAAAGCATAGCTGGAGTTTTAAATCGATACCAGAGATGGAAAAAACGGATGTTTTTAGTGATCTGCATCTTTGCATCTGGATCCCGTGAGCCGGTTCACTGAACCGGTTCAAAAAGAGCCGAGTTCTGAATATGTTACTGCAGTCTGCCACTGAGTTACCTAGTTCAGTCAATCATATCACGACCTGTATAGAATCAAGAATGCATAGCCAAACATGTGATGCATGAGTCATTTGAGCTGACAGATGTATTAAAGCAAGAACTGATACGTAAGTGTAAAATGTGCTTCTGTGTGTTAAGTGTTTCACTGAGTTATGCGGATCCGTTGATCCGTCGGCTCAAAAAGAGTGAGTCGGCTCTCACGGATCTTCTGTCGGAGTCGGCTTTTTGAATCGGTTCAGATCTGAGTTACCCAACTCTAATGTAGGTGTAGTCTTTAGTTTACAGTGTTACGGTTCCTGGCTTCCTAATTTCTTCTTTTTTTGCGGTCTCAGCCTATAACCCTCTAAGCCGTAAGCCTTCCTGTAAATCTGTTCATCAGTCTTCGAGCTTTCATGTAATTGGCTCCTATGACCCTTGCTACAATTCAGAATGTGTCTACGGCCGCTACTGGTTAACGAGACAACAAAAAGACAAATTAGTGAAACTCTATCGATGTTTAACATTTTTGTACAAGAATACGTCGCGTCGGGTCGGTTTCATGCCGGCAGTTACAAATACATTGCGGTTTCTAAGTTTAGAAACTGGGCGTGTCGTTTGTCTGCTGTATTCACCATCCCACATACACGCGGCGTTCTAAAATTGTGTTCCAAATAAACGTTCACATTGTATAGGAACGTCGAACTGACCACAGGAACAGTCAAGGAATTAGGAAACATTTTTGAAGTAAAACTTCTTTACCGATATATTTGTTTGAAATTTTCTGTGTCGTTGAGGAGAAAATCTGGAACCTTAAAGAGGAAATGATTCAATCTTGCTTGCATACGGTTCGTTCAATTTAATTCAGATCGGTTCAAAACGTGTCTTAAACCTAACAGAAGAATTCTTTACATATAAATGTCATATAGCAAAATGTTCTTTTAATGGCAAACTTAAGGGTGCTGTGTTTTATACGATTTCACTCTTATGGACTATTCCCGAAAACGCGACAGGAACTAAATCGATTAATTATTGGAGTAATTTTAGGAAACCTTTATAAATTGAAAATTGCGATTACTAATAAGTTTTATTTTTAGATTGCTATAATAGAAACATTAAGAGCGCATATTGTTCTTGCAAAGCTGGTCTGTCCGGCAGATGTAAACACATATTTGCTAAAATTCACTTTACGAATTCACCCAAAAGTAATGAATCGAAAATGCATACAATTGCATCTTCTCTTTGAAATTCACGAGTTCACGGATGTCCTGTCGCTCAGATTAGCGATTTCATCTTTATCGCCAACATCACCTAGTGACCTTAATTGCTTTCGTGTTGCCTCGTTTGCGAATGCCCTTAGTGTTTAAAGATCTTTGAGCGTCCGTCGCGGAAAAGAAAACTACAGCCTGCGATGACGGTGTCGTCGTTCGCGTTGTAGCGGACAAGCCGCGGAACCAGGTGATGTGCTGTGTGAGAGGATGCGTGACACGCCCCCTGAGCAGTCACCATGGCGACACGCTATCTCCCAACGCGCTAGATAACGTCACTTGATGCTGTGTATGTCAACAAAGCAATAGTACCTTGTTAAAATACGCGCCCAATGCCGCTGAAATTATAGGGTGCTCTTCATAAAGAAAATGCCAAAAAGCAGTTAAATATTTTTAATCAAAAGCTCTTTTTTAGCATAGTTAGTACCAAAAACTTTACAGTACACATAGGTAGCTATGTTGCAAAGCAAAAATAAGAGGTTACTACTATTTCCGTTTCAGCAATGAGGTGCATCTAGATTAGACATGATTCTGATAGTCGAACTATTGAATTATAGAAATATCTCGAGATATTTTCAGAGGTTACTCAAAACCATTCGAATGTTTTTTTTTCTTACGAGTTAGGAATTTTATAATAAAATCTCGAGTAACAAATAAATTATTTTTTACGCTGTTTCTTTACTCTTTGAAATACTGCTGCAAGTGTCAGATTCTCATCCTCTGGCATATTCTACGCATTTCACTGTATTGAATATGTTATATGATTATTTGAGCGTCTATAATCTACAATCTCTCTCTTATATGATTATTTACGTCCTTTATCTGCGTATGTTCTATGAAGCATACCATGCAGGTGACTCTCTCAAGCCTCATAATCGAAACAGAGAGCAAAATGCACCCGTTATAATAATATATCGAATGAATTCAATGAATTTTAGTTTTCACTCGCATATAATACCTAACCACTTAACATACTAATGCATTGTACAGTATTAAATACGATTACTTACGTCTCTTTCAAGACTGATAATAATAATAATAAATATTTATCGCACATAAAAGGTACAAAGGGTACAGTTCAACCAAATTCGTTCGAGAGTTGAAACATTCATTCATTCACACCTACTGTTATTATCATACATCATGCGAAGGAATCATTCGAATAGCAACCTTTCGATTATTCCCAACTCTAGAACCAATGATATTTATATACTTGACAGTACTGGTATTATTTTCGCTACATTAGAATAGTCTTTAGTTATAATTCACTTAGGCTACGTAAAACACAAAACTCATTTCCTAAGCTCAGCTATCGATAACTTCGACCTACGAGTAAGTGAAAAACACGAAGCCATAATGAGACACCCTTTGACGTCCAACCTACTAAAATAATCAAGTTACAATTCCGTAATGATATTTTTTACAGATACGAGAATTAACGTGTGTGTAATTCTCTGTCTTTCTCTTTTACACAGAGCCACATTAACAGATTCTTCATGAAAATTCTGGATTCACAAATTCCAAAATACTCGATTATTTATAATTACATAGCATAATTTTTCTTCGTTGACAAATTTTAAACGAGAAGTTGAAAACATTATGCTTTATTCATCTTTAAAGTTCAATTCCAGATATATGTTATAATAGAAAACAGTATCACGGGTAATTGGAATAAAGAAAATAAATCAATTTAAACACTCATTGATTGCAACGTTTCGTCTTTTCTTTAATTAAGACTTTTTCAAGCTTGAAAAAGTCTTAATTAAAGAAAAGACGAAACGTTGCAATCAATGAGTGTTTAAATTGATTTATTTTCTTTATTCCAATTACCCGTGATACTGTTTTCTATTATGCTTTATTATTATAATATAAATAGTAGCACCTAGACTAGCTCTTAAAAAAGAACTGCGTATCTTTCTTTATTTCCATGTTTCGTAAGGAAATGGAAAGATGATGATAAGATCGAGTCTTCTACTTTCGTTCGTAAATTTTAAAGCAATTTTTATAATTTTCCTGACATGTCGCGTTACAGAACAGATTACATAAACTTGATTAAATTATTTACAAAAATTGTTTTAAGTCAGCCCTGTTGTGCCGATCATACACGCAATGTTGGTGTCAGATGTGTCAGACATGTCCTCCAGCCACAAGGCATATGTGTCCGTAACACAGGGTTGCCGTTCAATCCATTTTTTGAAGTTATAATAACGTCCACTTTTTATCCAGACGTTTGATTTATACTTCATAATTTTTCACGTAGTTCAGTTTTATTGCCAAAAATATCCCAAAAACATTTCTAGCCTAGCAAGAAAATAGCTTTTTATCCCAATATCCATGTGGAAGTTCAATCAAGAAACCTTCCAGCAGCACTTTAGAATAGATATGCCTTAAGCAGTTCCAAAGATTGAACGTTGAGCAGAATTAGTTCGGGGAAATATTTGGTTCCACTAACACATTTGAGTTGCTGGAGAGAAAGAATTGAAATCTATCCTTGGTATTTTTTAATATTATTATTACAATTAGTTACATAGATTACGTATCCTGCCCAGCTTGGCAAAACCAGTGCTAGGGCAGGATTCAACATGTTGGTATTGTGCAAATGTCGGATTTATTGTTTATTGTATTAATTGTAATAGTAAATATTTCAAACCGCTGTTTCCTTTGATCACTTTTTATAGTCGCGTTTAAGACTATAGATTGATCCGTTAAGTTATGGACTTCGAAATGATCAAAATAAATAAATAAATTGGAACTATAAATGGATATGCTAATTGGTGCATTCTAGGGAACGATAGGAAACCCCGCCGACAGAAAACGTGGTTTCTGGAACTATACAATCCGAACTTATCCAAACCTACTTTGGAAAACTAGTCGTTGTTAAATCAAAGGCCAACTTGGAAAAGAAATAAATCATTCAAAAGCGAGTCAAATATTTGTAGTTCTGATGACAAAAACTAAACTTTTTGACGAGTTTTTCCAACAAGATCTTTTTTTAACATTATTTTTAATATAGGCGACAACCCTGAACATACATTGCGCATTTTCGGTGTGTATCGGTAAAGTCGCGCGCGACACGTGTCACTGATCCGCCCCTTGCGACTAATGAGCCAAAACTGCTTTGGAACTCGCGCGCTTACTGAAAATAATATATTTACTGAGAAAAAAATCATTTATTATGAAAACATTCATGAGCTTGCGCTGGCCACATAAAAACAACACATTTATTATTCAAACATTCAGCGTGGAAAATAAAAATTGTCGAGGAAAAACATTTTTTTTAATAATACCCTTTATTAATGTCACGTTACAACATTCCAGTAATCAATTTGTATGACCCATTCCTGTCACTGTGCAGCCTTGGTTCAGAACGACGTTGTGTTGCCTGACTGTGCTTTTTACTCATTGTCAGTGCTAGGGTCGACTATATGTGCTGTTAAATGTAGAGCGCTCGTTATGGAGTTATTCAAGTATTACGTAAGCAGGTTTAGGAGGTGAAGTTCTAATGACATGGAAAGAGGGGAAGATAGAAAAAATCTGACGTAAGATACAAAATTAATTGATAAAGAACTAAAAAAACATTAATATGAATCTTATAAAAAATACAAAAAACTTCTTGTGTCATTGGCGAATACGGGGTTTTCAAAATCAATAATTATTGAAATACCTAGATTTACTGGGGAAAAATAATTTAGCCCTGCTTTTTCGTTTTCAAAAATATCAATAAATAAAAAAGTTATAGCGAATTGAAAAACGGCCACGTCACGAACAACGCGTAACGTAATTTATTTGCAATCTGCGCACAAGCAACAAGAAAATTTATCAATGTAAATTCGTTATTTATAAGCTGCTAAATTTTTATAAACTTATTAATAATTACATACAGACTTGCATAGATGAAGAGAGACATTATGTAAAAGTTGTAATTCTTCTAATTAAAAAAGATCACAGGTAATTTAAAAAAAAATCACTTAAAGAAATACTCTTGACCGCCTGATCTGCTCTGTTGTTTACCAGTTTAAACCGATATTAAATTAACGCGATCGAATTTGCAGCGTGCACGTAAAATATCAACTGAAATGAACTTGATCATGTTAGCAATATTACGTTATTCTGAATAAAAAGTATAAAACACGTAAAATAAAATATTTAAGGGATGATTAATATGTTTTGGAAAGAATAATTAATGGGTTTGTGGATTTATATTACGGCTAATTGCTCCGTTAATTGCGTTTAAATTAAACTTCATAATATAAATAGTTTTATGATAATAACAATTTTTATTGTACATTACAACGCTATGTTGGAACCATTAATTAATTAGTGATTTAAATTTTGTTTTTACTCAATTTGCAGTAAATACGTTCTAATTTGTATTTTTAATCCTCCAGTGGCCGCGTTATGGGACAAAATAATAGTAACATATATTTTTGAACTGTTATCGGAAAAGAATCTGTTCCCAAAACAAGTTATCAAAAATAGATAAATTAAATTCTCAAAAGAGTTCGTGATTCTCAAAGCGTTCTCTGTTTTGTTCTATAAGATAAATGGTTATTTAATAACTTTCGAACATTACCTATTATATTTAGTAATGGCTATTTGTACATAACCCATTGCGGATCAATGTTTACTGCAATGATAGAACATGTCTTCTTATTTGAAATGGTAAAAAAATTATAGTCTATTATTTTTAGCAATTATTGAGAAGTGATTAATATCCAAGAACACTTAAACTGTTATCAAACTAGCAGTTTCATCTACGATACTTTATTTATTGCGGAAATACATGATAGACGATGCATATTTTAACAATTATTGGAAATCAATTATTTTTAAATAACATTTCTTACCAAAAAAATATAATTTGGTCCATCTCCGAACATAACAGTCGATCTTTGTAGCAATACTATGAGTATGTTCCCTTCTTAGGCAAAGTGACTCCTCCTACGCTGCTCAGCAAATGGAAAAATACGTCTAATCTCAAATTAACAAAGTTTTTTTCTGATTTGACTATGACTGCCCCGAAGTGAGGATGCGGGAATTAATGAAAATACACGAGACGAATAGTCCCGACAGGTTGAAAATACATGAGTTCTTCTACAGCTGTTTAATTCAAATGCAGTGGGAAAGAGATGACCGTAAAATAAAAAATGTTGGGGTTCATTCCCTAACATTTGCTACGCACGGCTGCCACAACAGCAGAGATGAACTTTGACGATACATAATATTTAAAACCGATTATTTTTATTTAAATTAAATAAAACACACGTTATTACTGTTGTTATCTTAATTTATAATGTATATTAAGTGTGCATGTATTTATAGTAAATAATGATTTATGGGACGAAGGAAGAACAAAGAAAGAATCGAAAAACAGTCTGTAAAACAGTAGATAGCCGTGTTGGTTTTAAATTAATAAGGATGTTAGTTATTAGTACAAAACGATACACTTCAGGTAATTTGACATGAATGGTCGAACATTCATAAAGCTGGTTTCACAAAAGAAGCCCGAATTTTGATTTCTCGCAAATTAAAAAAAAATAAATTTAAACAACTCTAATCAAAGAATTATTAAATATCAACAGTTCGCGGTCTGAAATTAAATAAAGAGTTTTTGTCGAAATACGAGGAATCTATGTAGCAAAAAAGATATCACTAGGCAACCCACGAGATTAAATGGAAGGGTAAGCCATTTTGAAAATTAAAACTTTGAATCTATGATATTACCTATATGCAAATTAGTATATTTGTAAAAGAAAAATTTATCTTTTTATAAGTTTTAGGTAGGATAAATTAGAATTTTTCCCCACGGCCCTGCGATTACGAGTCTCGTGCAGTACCAACAAGCTGGCCTAACTTCCACATAATGCTTGATATTACTATACACCAGTTTAACGTGCATAAATTAATTTGAAATATATTGTCAATTGAATTGTTTGTAACTATAGATCGCACTAGATTTTTTCAATCCTGATAATTTTCGTTTAATTTACACTTAATTCTCAATGTTCATGATTTTTTTCAGATTTTTCTAACCGATTCTTTTGGTAATAAGGGTGAGAGACATCTATTTTTAAGCGTTTTTCCCGAAAAATGCTTAAAAATGAACAAAAAATCGTATATACTGTTGAATTCGTGCTTTATAAACCATCATTTGACAACCTGCGCGATGCTCTTGAAATGTTTTTCCATTTCGCAATTCACTCCCTGAATCAAAATTCAACTTTTTATACTTCACGACTTCACGTCTGTATCTGCGCTACTATACTCTATCTCTGTGCTAAATTTCAAATATCTTTTTGAACATTTACCAAAAAGTTCGATGTAAATAATTTTGACTTGTGACTGCAAGCACGAGGCTAATAGCGAGTTGTCTACACTAATATTAGCATATATTTGATTTAGCATTCTTATTTCTTCTGTCCACTACATACAGCGTGTTCAAAATTAAACAACACCTTTTACAATAAACAATTGTTTCAAAATTGTATAATTATGTGCGTTTTATAAAATATCAATAAATAAGAAAGTTATAATTAATGAAAAGTTCTGAGTATTTTATCGGTATTTTTGGGTCCAAATTTTTTTTGCAACACCTAAAAACTACCCTTGAAATGGCCAAATTGGCCCCATTAGGTTTCGTGAGGTGATGGACTGCAACCCGTAAACCAAATTTCGTTTAAATCGGTTAATCCTGTCGAGATATATATAAACATTTTCAAAAATGGTGTCAAAGTGTTTAGGAGGCTATAAAACGTTGAGAAATTTTGGTTCCATCATCAGACCGACGTCAATAGTATATTGACCATATGTCAAATAATTTTGTAATTACAACTCCCATTTCCAAAAATAATCAAGGATACAACATCATTCACTCATGACAAAATTTGAAGATTGAAGGTACATTTCTTCAGATCGGTCATGGAATATACGCACCACACTGTAGACACTGTGTTAATATAATATATTATAAGGCAATTATCTAAAACCTCACTAATTATGAACAATAATTCTTAAGTTATAAAATAAAGATCGTCTTTTATTACTTTTGAAACACCTTTATAATTTTATTTTAATAGTTAAAACATACTTGGAACCGACTACGATTTAATGTAACTATTTTATTATTCTTTTTATGTGTTATAATTTAAATATTTAAATTTGTTTTATTCATTAGATGAGTTATGTAGTGTATCTCTATTCCCTTGGTGCTCGCATATAGCTTCTTTGGTTACTTGAGTAACTCGCAAAAAATAAGGGAATCTTTTAAAAAGATATTTTCCGACCAGTCACCAGATTAAGTAAATCGATGTAATTTTTTTCAAACAACTTGTCACGTAAAGGAAGATTTGGTTGAGGATCAATAAGAAGATGAAAATAAATTTTTCGAAACGTTGGCCATAGCGAAACTTTGGTAAAGCTTTTTATTTATTGATCCTCAACCAAGTCTTCCTTTACGTGACATTCTATTGGATCAACACCGCCATATACGAAAACTTTTTTTGTATTTCTTATTAACAAATAAAAAAAAAAATTAATAATTTCGTTTTTTTTAATGACCGCGCACACTTGTCAAGCATAGACCTGCATGACCTGCACAGCACAGTTCTTGAAGATACCTATGTTATTTAATGGAGTATGATACATTAGACCAGAATCTGCAAACCAGGAGCCAGCAACGACCGTAACTCGGTCGCCTGGAATTTCTGTCTAGCCGTGCTGGACCGATCTATTATGCAGGTTTGTTCTGGTCTAGCGCATGACATCGCGCAGGTTACAAGCTGGTACTGTGCAGTTCGTTCAGGTTTATGCTTATTTCTATTGCATACGTAAATTTAAAACATTAATATAAAATGCATAATGTGCTTAGCTTCCGTCGTGTATCCACAAACTGGCGCACCTCTTTTTTTTAACCTATTCTATAAACTCAGCAGAGCTGTTGGCTCTACTTTGCTGTACTATTTTTTAATGTTGAATCAATCTATAGACTTTGCTCCGACATCGAAGGGTAGACACAACTAATCTTCGTTAATATTTGTGAGTAATCTATGATGACCTCTGCGCTATAGTAAATTCATTTTAAAACGATGCTATATTCTCTGTCTCGCTTTTTAAATACGAGTTTTATTTGAGTTAGAGTGAGACCATTCTATCTGTGTTCGCTGGTAGTCCAACTGTAACTCAACAGCGTTTTATGGTGACTTTAATTATCTCCATTCGTAATTACAGGAAAATTATCTTTAATATTTATAAAGTTAAGACTTTATGTTATCCGCTGTTGTGTTTTGTATTTATTTAATATTAATGCAGACGCCGCTCAGTTCTTCTGTACGACTAAAACACTGCTTCTATACTATAATTATAGATCTTCGCCAAACGAATTAGTGAACGCAATAATGAATCATAAACCTCGGTTAAGAATCGCACCAGTCTATTCATTTATGAAACTTTTGCTGAATTACAGAACGCATTGTCAAGAGATCTAGTTTTACTATGAACTTATATTGTGATCACATAATTTGTATAGTATTCAGGACCAGTCTACTTAATGTTATTGCATAACTTGTCATTAGACTCTCACAGAAAAGTAAATTATTGTTTTGTACAGAAAAAGAGCTAAGCTTTAGTCAATTATTATTAGTGCGTGAATTGTTATTTTATGACGCAGTGTGATATTATGATAAAACGACACCAGCGACACCACAAGTCTTAAAATAATCACGCACGAACTTTTTCGCACGTCTGAACTCTGAAATACTAGATTATTAATTTTCATAATAAATTAGTAAAGAGGAAATTACTTTTGGATTAGCGTAAAATTATCATCATTGACTACCAAATTGGAATACACAACCTACATTGTAGAGAAAATTTGCAAAATTCCCTTGACACAATATTTTTTCATTATTTTTTAGTAGTTTCATTATGTCTTGATGCAAATCTCGTTACTGTATTACCTGATTTGTTGTTAATTTTAAGTTTAACCCACCCAGTATCTATTATGAATTATAATTAATACAAAATGTCTTTAATTAGTTAAAAAAGATCTTAAGATAAAATGACTCCATAAGAAAGAACTTCATTCCTTAAGAGTTTTTACTTTATCTAAATCAATTTCCCCATATTTTGGGTTTTAGAAGAAAGGTCAGTAAGCCATTAAACAATCAAAGAGTGACCAGGAAATTAATAGTTTGATTAAATTTTATTACAAAGGCAATAATAAACATGCTTTGAGCACGCGCAATTTAATGTTTCTCTCTCAATGGGTAATGGAGTCAGTGGTGTATCCGGACGTATTGATTAGCATCAAACATGGATGATGCGATCAATCATTTATCTCAACAATGTGGTGACAATTGCAAATGTCTCACACTGCTGACGCTGTCACTATAACTGCACTAGTGTCTGCTAGTGCAGGATGCACTATTGTCGAATGTGATATACTACTGATCTATATAGATGATACACTAGATAGCAAGGATTGTAGTGCGCTGTGTTAAAATGAATCGAAGAGATACAGTACAGCTTGGCACAAGTGGTAATTTAAGTCCAGATTCACTTTTCACAATTTTACAATGTTTTCCCTACTTGAAGTTTCCGGAATGTCTGTGCAAAGCCTGCTGGTTTGTTTATCTGAGCGGACCGAAATTAAGTTTTGATGGAATATTTGATATGTTATAATTAGAAAAAGTCCAATTGTTTTTGAGATAAATTGACGAACGGACGCAGAAAAGATATGTGCTGCAACGGCATATTCTATTTATTTTTACAAGAAAAAAGTGAATTTTTTCTAAAGCTTATATTTTTGTAAATATTTCAAAAATAAAAGTTATCAGAAACTTTATTTAGTATATTACCATATTATGTCAAATATCCTTACTTTTGGGTTGAAATAGTTCCATCGTCTAATTGACTGCGATTTTTTTTGGTCCCAATGAGGAACCGTTGTCCGAAGTTCACATGTAATATCTCTAGATTTACCAAGTAACCACAATTGTATCCATGCCATGTGCTTAAGCGAGATAACGAAATTGACTCAAGATGGCTGACTGACAGAAAATGATTTTAAGTCTTACATGGTCCATTGTTCCAGTAACATTAACTTTAGGTTAACACAATTTAACATTTACAGAACTTTAAATTTGTATAATTTTTGTATTTTGTAAAACGAAAATGATAATCTGTTAATGGAATTTATTATATTTTAATTGAATCATATACATCAAAATGCTAGACGTCTGTGGTATCTTGAGTCTAAAATCTAGACTGACAAGGTACTCTCTAGACTCTAGAGAACTTCAACCTTTCATACACCACATCTAGTTCAAGAAAATATAAATCAGTGAATGAACGGTTCCAGGGGGATGGTAGAATGGCAGAGAGGCGAGAGGGTTGAGTTTACCCTTTGCTAAAGTCAATTGATTCACTCTCAATGCTAACACAGTATGTGTTGTATGCCGTATTATTTAATGTCAACTACACATAACGGATGTATTTTGAAACTTCAAATTTATTAATCACTGCATTTTATTATTTTCTGTTTTCTTTTCGACGCTATGTAACAAACACCTCGACTTGAGGTTTCAATATGTTCCTTCAAACAAAAAAAGTATGCTTAACATTTACGCGTGGTTGAATTAAGTTATGTAAACAATACATATTATATTGTTAAGTTTACTGTTTTTTATATGTATACTGCATTAGTAAACAGCCAAAAAGATGATTAAAACTGAAAAGTTGCTCTAGGAATCTTTAAAACTACAATCATAAAATAAGTTACAATTTTATTTATATGTATTTATTCAACTTTGTAAATATAAATATTAAGAGCACTGTGGTTGGAACAATAAAAATAAAAGAATAGTTACTTCTTACCACAACAGATTTATTCAGGGGATGTACATTTCGAGAGCAAAGCTCCCATCTTCAGAAAACCACTAAAGTTGAAGATGGGAGCTTTGCTCTCGAAATGCACATCCACTGAATAAATCTGTTGTGGTAAGAAGTAACTATTTTTTTATTTTTATTCAACTTTGTAAACATGAAGAATTTTTTATACGTTATGAATAAATGTGGTATACGAGCGATATAAAATTACCAATTAATTATGATAGTAACAATTTTTTCTGGATAATTTACCGGTTAATAATTGATTATCTATAAAACCAAATGGCGGCTTTCGGTTTTTCTTTCTTAGAACAACAGAAAACAAAAAAACAGAGCAGTTTTCAGCAGTAATATCAAAACACTTAATTGAATAATTCTGAATTTATAATTATGACGGGATATTGGTACATTAAAATGAAAATCTCGACCGGAAATTACCAAAATGCGCAAAACTTTCTGCGCAACCTTGTATAATAATAATAAATTTAACTATTTAACCAGATATTTTACTGGTTAAATAACCGGTAATTAATTTTTTTACATCACTAGCTATACTGCAAAAACAGATTTAGTAAGTCGCGCATAAACGTCACATTTGTTCGTAGCGCCAACTAACCGAGTACCCTCTTCGCGAAACTCACAAAACGCATTCAGAGAAGTTTTACTTCAATAAATCAGACAACAAAACATGATTTCAGTTCACAAAAACTGAGTGGTACGTCAATTTCGATCAGGAAATGTTTAATTTTCATGGATAATTTTTCATGTGTTCCAAATAGAAAGCTACACAGTGTATGTCGATTTTCATTCCCGGTACAAAGTACTCAATTTGTGCCAAGAAAAACAAAGAGAGAAATTGAGTATTGTAGTAAACCGGTATAGAGAAGTATCAAGAGAAAGAGTATCGATGGTGACATTTCACACTACGAGAGTGTGGAGTGCAATGGAGACAACAATGGGAACTCCCCGAGTGATGGATTGTGCTGATTAACAAAGGGATGAATGAAAGACAGATTGTTAAACGCATCGCTGCCGCACTGACGCTAATGACTGATGACGTTCACTTAACAGTTAGTTAACGGTCGGTTAGGGTTAAATCTGTCACTCAACTACTATTATATCGGTGTTATGTCGGATCTAGAGCTTACGGATTACGTGATAATACAGAACTTGTGACTTAATGACTTCTTCAGAATCGCAACTTTTCGAATTTTAGATGGCTTGCGATATTTTTAGCCGAGCAGCCTTAAGGTTCACAAGACCAAGTTCGCAGTTTGATTTATATTGAATATTAGTACTATAATAACACAGAAAAGTGAGCATTTTAATCATTAAAAAAAGATTTTTCCCAGAACAAATTAGATTGGATAAATCTCTTTTAGGAAATTCTACCAGATTTAATGTAAAATTCACTTCAAAATCTTTTTATTTATACAAAAAAAAAACTGTAGGACTGATTTTGATAAAATTTCTTTCGGATCATTATCACGTTAACAACGTCTTTGTCTTTAACAAAGTGGATATAATTTTTTATAAACGAAATTTCGTGTAGAATTTGCAGTTTTTTGTTTAAACAAAAGAAACGGCTAAACCGATTTTGAAAGAATTTCTTTCAGATCACATTGACGTACGCTTCGATTGGAAGTTGATATCATTTTTTCCGTGAAATTTCGTGCTAGAAAGAAATAACCACCTCCGTACGTACGCACATACATTTTTCTTTTTAAAATAGTGTAAAAATACTGTAGTGATCTTGAAACATAAAAATATATTTAAAATTTTGATTTCTATATTCAAACCTGTTACAATAATTTCGTAATACACTGGGAGTAAACAAGTAATTAAGATGCTATCGAATAAGTTCTTTAATATACTTAATAACTTTTTTCTATTAAATATTTTTTACGAAGAAACAATTCTTTGGCGTTGAATAGAAAACACCATTTAAACTTTTCTATATATGTTTACTTTTCAACAACATAGTTCTAGGAAATTTTCGAAATAATACCTACTACAAAAGAGATAGGGCGTTCTCAAAGAAAGATATAAACATAGAACCTTTCTTTCACATTATATTTTCATATGTGAAAAATTAATAAAGCTTCTCTTTTTACGATGAGAAAAAATATTCAACATTAATTATAATTTACGTGTCTAAATTCATATAAGAAATTATTTGTTTGAAGTAATTATCTTTATAATTAGATTCAAATTAAACTTACATTTTGCCTAGTTAAACATCGGTAATAATTATCTTCTTATCTAAATAAAGAATATGTAATTTACGTATTTTTGAATTATATTTGTACGTATTATGTTATATCTAAAGATGATCAAAAAGTAACAAGGGCAAAAAAACGAACTAATAAAGCAGGATTGAATAAGTGACAGCTGACTCAGCAAATTAGAGCTATTTACAAAATTTGGCAGTTAAAATCTACGGATTTCTTGCATCGACTTGTCACGGAAGTGTGCAAAACTCCTTGGTTATCTGTCATTTTTTAAAGGGTTTATGAGATGCAGCTGCCACCGTATTCGGATCGAGCATAGATACTTTTATCATTTTCATGGCTCTCACATTTTTTGTTTGCACCTTAAACAATATTTAAGGTTCCGTAGTGAAATGGCAAAGAAACGTAACATTTGTAATTACATCATGTACGTCCGTCTGTCTGTCTGTATCATGTTTTCATCGATTCTGATGAAATTTTACGGGCAGGTGAACCACCGTAATATTGTGTACAGATATCACAAAAAAAATAATTTAGGGGTAATTTTCCATACATAGGATACTGTTTTACGTGTGTCCGCCGAAAATTTAGTAACTAATTATTCGTTTATAAATATATTAAATTTATATCATTTTTTGTAAATCTTAAGATAATATTTTTGGAACTATTTTTTGTATATTATGTGTATTAATAACTATATCCAACTGCAAATTTACCTTCAAAAAAAGAAATGGTGCCCGTCGCCCGACTATTATTCTAGAGTGTGCTCTTAGGTACAAAAAGGTTAAGGACCTTGTTCTAGAGTACAGTGAACCCCCGGTAATCGACACACATTTTGCAGGGCAGTGTCGATTTATCGAATTTGTAGGATTATAGAGTACCTACTGCCTAAGACCCCCAATAGTCCGAGAATTTTTTACAAAAGAGTACCTTGTAATCCGACAAATTACAGATCCAATGATAAGATTCTATATGTTATATATATGTACTCTGAACTTGTTCAATCATGCATTAGCGAAGATTGTCAAAAAATATTCAATAATAAATAATAGACCATGTCGAATTACAGGGGGTGCCGGATAAGACAGGGGCCGGATTACCGGGGGTCCATTGTATATGTATATGAGGAAGGTATAAAGTATCTTGGCAAAGTGATTTTTATTTAGATACTTTCATACAATGTTGAATGTATCTTTTATCTTTTGGAGTAATGACTGGTATCTTGTAAACAGTGTTGCCAGAATTTTTTTTTGCCAAGTCGGGATTTGGAACTTTTTGAGTGAAAAAAGCGGGATTCTTTCGTCGAAAGCGGGACATAGTAAAAAAACGTATATAATCAGAAGTTTTTAAATATTTATCTTTTTATCTGAGTTCAAATTACGTTTACGTAACAATAGATAGCAAAAATAGCCATAGAAAATGTATTTTAATAAAAATATGATATTTTAAATCAGATTTACCCTATCGTTAAATAGTTGATTCTTATTCGTCTTCTGAATAAAAAAAAATAAAAAAAAACAGAAATCAAAATCAAAAAAGTTTTATTCATTAGAAAAATATGGTGTTTCAAACAATAGTCTGAGGAGTGAGTGTTACAAATTGCAACTTACAATAAGGGAATAATTATTTACGCACGCTCGAGTTATCCCCGAAAAGCGGGACTGAGCCTGTCCCGCGCGGGACATTTCATTTTGATTTAAAAATCGGGATGTCCCACCAAAATCGGGACGCATGGCAACGCTGCTTGTAAATAACTTTTGAAGCTCTGGAACTCACTGTATTTTTTTCATTCCAATTGAAGCATTTAATGAAGTATAGAATTAAATAAAATTATTCTTAGTTTACTGTAACTTCAGCACGCAATTTTACCCTATAGCTACAGATAGTACGTTAACGTGAATACAATAGGATTGCAACAGTGGCTATTTGTGTATTCGGTGACAGAACAGAACAAAAGGATCAATAACAATTAAATACGGCCGCCTAATTATCAACCGTTTTACATAAATTTACATTACTTGAAACGTACACCTTTGTATACAAAAAAAAAAACTCAACGTTCACCAAAAATAATGCGGCCATTATTCTTTCATTAATCTTAATAAAAAGTGACCTTGTCGTCCCGCTTTCTGCGTTTATACACCGGTCGTCTTGTATTAAAGCGACCATAGGTTTCAAAGTAACGTTGCAACGAATATTAAAATAGTTGGCAAAACCAAAAATACACTTTCCACTGTATGATAAAAACTAAAAAACAAAATTAAAAATAATATGGAATAGATGTAAAAAAAGTAATTCATGAACTTGGCTTGGATCGAACTCGGAATCTTGACCATACTAAGCATACATCTTATCGATGACTCCACGGAGTCTAACTATGAGCTGGCAATTTTCATGGTTAACATTTCTATTCTACTATATACTGTACAATAATAATATTAATCAATTAATGTTTTAAAATTTAGCTATCAAAAATGAAATAAAATTGTTTATAAAAATTAAGCTACTGAATGAAGTTCAGTGAATTTTAATAGAGTTCTGCTCTGACAGTAAACAAGTGAATAAAATATAATTGAAAGTGATCCGTGATAAATTGCGATCGGACGTACGAATATATCAAAAATTCCTGTTCGCGATTTTCAATTACAATTTTCAAAGTAATTATGAACTTGAATCGATTTAGAAATGGGACCGTTCTATAGAACAAAAACTGTCCTCTTTAAAAAACGATAATTTTAATGGATTTCATGAGAATTTAACCTCGACATAATTTCTTATATGAACGAATCTCAGCTCTGACGCGCAAAGCGATAATAGAGTACATTCGCTAATCTAGCTAACGGATGTGCAAAACCATTCGGTCTATGCAACAATGTTTTTGCTATTCGACTGAATGCGAAATAATTAAAAAAAATATATACCTCAGATATTTAGCGTCTGTAATCTCCCTACAAAATCTACATAATCATGATTCAGACTAGAAGGCGAAAATTAATAATTCGTGTTTTCATAAAAAGTTTTATTTTTTACTTTTTAGTGACTGTGTTATTAATTCAATTCTTTTTTTTGATATTTGACTACTAACTTAAAAAGAACTACTGTACCGATTTACGTAAAATTGAATAGGATCACCTCCTTAACACAACTAATATCCCTTTCTCTGGGACCGTTCTTTTTAAAAAATTGAATATCTCCGTTGATGATGTGACACTATCATAATTAGTATTTTCGTTCAGTGGATTCTTCCTAATTTTGCGAAGCCGGTATCAGAAAAATCCTTCTCTAGTCATACGTTGAGACCATTCCGTATAACAAACACAGTGCATTTATAAGTTAAGTAAAACACAAACACGCTAGCTTAAATAAAAGTGAAATTAATCATTCTGATTCCTCCCTTGGCGTTAAACCTTGCTGTGGCAACGCACCTAGCGGCTGACAGTACAAACACACCTGCGTTGACGATGTTACCATTGCCATTACCAGATATCAATTACTGAGTTCAACCATGTTCAACGAAATAATTTTATGATATTAGTCTAATCGATTGATTACAATTCGACATGACAGCTTTACCATCTATCACAAAACTTAAATTTGAACCCTAATGAGGCGCCAGGAACCCTCATATTATTATAAAATCTTACTTTAGGATTAGACTCGCGTTTAGAAGGTACTGGGTTCGAATCGTCGTGGGGACAAAAAAAAAACAGTAATTCCTGTTTCGATCATTTTGTCGAGGTTTTCCGTAGTTTTGTGCAATAATTGCAAAAAAAAATCGGGACGGTTGCTCTTACCAAGCCATGCCTGCCCATGCCCTGTACTGACCAATCATCTATCCAGGGCAGATCTAGGTTTTCCAATGCCTAGGACTCTAAAAAAAATCTTCCATTTTGGGTTAGTATTTATTTTAAATAACATCAAAATCAGAGTTGAATCTTGGTGACCTGACCTTACAAATACTATAAATTCACAAAAAAAAAAATGTTAAAATACACCAAAAAAAAAAAAAAATGTAAAAATTCACAAAAAAATTATCGAAATTCACCATTAATTTTAATTATTTTTTACGTAAATAATTTTTTTTTAAAACGTATGATAATAGTTCAATTTTGTGGGCCCAGGGGTCAAGTCCTATTAGTCCCTAAGTAGTCCCGCCCTTACATCTATCCTATCCCAATTTCTTTCCTCACTGGTATTCATGAAAGTTACAGTATAAAAATAACGAAAATGTAGTAAGAGAAAAAATCGTGAGAATGGTTATGATATAATGTAAGGAAACTGGTGTTAAACTCAATATAATTATGTTAGAAAATCATGAAAATGATGCATCCGCAATCATTCGCAATTTTGGGTTCGTCGTCATCCTAGAACGATTATCATTGCACGTTGTAGAGAAAGTTGAAAATATAACCAACATCTCAAAGCATACTATTTATTTATTCTGAATTTTAACTAAACTTTTCCAATTGGTTACTCTAACGGCAAGGTATAAAGCACATTCGAATAGTATGAACTATTACGAGCTAAGCCAACGAATAAGTTATTTGGATTTAAATATTCCTTCTGCAAATTTAGCCCTGAGTCGTAGAAACCCAGAATTAATCTTGCAAAAAACTAACATCCTTTGATCCAGCAGACTGATACTTTAGCGTTTTTTGGTTCAAAGTCGAGAAGCAATCGACTGTGAACAAGAGAAGTGTTGACAAGAAGTTGAAAGGAAAGACAAAGTGGTCAGCTGTCATGAGAACGAGGAGGAGGATGTGTAGTGCCAACTGACGTGACATTCATGTTGGTAACATTGTATATTATGAGGGTTCATGTTAACACGTCCGGATGACTGACACTATCACCGACTAATTATCTCTTTAGTAATAAAAATATTGTGTTGGTATAATGTATTTCACGAGTTCAATGCAAGGTCGCGTCATCTATATACCATTGAAAACGAGTCTACTGTGTTGGAACGTCGGTAAAAGCATTTTTCATACAAGCGCAGTTAGATTTAGATTTTTTAAGGTCACCGCCAGCTGAGACTATTTGGGTTTAGCACCAACTTAAGTTTTCAATTTCTTTTTTTGAAGTAAAACTTCTTCGGTTATGTTTTGTGAATTTCGCGAAGAATTCTGTGACCGGCATAAGTTAAGTACATTTTTTTTCAGTGTGGGAGCCAGACTAAAGGCCGGATATAACCGAAGTGAATCTTTTCAGTATCTCGGGTAACAATATATACATTGTTTACATGTTTTACTTCAACCGCACCTCAAGGTTACACGCAAACTTTGTTCAATTTCGAAATCCAACCGATACTTTCATCAGTTCTCTGATTCGAACCTGGCTACTAGATGCTTGCAACGGCTTTGTTTCAGAGTTGGCTATTTCCAAGACCAAGGAAATTTTAAGAAGCATTATTAGCCAGTACGTATTTTTATGTATCTACATATTATGTATCATCGAATCGGACATATTGAAAATAATTTTTAAGTTTGGTATAACTCAAAATGATCCGCGTTACTTTAGAAAAGAACTTATAATACTCGTACCATGTTGAAAATCATTTTGTCAATTTCATCTTCGCAAGAAATCTTTTGCCTAAACAATGACTATAACCGTTCTCTCTAATTTAAAATGATTATTTTGTAAAACTCATTGAAACAGTAAAATAGATTTTTGTGTCACAATAGCAGCATTCATATCATCATCTCAAATCAGTCAATGAATAATTCAGCTATCGGTCAGCCACGCGTGTTAGACTGCGTGCAATACTGTCGCACTGAGAGTCAGGAGTAAAGGACGCCTGTGTTCCCCGATCCACCCTACTCAATACGCGAACACACGGCCTCTGTACTAAATATTATTGTTGCTCGAGTAATTGAATGGCACGTCACGCGTGCCACTGGCGCTAGTGGCGCGGAATAAATGGGCTTTGATTTCAGTTCCATTGGTCAATTTCATGGAGCTCCAATTTCAATATCATACGGTGAGAGGACTCGAATATCTTATTGTCTAGCGAGGGAATCGTAAAATGATAATATTTATTAGATCTGAGGTGTCTGCATTTAGGTCGACTACCTCTTAAGACTGAAGGAATGGATTTAGTTTTAAAGACATACTTGGATTGTAACCATATTTTGTTTTCTGATGGAACCATACCCTATGGTTCCATTAGAAAACAAAATATGGTTCCAATCCAGGTATTTCTAGTATGGAGAAAAAAATTTGCCTGATGCTAATTTCTTTGAAGAGTGGCTTCGTAGAACACCTTGCAAGCAGCAAGTCTTTCTTCAGGTCTTTACCATCTGACAATTTCAAACTTAACCTGAGTTAAAAAACTTGAGCCTGGCATTTTTACGTGACGTTTCGTCTACAACTGCGGTAGACATTATCAAAAGCGTTCCGGCAGCAGGCGAAGTTTCCTCTTTGGCGGCTCACAAGTAAGTAATATCAATGGACCACAACCTACAAGCCCCGAAACAAGCAGATTTGGAACAATTCCGACCATGAAAGTCTGCTCACTACTGATTTGATCAGAAAACGGTACGTGCTTCCAAACCAATTATTCCATTAGCAGTAAAATACAATGGAAAAACCGCGTTCAATCGTTTAATCTTAATCAAACAAAACGCCAGTAAAGTTCTTAGCGCGCGTTTTCTCGGAAGCCAAACGAGTATAGTGAATGCCACGAGCAAAAACTCGATTTCCAAAAATGCCAGTCACTCCCATAACGCGCGTTTGCAAGGAAGACGAATCAAGTAGATGAAATGCCGCGACCATGGTGTTAAAAGGCCATCTATATGCTATTTAAAAGAACTCAATATTGAACTCAACGCGTATTGCGCATGTATATATATATTTATAACTGGAGGGTAAACATTAGACCGCTTGAATGGACATGAACAGCGTGATTTTGATATCCTCAGGCGATATGCATTTAATCGCGACAAGGGTTAGTTAGTTACTGTAAATTGTAATCCGTGCAGTTTTGCGGTAATATGGACACCACACTCCCACGAACATTACCTTGATTATAAATGCACCGTTTGAGTGTTCAAATTTAAGATAAAAAAACCGGTCAAGTGCTAGTCGAACTCGTGAGAAGAGGGTTCTGTACTGTTCCACTTTCCGTGAGTACTTTAAGACTCAAAGTTTTCCTGCGTAAATTATGGGTGAGACCCAGTAGTTTCGAAAATAAGGCGGGAATAGTCAATTGTTCATCTATTTTCTTAAATTATATTTTAGGCCCTTACTACAAGCCCTTTGATATGTCATACGGTACAGTTAACTATATATCTATATAATTACTAAGTCTTTTTTTAATAAATACTTTTTTCAATGCTTTTCAAAATTGTATACTGAAATATAAACTAAAAATTAATATTAAATTTCTTTTAACACCGTTGAACGCTTCTTTGGTTTTCAGAAAATACTTAAAACATAGATATACTTTTTTTTAAATAATAGCGATTTTGCCTGTTTCATAAAAAGCGTGAGTAAATTGAAATGAACTTCGTATACCCAAACATGTCTGATGTCAAAATATTTAAAAAAAAAACTAATTTCTTTTTTAATGAAACTTTCATTCTACGAAAGCATGCTCAGACAACAAAGGACCATTACTAATAATTCCAGTAAATTTTCAAATGAATGTAATTGCTACAAAGCTATATACGTTTCAATACCGCAATAATCATTAATCCCCTTTAACTTTAGTCATAAACAGATAGAGGCGCTCTTGTCGTCGAACATTACAATATTATTGACGCACGATTGAAAATCTGATTTACAATTTGTGAGGGTAGAACATTTATAATGAAACATACATAATTTTACACGTGAAATCTGTATAATATCAAAGATTCATTAAATACGGTGTGTTTCAAAATATTTCAATGCAGCTAGCAGAAATGAAAATTTTCATCTATTTATAAAACAATAAAACTATTAAAAATTAAAAACTGGGGCGAGAAGTAGTCTAAATTCGAAGAAGGAATTTTAAAATTTGTATTGGTATTAATCTGCAATATTTTTGCGAGGGAACCAGAAGCGAAGCTAGGTTTTTCGGGCCCAGGGCTTGTTGAAGCCCAATAGGGCCCCACTTTTTGTTAGGTTAAGAATTTTTAAACTGAAGCTCAAATCAAAACAAACTTGGTGACCTGACCAAACAAATAATACCATAAATTCTACGAAAATATTGTTAAAATTCGACCAAAAAATTTTAAAATTCGCCCATGATAATGACAATCATCAATATTAATAATTTTTTACTATACGATAAGTGCTCATTATTATTAAAAAAGTATTCAAATTTTATAATAATAATAAATTCAATTCTTCTGCCTATATTGTTCACCTTAGTAATTAACTTTTATACTGGCATTAAGTTGTCGAAACATATTGTCATTTAAATAAACGATGTTTATAAAATTGGAATCGTAGGGAATTGGACAGTTTATGAAACGTTTCGTTGCTAATTGCAACTTCCTCAGCAACTATATTTAAAAAAAAAACAACAAAATACAAAATAGTAAATATTACAATGACAGTTTTAAATAGGAATTAGCAACGAAACGTTCAACTTAATGAAAGTTAATTCTTTTCATAAACTGTCCAATTCCCTACGATTCCAACTTCATTAAAATTATGGACACGAAACATTAGATGTTTATAAATATTCTGTGAATGGAGATTTTATACTAAATAAATTGACATGCTGATTAAATATGCATATGTGACGCCGTATTGTTAGTGTTGGAACTAACAATTCTTCAAGCATTATAATAATTTGATGAAATTTCTTTCACAGCCTGTTTAAAAATAGAGCTATCTTTCTAATAATTCGACAAGGTTGCATTTTAGGTGTCCATGGTGAAAAATAAGTTGTTAATAATTGACCGAACATTATTGTAATATCGCTGTTAGTTTACGCATATTTCAGATTTTAATACGGCATTCGACACACCACAAGCAATTTGCCTATCTATGAGAACCGAGACCACTGCCTGTAATGCAATGCGCCACGGTGCACAAACCGGGCCCCGCCTCCGCCCCCCGCGCACTCAAAGTACTCTGCACCAATGCGTGTGTAGCTGTACAAACAAATTTTTAAGAAGACTAACTTTTCGGGTCGTTATATCCGTTTGTGTGTTTGTTAGGGGGAACTATTGCCTCCAGACAAACACGGTTTTGCAATGCAATATTAATTTACAAAAGTTGCTGATGACCTCGTCTCTTGAGCGTTTGTAATCTACAACTGACAAAAGCGTATTATGTAGGAGGCACTATTGCCTCCAATCAAATACGGTTTTGTGATGCAACATTGACACAGCTGCCCCCCTAAACGAGCACAGTTTTGTGATGCAGCATTAACTTACAAAAACGCGTAGTTTTAACGTTAGTCATTCTCGAATCCCGGACAGAATTTCACCTTGTTTATTTTGAGGCGCTCAATTTAGTGAGATGTAGATTAAAAGACATTTATTTAAAATAATATAATTCATTGAAATATCATGTAATAGGTACATATAAATTCATAGATATTAATAGGAATAATATTCACATTATCATTATCATTTTTCTGTATTCATAAAATCTGTAATTTTAGTCTGTTTGGAACACTTCTGTGCATATGAATTTTGTTTACAATACAGCTGGTCGTTCTAACAGATATAATTCTCCAAAGATCTGAAGATATTACACTATATGTAGTCGCTTAATGCGGTATGTCGTTATAAGCAATGTCGTAAAAAGCAGTGTTTTTTATAAGGCGATCATATAGCATTCAGCCGGGACCTATGATTTTGGTCAATATAACCGGTATGTTGTTCTAAACGAAGTCGTCGTAAACGGTTTTGACTGTATTATTATAACCAAAATATCAGAACACTGCCTTCAAAATTATACACGACTGCAAAATTTCACGTCAATCGGACATTTGAAAGAGGGTGCAAGTCGAGGTAAACGTTTATTTACATGCAAGATACAAATCAAGCTAATATAAGAAGCGTGTTAAAAATGAAACATGGAAAGAAGATGTCGCCTTTCGTCTGGCAACAGACAGTTACGCGTAGAGCGGTGTACAATAGGTACCGCACGAGTATAGGCAATATACAATACCACCCCCGAATATACACATATTTTATAAATCGTTTCACGTAGGCACTGGGTACCATAATAACTCGGGCACCATAACCAAAGCACTCAATCTTTTTTATACACATTACCTTTTTTATTTGACAATCAGCGTTTTACCGTCCACAAAGGCACGGTCCACAGGGCCGGCTGGATTTAAAATAATTTAACTTAATATAACCTCATTATTGGCTTTACATGAGATGGAGAAAGTAGGAAATAAACTTTTCATTAGTTTGTATTGTAAATCTGCCGAAATCTGTAAATGAAATAAAAGATGTTGGAGACGACAAAATGGTGTTCGTTTCTGAAGTTGATTAACAGAAGGTTGTCATGTACTACATGGGGGTGCTTAAGACAAGTTCATGAAATGATTTTTTCAAAAAATTTAACATTTTAACTCTAACGTCACTGTTAATCTATGAACTGTCTCTATATGTTTATAAAAAAGAAGCAAAAATATGATCTTGGTTCTGATATCCACAATATAAATATCCGTCAAAAAAGTCATTTGTCATTTGTAGCATTCCTGTGATCCAGATATATTGACGTTTGAATATTGTATTTTCTGCAGTCATTTGTAATAAATTATTTATTATCATTATTATTATTATTATTATATTTTTTAGAGGACTGTGGATCAATCAATTAATAATGCATTAATATCCAATCGCAGCGTTTCGTTTTTATTTTAAAAATTTCATCAGGCTCTTAGATAATAATGAAAATATTCATTTTGATAAAAAATGCGAAATGTTTTTTACCATAATCCAGATAAGAAAAAAACTGTCTTATCTGGATTATGGTAAAAAACATTTCGCAATTTTTATCAGAATGAATATTTTCATTATTATCTAACAGCCTGATGAAGTTTTCAAAATAAAAACGAAACGTTGCGATTGGATATTAATGCATTATTAATTGATTGATTCACAGTCCTCTAAAAATATAATTATAATATATACTGGATCTGAGACCACATATATCATTATTATTATTATAAAAAAGAATTTTGCATCCACAAACACCCAAAATTTCAAGTTCGTCACCGTTATACAAGGGATACGTACGGAACAAGTGGAAACTATAACCTCGTCTCAAACCATGAAATGAGCGATTACAGTGATTTTGACTCGTGGGTACGGAGTACACAGAGCGACCCAATAAGCACGGCTCTTTGCATGTGGTAGATTAGTGACTCAACATATCGCTGGCATACTGGAATTGCTTTTATATTTGCCAACAGGGACGATGTGTCTCCTCCAAGAACATCAAATTTACAAGAACAATTATTATTATTATTTAGGGAAATTTCTCTAAGGCCGGCAGCACTAGTTCGAGGCACTTTACGTAAAGTACATTAGTAAAGTAGTAAATGAAAAATGACTATTTATCAAAAAAGAACACAGCAAGCCGATCCTGACTCGAATATGCGGTATACTCTCTTCAGATAGACTCTCGAAGCATTTATAAATCCATCGCAAGAGAGACGAGAGGCCGAGTCGAGCTCTGGGTCAACACACACACAACTGCAGGATCTACACAAACGTTATGTTATCATGATATTGTCTACATACAGGCCCCCGCATCCAGAATATTTACTGGCCCTAATTACAGGGTTGGCGATATTTAATTATAGATGTTGCGCGGCCGCCAGCTAGCCGTGCGTCACTGTCTATCTCGCGTCTCTTTTTCACTCGTTCTCTTTCTCCAACACACCATCACATAGATTTGTTCTATACACTCTCGATTATTTTATACACACATTATATCTACATAATATATTACAATGTGCTTGGTGTACTGTGTATGGTACGTACGCATAATACACAAACACCGACTAGTAAGTACATTGGTCAGAGTTAATCAAGGATTTAATAATAATAATAATAATAATGCGTTTAACGTCCGTTTTTCGACTTTATGTCATAACAGACGCCATTCGCACCATTACTACTTTTCATCTACCAGTTTCCGTTATTTTCTACATTTTTTACAACTTCAACTTATGTAATAGCAATGGGCGAATGAGGGAATTATAGGAAATTAGGATAAGGTAGATAATTTTTGAACTAGGAGTTTGATAGGTAATCGGCCATGGCCGCAAATAAGAAACCATCTCGATATTTATCTGAAATTAATTGAGGGAAACCATGGAAAACCTCAATCAAAATGGCCGGTACAGAAATTACCGTTTCTCAGCGAGAGGCAGTAGGAAAAAGTCCCAGCCACATTTGCCACCGCCTGGATTCGAACCCGGCACCTCCCGAATGCGAGTTTAGTGCTGTCACCACTACTCTACCCAGCTCGATACTCTACCCAGCTCGGTTAATCAAGGATTTAGTTCAGATCGAATGATCTAGGTCCTAGGATCTAAAGTTAGAGCTAAATGGTGGACGTCCGAAGGAAGAAACTGCGAGCGAAAAAATTTTACGCGTTTTCTTAATATCCCATCATTTTTTACGCTTCTCAGGCTATATGCAAAATCGATTGTCTTATTTGTATTAATGTTTTTGAAGTTTTTTGCCAGCTACAAGGATGTATCTGTATCTTATTTGTGTGATGATATTGCAGTTGAGTAAAAGATAAAAGATAATTTTGAACAGAAGCGACGCATATAAATCTACTACGTACTAGCGAAACGTCAGGTTATAAACGAATAATTTTACAATGTACGACAATTAATTCAAAAAAAATAATATATTATTTTTTTGAATAAAATAAAATTAATAAGCTGGATTCCAAAAATCTATCAATTCTACTACGTAAATTCGTACCAGTCCTCCGATTAAGGTGTCTCTTCTATAATTTTGATTTATGTAATACTACAAACTTACATAAAGCATATACAAAAAATGTGTGTTAAATAACGATTTTGCGATGAAAACTCTTAAGTGGATTTCACTAATCTTAAGCTAATCCAAATTTAGTAATGTATAACTTAAGCACTGATGAAATAGTGCTGAGCTAGAAAATATAACTTATTATTTAACCCAAATTTTACATCGTCTTATATAACACTACAGACTTGGAAAGCTAGTATCACGCATTCATGTGGATAGATTTCGGAACCTGACATAACATATGACTAAATACCAAAGACGAATATTAAGAATGGCCCAAAATGGAAATTAGTATCCATGTTAACTGTGTGGTAAATTCGACATATTGTTTGTGCTTTTCCCAAAATCATTGATCCCGTTAAAAATTGGAACGAACGTCGCGTTTATTTAGCAATCTTTCAAAAATCTAAGTGTGCCAGTAATTTTGTTGAACAATGTACGCAAGAGTAAAACATGTTAGTACACGGGTTAGCCGTCGAGGCAGTGTTGGCAGACCGCAATATCCATGCGGTCCTCCCGTCCGCCAGAAAACAACTACGGCGTCCTCAACGTACGACTGTCAGGTTGATTGTATTTCAAAGATAATGTCTTGGCTTACAAAACGCTTGGATTTATAACCACGTTTATAAACTAAGATGTTGTACGTTACATTCTATGCACGAAACATTATAACCGAGGCTTTGATGATCGCGATTAATGAAACTAAACCCAGGATTAAAATAACTAATTACTAAACCATCATGATTAAGATTAAAGTTACAAAATAACTTATGAAATATAAAATTGCTAAGAAATTTTTTAGGCTATTAAAAGCCAGAACCTGAAATTCTAGATGAAATACAATGTTGGATATGTTTTAAGTAATTCTCGATATATCGCGAGGACAAACGTTTTATTTCTTGTTTATGCGGTTACTGCCAAAATGGAAGGATAATCTTCACCTAATCAGGAATCACAGTGATGAAAGTATGATCAAGATGGTTAATTTTCTTATCTGCGCGACCTTTAGTCATACCATTTTTGATACCACCACGACTCAAATAGGCTAAGGAAGGCAAAGAATTGTTCAATAACTACAACTGTTATGCGTGATATTTTAGTGATCTCCAAAATCTTTGATATCTACGCTCTGCTATCAAATAACTTCAACAATTTACTTTTAGCAGTCGAGTTCTATTTCTGGCACAAGACTGTTCAAGTATTTACAGTTTGGAAGTGACCTGTTCTGACAAAATCTTTAGTGTCCTGAATTACCTAATCGCTAATCACAGAAATCCAACTTACCTACTGAAATAACAAATTGGGTCCTTTGTAAGACTAAATGCAACAGGAATTTGCTCCTGTCATCACAATCAATCATAGTTTGAAAAAGTTTTACCAAATTTTTTCTTTTAGGGCAAATGGCCTCGAACAAAGTATAGTTAGCTATGATGAAAGTGCAATCGTTTCAATGTCCGTCTGTTTGAAATGGACATCTACAATTAAACAAAAGGCGCTATACGGTTCTCTATAATTGCAGGTTCTGTAATGAGCGACCGGGAAGAGCGGAGAATAGCGGGGACAGAATAGCAAAGATTCATTAATATTATAAATGTGTATATGTACTTGTGATAGCATCTTAACTCTATAACAGATGCCTCGAGTTAAAATCTCTCAAACATCTGATATGTTTTGCACTTGTCTCTCTTCCATACATGAGCACCCTTATAACTCCTCTTTCTCTTTCTATGTTTGCTGCAAACATTCTTTCGTAATTTCTGACAATAATTCATATCACGCATGAGGGTGAAAATAATTATCTTGCTTGAAAAATGTTATAATTATAGATGCATGTAGCATTTGAAATGTGTACAAATGTCTTAACAGCTAAACTCTGAAATATTACTGCATTCTTTATTTTTCTCTTTTGGATTTTTATTTTATTTTCAGGTGTCTGTTTTGTTCAATTTATAAACAGTTAATAGCCAGTTGTATCAAAACAGATAATAGAAACTTTAACCAAATCATCAAATGCTTAAACTTCATACTTCAGTTTTTGGAATTTAAATAACAGTCAAATCGTTAACAACAAGCCTATTTAAACTTAAATAATCTAATATAATGTTGCTGCAATTCAAACTCCAGAAAACCTCCAAGGAACAGATTCGTTTTAAAACAAAGCAAATTCATGGAGGTCATAACTCATAATAATATACAGTGTAAACTCTATAAGATTATTCTTTATAACGATAAACTCTCTATAACATAGAAAAGATCACAATTTGGTTGGTTTACCTTAAAAACCATACATTGATACACTCTTTATAGCGCAGCAGCCATTCTCTATTACGAACAAATGTGTTCATATTTAGACACAGAAAATCGTCATTGTCGGTGTTATTGTTTATGTTATCTTATCAGGTTACAAAAGACGCCGACTAAACCTTTCGAAAATTTTTTATTGTTTAATCAAGAAGATTCCACCACATATCAAGAGATGGATAGAATACATAAGAAAATACAAAACAAGTACTGGCAAAGCAAAAAACGTTAGGCAAAGTTAACTGACTATACGTATTAATTTTATCAAAAACATACTGAAGATTATTGTTAATTTGATTGTTTTTCTTTCTTCACTCCATATAACGGTAACTCTCTATAACGATAAAAAATGCTCGGTCCTTTGAGTTTCGTTATAAAGAGTTTACACTGTATTTAGAGACGAGATTTTTGCAGACATTTGCGCATTCTATATATTTTTATTTTTGCGTATACAGATAGTGATAATATTGAGCGTCTATAACCTGAACAATATACCTTTTTGGCAATTTTGACGTATGAGAACGAAACAATTAAAATGAAAAGAGATAGCACTGCTGGTCAGTACAATGGTTGAATGGAGGTCTATCTAACAATAGTCGTTATAAAAAATACATTTTTAATTGATACACGCGGAAGGGTTAAAGCAGACGCGATGCCGTACATTCTTTCCAAAAAATGTTTCGCACACGTCATTTCCGTATTATTAAGAACTATGTTCCGTGGGTTTTGTAACGGCCCATAGCCGCCCAGATCAGCCCAGGTGTTCTGGTATGCACGTGCTATGCTCAAACAGAGGGTCCTCCGGGCCCGCCCAATTCCTGTCACAGATGTGTTATCAATGGGAGAGCATACAAGCACTCAATTCCCTTCGTACTGATGGGACCTTTTACAACACCCGTTCCTTTATGTTACATTTATATATTACCTTTGTACAGCCTTTACATAACATGTATAATATTACCTAAAAAGATGTCTGCAACATAATGCTTTTTTTAAAAAAAAAGAATGGATAATCAGTTTGTGTAATAAAGCTAGATTTTCCGGTTTGATATTTCATTGCAAGAATCGTGTGAATTCGGTTGAAATAATATATACAGGCTGTTTGTGTAAAATTATTGAATTTCGACATACCTTATGAAGAACGTGAAAGCCTGGCGTAGGTCGCTTTTTTTGAAGCTGAAAAAGAAGATAAATGTTATTAAGAAATTCACAAAGCATCTACAGTATATTTTTTACATTCAAGTGTTTATAAGAGAAAAGAAAGTCTTAAAATAGCGATAAATATCGATAGATATTTAAAACGCATACAGTTTGAAAAACATTGGGTCCAGAAAAAAATAGAAATATAACCTTTTAGTTCAAAGATTAAAATGCGCTACTAAAACTTAAAACAATTGATCAGAAATTAGATGTAAACTATTGTTGTCGCTGTCGAGCGGGCTATAAAGCATTGTTTCATCTGAATGACGTAGGGAGCAGCGGGTAACGGCTAGTTGATAATAAATTAAAATATGTTTATAGAAAAAATGAAATGAGTGCATAAAGCGGCCAATTCTATGGATTGTACGGATTGCGCATCGTGCACTAGCGGCTGGTCTATCTACTACTTAGATTTAAATTCGTTGTGCATTAGTTGTGTTGAATCAAGTGCTTTAGCAGTACGCAGCGTGGACAAATGTCAAATCGATATAATTTTGACGATTATGAAACTTATAGTAGACGGTTGATGGCATTTTCGCATGTTTTTATTTGAACGGATCAAATCAGTAGATATTATTAACACCTCATCATCGTTACAAAACTGTAATTTCATTGTTATAATTAGACTCTATATTCGCGCGCTTCCTTCTTAATTACTGTAATAATACCATACATACGTACTTACCTATCTATTAACTATACAGCCTAGAGTTAACCTAAACATTAATATCAAATACGATTTTAATGTATTGTATGTGTTAATTGCACGCTTAACATTCCGATTACACGATGCCACCGTTTCATTGCAGGAAATTCGTTTTTTCAGCGCTAGATAGGAGACACATTTCGACGTACTTTTGATACTAACACTTTTGGCAAATTATGAGTCGAGAAAAAAAGTGTTATGCTTTTGTGGTTACTTAAGGTAGTTGTCGTGGTACAATATTGTCAAAAAGTTATAGATTATACGCGCCACGAAAGTATACTAGCTTGTAGCTAAGTGATCCATCTCATGTACGCAATACTGTACCCGTGGAAACGTAACCCATACAGTATTCATATGCATGTATACTTTTCTATAAATTGTTGAACTTTAAACCGTTATTTATAAATAATTAGACGGTCAAAAAAAATTTCTTATTTTTTTTTAAACTCATAACAATTGCATTGAAAGACTGTCAGTTTTTGGACGGTTTCTGACAGTTAGTTCTTTTTTTATAAATAAGAAACTGGTTCAGAACTACAGAGATCGTATTTGAAGTCGATCGATCGTATATAATCCGAGATAAATTCAATTAAAAATTAGATAATTAACATTATCTAATTTTTAATTGAATTTATCTCGGATTATATACGATCGATCGACTTCAAATATTCAGGGGAATTGTATTATCATGTCTTTAATAAGTATACAAAAATTAAGAATTTTCTGACGGTATGCCTTAACCACGACAACTACCTTAACACTAGTGATGGCATATTTCGATTTTAAAATATCTCACAGGTTCGATTTATTTTTACACCTTACGAAATATAATACAGCCTCCAGGAACAAAAATTATTATACTACGCCTTTCTTTTGCTCTTTGAAGTAAATTTCTCTCAGATCAGCTGACATTTCATAGTATTGAATATGATTACGTTTTTTATCTGCATTTGTTCTATGAAGCACTGCATATAGGTGACTCTTTCTTGTTTTAACTCGCACAGTACCTAACCACTCGATATATTTAATGCATTCCACAGTACTGAAAACGGTATGATTACTTACGTTTTTTATCTACGTCTGTTCTATGAAGTACTGTAGGCAGATGACTCTCAAGTTTGACAATCGAAACCAAAAGCAAAATTTATTCGAGAGCTGAAACATTCATTCGTCCATACATAGTATTATGAGACGTCATGCGAAGGAATCATTCGAATATAAAAATGATTCAAACAGCAACCTTTCGATTATTCCCAAGTCTACTGAGTTTACACTAAAGGCTTCATCTCTATTTAAGACATTAATTGCTAGATAGATGGAAAAACTATTAAAAAGAAGTGAACTTTTCTGCTTTAGAAATTTTCACACACGTACCCAGTATGGGTTTCGCAAATTTATAGACAAGGGGTATGGCAAAAATGAAAAAGGCACGACGGACGTAATTTACTTTCCAAAATAATCAAAAAAAATTCATACAAACGCTGCCTGTTGGAAAGTCAAATAACCGCAACTGGATGATTTAAAGAAGGTAATATATAGATTTTGATGATTAATCATTTTTGAAATGCCGAAAATACTAGTTTTGAACCTCTGTATTAAAAAATAATTATAGATAAGACGCGTGTATCATACAGCTCTACATGCATCTTTGTCTCATCCTGTGTAGCAGACAAAGATCAACAATATAGAAAATGTTATCAATGTTTTGAATCAAACTGAAACATTGAAACGATACCAAATAGACATAGAAATTAGTCCAGTGGAACAAAACGCCTGAGGATCTTTTACAACCCGTAATTCCTCCTGTGGTGGTTGTGTTGGGACCCATTGCTGTAATATGTTTGTGTTCTGACGTCTGCGTGACGTTTAAATCACAGAGTCGGTGCGTTGTTTTATCTCATATATCTCTGTCATACACAAGTCATAATTCACATCGCGCGTTATAAATGTTCACAAATCATTATTACACATTGTACGGCCAGCTTGGTACAATCAACCGGTCAACAAGACCTCTTACATGCGTTCTTTCCGAGAAGAAGCGGACACCACTGTTCGTCCACAATAACTTGTCTTCCCTTTTTTGCAACTGGTACGTTCATCCAGGAATTTTTTCATATTATACGTTAACTCTTATAGCATATCTTAAGAGACCTTCTTCTACCTTCTTTCGAACACGATTGGAGACCATTTGTACACTACAATTTATCTTCTTTTTTTGCGTCCGATATGATTATCTTGAAATGTTTCAAATTATCTACGTTTAGATTATCATTTATGAAAAGACCAATCAGCGTTCTACACACTCTTTTTACAGCCATGAGCAATGCGTTTCTTTATGTCTCTGATATGTATATCCTGAAATTACTCTTGACTAATCGCTTTAGTTCTATGGTTTTTGTCACACTAACAAAATATGTTTAGGACTTGGGAAGAGCCAAGTTCGTTAAAATGCTCTTTTTTACAGGCCGTCACTGCAGTGGTTCGACTAACGTAAGTCTCAGTTTCCGGGGTTTAGTGTAAGATCTGGTGAAATGTTATTTTGGATATTTATTATGAAAACAATAAAAGCATTTGAATCGCCAACATGAGTGAATAACCATAGATTTAGCACCGGACCTGTCGTTTCTAGAAGTCGTCCCAAATTCAAAAACTTATTTTAAATACTGGAATAGTTTATGGTTACCTATCAATTGACTTGTTAACAAGATACTTCTTAAGATATAATGTTTTTCGTTAAATCTGTGTTAATATCGTTATGGTTTAATTTGGATGATAGCCCATGATTATGAATCATCTCGTAGAGTAATGTCTATGAAGAGATACTTAAAGATCGCGAAACAAAACTCCGTACGTTATGTGTTGAGCTTTGTACTACATAAGTACATGACTTGAGGCCAGTTCAAAGATAATTGTTAGTTTAAATGATCATTGATTATAGTCGAATCCCCACCAGAAGCAGTGCACTGAGTAATGGACACACGCGGGCTCTATTATTAACTGCCTTCATCAAGACAATATGCCTGCGTACTCTATGGTCTGATTATGGTAAACACAAATCGGAGAAAAGCTTCAGAAGGAAACACCACCATCTATTAAGAACAGTTTTTTGCAGTTTTTTAACTACAATTTTAATCATAAATTTAATTAATTAATTATTCTTGTTTTAAATACGTCGAAAGACATAGAAAAGTTAATACAAACAGATTACGGTTCTCGTGTATAATAAAATTAGAATAAGAAGAAAGTGGGCAGTTTTTCCACCAAGAATTCTCATAAAAATTGTTCTTTTTCTGGTCACCTCAAGATATTTTTTTCTGCACATATATCTCAGGTTGTATAGAATAATTGGAACTTATAGAATATTGGACGATTATAGCTCTCGATCACAATCGTATTTTAAAAGAAATTTTCGAATTTCTATTTTGAATTTTTGTAAGAATGCCCAAATAAAATCGCATTATTATTATTCCTGCTAATATTATTGAGAGTGTTCGATACCCCCTTTATAGGTATATTTGGATAGTTTCGCTGTGTTTCAGATTCAGTAACACGGTAAGCAAAGTTAGAAAAACTAGAACTATCCAAGCAAAACTGGAATAATTTTTGAGTAGGTGTTGTGAATTAATAATAATAATAATAATGCGTTTAACGTCCGTTTCTAGACTTTATGTCATAACAGACGCTATTCGCACCATTACTATTTTCCATCTACCACACTTCCCGTTATTTTTCTACATTTTTAAAACTTCAACTTATGTAATAGCAATGGGCGAATGAAGGAATTATAGGAAATTAGGATAAGGTAGGTAATTCTTGAACTAGGAGTTTGATAGGTAATCGGCCATGGCCTCAAATAAGGAACCATCTCGATATTTATCTGGAATTAATTGAGGGAAACCATGGAAAACCACAATCAAGACGGCCGGTACAGGAATTACCGTTTCTCGGCGAGAGGCAGTAGGAAAAAGTCCCAGCCACATCTGCCCCCGCCGGGATTCGAACCCGGACCTCCCGAATGCGAGTCTAGTGCTGTCGCCACTACTCTACCCAGCTCGGTAGGTGTTGTGAATTATTGTAACAGATATATTGTTATAACAGAAGTGTGGACTAAGGTGTGTAAAAAAAAGTGTAACGAAATATATAAAAGATAAAGTCTAGAAAATTCTAGGGATTTTTGAGCAGTCATTCTCGCACGACCCATCTAAAAAGAACACTTATGACGCTTGTTCTGAACGTATTCCAGTAATATCTAAAACATTCCTTACGCAATTTTTTTTTTTATAATATGATTGTCAAATCAATGGATCAAAGCGCACAAAATCCCTACAGTGATGTAAGTTGATATTTTCCCACAGTACGATTCCAAAGTTGGGCCGCTTAATTTGACCGTTCTTAAATACCGCCCACTCATTTAACGATTCGTATACCTCAGTTTTTTATATAATTAAATTATAAAAAGGGTTTGTAAATATTCTCTATACGAAAAATGTCCGACGTTAGATTCTTAAAAGAATCATTAATAATAATTAACTCAGTTCAAGAAATAGGAGCAAATAAATTATCAGAATTTTAGTGTTGCAAGGTGCTCGATCGTATTTCTCATAATTTGAAACTTGATAAATTATCTTTTTTTTATAATTGTTAGCTTAGTTTACTTTACATTTATTTATTGACTATGTTGCTATATATCTTGCCAATGTCAAATTTACGAAGTGTTGGAAATTTTTATCTGCGAAGCAAAGAAAAAAATCTCGTTTCATCTTAGTGTAAGAGAATTTAAAAACTGTGTTAAAAAAATATTATTAAAAAAAATATTTCGCTAGATTTAACTTATTATTTATTTTATATCACGGTGAAACGACTGTGCCCTCAAAACAGCAGCGCATATGTATTTCTGCCTAAACGATAATAATTGAACATTTAACGGTAGTGCAGAGATAATTTCTCATATCTCATGTTTTCACAAGAGACAGAAAAAGAAAGTAGCAGAGTTCGAATCTGTCCACAACCGGCAATCAGAAAAATTAAGTTGTTTTTGCTAAGGTAAAATGGGGAGCGGAAAATGCAAAATAAGCCGAGGATTCCGCACACGATTTCTACGCTATTTTACTGTGTGCTGACTAAACTATAAGAGAGACTTACAGAAAAGTAATATATGTGAAATTTGTTGCCTTCGATTATTCGATGCCAAAACAAAATCTACTTGCGCAAAGCAGGACCGAAAAACAAGCAGCGAATAATTTCTTTATTAATTCGATGTTATCATTTAATTTCTGTTCCTGTACGGTTAACTCACTTTCGTTTTTGTGTAAGGGATGATTAATATATTATTCAGTCCTAAACCAAGGCATATGCTGTTGTTCAGAATAACCTCGTTTACAAATGAACTGCGCGACAACTACAGCAACCAGTGAAACTTAGACAATATTCATTTATTATGTTGAACGCAAAACACGGTGACGTTTATATCAGGTAAATGAACCAATCGCGGTATGCGATCTCTTGGAGGGGGCGTGGTTCATCGTCATATTACACAAGAACACTCGTTCTAAAGCAGGCGGCATGTACAGACTGTTACACAAAACCGATGCCACAGATTATATACAGAATGGTCGTCGGGCGACAATATAACATCGAACCGCTGGAAACAATTTTTGCGATGTTTTACTTTCACGTTGCGTAAGGTAATCGGTGATCTGAACAACAGAGCATTGGCACACGAGGCAACATTTTAAACAGTCAACTCGTGAATTTTAAAGATAAGGTGCTCGTAGATGAATCACTCTTGGGCGAATATATAAAGTGAATATAAGCAAATCGCGTTTATGTTTTTGTTGCCACTGTAGTCAAACTAAAAATATAAAATCAGCAACCGTAAGTTTCAATTCATAAAGCTTTTCTAAAATTACTCTAATAGTTTAATATCATTTACTTATTTGTCAAGTTTTTCCAGAATACATAGTGAGAATGAACTGGTATAAAACATAGCATCTACGAATTTGACATTAAACGTCTCCATAATATCTACGAGAGATAAATTACTAATTTCTTGCTCAGATCAGGCTTCCTTGCAGATCGCCAGAGTTGCTCAGATCAGGCTTCCTTGCAGATCGCCAGAGTTGCTTAGATCACACAAGTCGAAAAATTGCTTTCATATTGCTTTGTTAGTGGGTTCCCACTCCTTTAGTAGTGACATCGAATCGCCATTGCATTGCTTTCGTGTTGTGTCGTGTGCGGATGGCCTAATAGGACAATAGGGTAGGCATGGCGATCTGAGATCGATTAATCGAAGAATCGATTTTTTGGGCCAAAAAAGTCGATTTTTTTTAATCGATAAATAGTACTGAATTGATCCAGTGAATCGATATTTCACTCTTGAAAATCGAGATTCGATTTTTTCAGTTTTGATAAGAACCATAAAATTATTTATAATTAGTTGAATGTACCCTAACGCATGCAAAGAAATGACAGTTTTTCACTTAGTTGTCGAGCTGGCTGTTTCGTTCGCCTCTCCTTAATAGACAGAAAAAAATACGTTTGTAATCTGTGCTTTATTGTTTGTTGACATTGCGTCATTTTTTTACTGAGTCTTGTGATATACTGCGAATAGCGAAATAAAAAATACATATTGATTTTTCTGGTTGTACCAACAACTTTAATTAGTAAAAAATGATCTAAAGTCGATTTCTATGGTGTCCTTTTTGTTTTCCATAATATGAATTAATATTTATACGCTAAACACAGATTCTATAAGCAAATCGAAAAAAGATTGATTTCAGAGAAATCGATCTTGTAGTTCTTGGTTTATTTTGTGAATCGATTAATCATATTTCGATTCCAATCGACTTTTTTCGGAAAGAATCGCCATCCCTACGATCGAGATAAGGTCAGATTTTGATTTTACTATCCTCAAACCCTAAAGAAAAAGTGGTTTTCCCTAAAAGGCACCGCTTTTGATTTCTGCTTCTGGTTATTTATTTATTCTTGTGCCCTTGCTCCCAGATTTTCGTCAGTACATAACAGAGAAGAAGAAGATTTTAGATTATAGACCCTCAGCATCTGATGTCACCAGTGTCTACCAACAACACAACAGAGAAATGTTCGCAGTTTTTGTCACAAAAACGATTGAAAGTCCCTCGTATGTGTAATATTATAAAATCTGTGAACGAGGTTACATGTGTTGTACATAGATGTACTCGCGTTACATAACGTGTATATTATATACCTATACATAGGTGAAATAGTTAGCTATAGATATAATGGACGGTACGGTAAGGAAAGGTTTGTAAACGTTAAAACACAGACCGAGTCCAGTGAGTTAGCCAACCTAACACACCTCAATCACTCCACAGTGATTAGTATTTAGTGATTAGTTAGACTTTTGTGCGTGTTAACAATCATATTATAATAACAGCAAACTGTTTTATCGCTCGATTATCATTGTTGTTTTTTTTTCTAATTTTGGATATTTTACTATTAATACATAAACTTTTCGTTTATATGTTCTTTAGTGAGTTATAACTTATATACAAGTGTCATAAGTGTACCTTAGTTCAGTATTAATAACGAACCGATAAATTATGTAAAGATTTGTTTGTGATTGTAAGGTATAAAACCGCTTATAAGGACTTTTTGGTTATATCTTTTGAAAGATTTTTTAAATGAAATTTCTCTACGCACGGTAGAGTGAATTTTATTCATGTACAGCTATCGAAAAATACCATAGTTACCCAAGTGACAGCGATATTTGATAATTTTATATTTACTGAATATCATCACAGAAAAAAATGGAATTTGTCTACAAGCAAGTCGCGAAAGAAAAACGATTTTAGGCGAAAACTGCCGAAAAATTATTAGGATTTCAGAAGAATTTCACAACTTACGAAGAATTCCTGGAAAATTATTCCTTTGGAATAAGTGTTTCACTTCGAAATTAAATCCAAATTTAGGTGATATTATTAACTGCCCAATGGGTGTGCGGGTCATTAATGTCTTTTTCATTGCATGGAAAAGAGACTACTGTCAATCGAATGTGTCGAAATTTCTTTCAACAACATAAGCATTGTAAATGTTAACGGGGGTGATCACAAAGTACTTTTTTTGCACTACTCCCTATAAAAAACGGTTTTTTATCCATATATATAGCGATCCTAAAATAATCCATTTAACACTAGTGCGTAAAGGAAAACAACATCTGTTATTTACTATTAGTAACTGTAGTAAAGGTCTACTTAGTCAGTGCAACTACCCGACATACTTTTTTGATTTATTAGTCAATTGTCAAATATTTTAAAAATAAACTGAAAACGAGCTATTTTATCGGGGGTACAAGCAAAACATTTAGTATATATTTCAGGTGGAATAAAATTATGTAACTAAAAACTTGTCGATAAATTAGTTCATTACATCTTCGATACATTAACTACTATTTTAAAACTAAATTAACCCAAAGCAGTACAGTTTGAACTGATATATTATGCATGCAAAAGTCGTACGGCTTCCTAAAAGAATCGTGCCATTGCAAGTTTATTTATATTTAAAATTTACCTAAATTTGAGAATTAAGTACGTTCGACCCGGCGTTCGAATTGCTTATGTTATTGTAGGAAGGTACCTCGAGATTGTGTGATTCGCAGTTAATAAGAACAGGATGGGATGATTAAATTGGCATTTATCTTAAAAATCGTTTTAACGTGGAACTTGACATCTATTTTATAGATTACTAAGTTGTTTCCAATTGGTACTGTGAAGACGAATTATACCTACAAAAAATTATTACAAGAACTTAAGTTATTCTTTTTTGAACTAATATTGGTCAATAATAAAGTGTCTTATAAAGCAAAAATAAACTAATACTTTTAAACTACTTTTACAAACAATTTAACTTGAGTTTGTTGTAAACTTATCACTGTTCACTTTCAAAACATGGAGATTTAAATTCAAATAAACTTAATCTATACGATTTTACTCTTCAGCAACGAATTAAAGTAGTTACTCTAATAACAAAGTTATCAAAATTCAAAAAAAGACAGCTGCCAAATAATTTTACACAAAAAAAAAATAGGATACTAATAAATTGTGAACAGTTTCTGTGAAACTTATTTATCTGTGTAAAGTGAAATAACAGATCGACAATGAACTGTGCCTATCCAAGTTATCAGATGCAGCAGACGACGTCTCCAGCCGTCGCGGCGCCCGCTGACTTTATAGAGGTAAACAACAGTCCATAATATTATTATGATGACTACAAATTATGTAGAACATGCCAAGCATGTGCTTTATCACGAGCATCAATCAAACGAATTAGCAAACATTAATTGCTGACAGTCAAAGCAGACCGATACTTGATAGCTGGATCTGTCGGATCCGCTCGTGTCGATTATAATATACCTGAGGCTCAATGTACGATCTACAGGTGATCATTTAATAGACCGCTTAATAATCAATCGATGCTAATATACATAATAGTAGATCGCATACCTAGTGTCGTCATATCATTCTACCAGCTGTAATATTATGTTTATCCATGATATTTTTTGCAAGTATCTCCTATAGAATAGCTGGTTTTCACTTCATTTTCAAAATGTTTGACAAACAGATTGTGATTTACAATGGACTTGGTACCGTGCGAGCAATTGTGTTACTTTACCGCACGAGTGCGTAATCGGTCACTTTACGGGCCTTAAACATGTATGCAAAGCAGGTATTTTATAGGGAGCAGTGCAAAAAATTATAAAATGACCTCTGTAAATTCAATTTCACATTTTTTCGGAATTTTGCCTTGGTAAATTCTGCGGTTCTGAAGTAGCATTAAATATGTAATTTAAAATGTACCCGTTCCACGCATAACAACTGTGCTGGTTAAATAATTATATTGTGAACTATAAGTATGAATTTACAAACTGAAATACTGAATCTAGACGGGCGACGCGATATCGTTGTTTATCATTTCAATCAGAATGAGATTTCATTAATCTTCTTAAGGCATGACGTACTATGTCTTGTTTCAAGAGATTTTAAATGATCTGAATGATTTAAATAACGGTCGACCGTTATTTGAATCATTCAATTAAGATTAGGTAATTCTGATGACGTGATCACCCCATCAGAATTACCTAATCTTAATTTGAATGGAATATAACACATGAAAATCATCAACATCATGGGTTTAACTATTAAAGTTTTTAATTTTTGAAGCCAGATCTGTTAAGACATTTCTGTCGAAATTGCTCTAAGGGAATATTCCGGTATCGGAACTCTTCCAAACCTCGATGATGTTTGCAATGTTTGCGGAATGTCAGTAGAAATAACAATGATTTCATTGCATTTCTACAAAATAAAATAAAACGATTAATGACAGATAATTGAAAAAATGTAATAGTGAACAACGTTTAATTCACTCCGGACTTGGATCTTCTTCAGGCTCTTAAAGCAAAAATATATATTATTACATATGTGAATTCAATTTGAAAGATGGTGAAAATTAATAACAATGTTATTAAGGCTCACTATCCTTCAAATTGAATTCACATATCTATGTCATAATATATATTTATTATGTATATATTTTTTCTTTAAGAATCTGATCCAAATCTGGGCTAAAACGTTGTTCACTATTAAATTTTTTCATTAATAGCCAAGCTTCAACTCGGAAAAATCCTCATTTAAAAATTAAATCTGTCCGTAGAAGTCTCAAATTTTTTATACTTGTTCAAGTATATATAAAATCGAGCAAGATTAATCGAGTCGGGAAACGATTCAGTAAACGGATCATTCTGTATACACAATATACATGGTGAGCCGGTTCTTCCGTCGATATCGGATCATCGTCTGGACAGCCGCGTAGACTGACAGAACAGAACAGAAGGCTACCATTCTATAACATATACATAATATAACATAGCTTATAAGTATAAGCGTATAACGTACAACGCCCGTAAGCGACATGATTTCCATAACAAACTCTCAATTTCCAGTGTATTTAGGTGAGATTTGAATATAGGTTTCACTCAGTTAAACATTGTAATTTTGTCTCGAAGGTGGTTATTTTTCAATTAAATTATCATGTACTGTAAATGAATTACGAATATCTTACATTGAACGGCGTTGAATGACGATGTTGATTGACTCCGAGTCTCTATATTATCTTTGCCTTGCGGAATTATTTATTTGCCGTTAATCAATTTGCTGATCCGTCCATGTCTTTATTTGTACCGCGATGTGTTGCGTCGTGCTGACAAGGACACCGGTAATGATGCAGCACTTATGCTCG